>CABFOV010000448.1:0-23974 GCA_902141375.1 Timema poppense | reverse complement strand
GGGGGGGGGGGAAGGGGGTTACCTGGCTCTCTGCACCTCCTTCAGCTTCCTCAAGACGCTCTGAGAGCTGGATCACCTGCACGGAGAGGTCAGCTTTCTCACGCTCAATCTACAACACAACAAAACACTATTAGATCAACAAAGATTAAAAATTTAAAAAATATGCAATACAGTGTCAAGTCAATGAATGGAAAGTAAAAAAATATATTTTATTTGTTTAACCCTAGAATGCTAATCCTTCCTAAAATTGACTACCGGGGTTCACAAAATTGTCATGTTCCCTCCCGGGGGCTAGAATGCTCCCCCTCTCCAGTACGTTCATTTGGCCTTGAAACTTCACTATCGAGGATAGTGTTTCCCTTGTGACTTGCTTTGTTTGTGCTCTAGAAGAAGCTCAGTCGTAAAAGGTACTATTGTTTATCATTAATGAAACATTTTACTAATGTAGTGACAGTGGTATCTTACAAACTAAAACAAAACAAAGTTGTAATATTGCATCCTATTACACATGAGAACATGGTAATAAACCAGAAAACAACAAAAAAAAATCCCTTAATAATGGAAACCTACAATAAAACCAAGGCTGCATGACTACGACATTTTGCAGATACTGTTCACGTGACATCTGTAGATAATTCAGGGCAACATCCTGTGTTTCATGTGATGAAGCTGGGTAAAAAAAAATTGTCATTCAACCAAAAAAACATTTGAACTAGTTGAGAATAGTTTTTATTTTGTCAATTAAGTAATAAAATTATTTTTTTCAATATAATTAAATGTAAAGTAGTTAAAATTTACGAGTGTTTAGCATTCATGTCTCACACAGAGATGTTTAGCATTCTATGGTTAAGAACTGAATTGAATTCAGAATCTAAAGATTTCTATAAATCTCTCTTTATCTTTATTTTAGATTAGCCCGTGACATTGATATACAAATTTTAATAATTTCATATCTACATCAATACATAACCATAAGCTCAAATTAGCCCTTGGCAGTGATCTAATGAGTTTATATTCTATGTACGTCCATCACTATAACACCATCAGCTAAAATTATCCCTTGAGAGTGATCTAATGATTTTAATATTATATATGTTTCCATCTCTATAACAATTTCACAGAAAATTAGCCCTTGACAGTGATCTAATTAGTTTCATATTCTATGTACTTCCATCACTATAAAACTGTCAGGTAAAATGAGCCGTTGACAATGATCTAATGATTTTAATAAGCCATCTTATATATATATATCCATCACTATAACACTGTCAGCTAAAACTAGCCCCTTTGACGTTGATCTAATGAGTATAGTATTCCATATACTTTCATCTCTATAAAAATGTCAGGTAAAATTAGCCCTTTACAGTGATATGCGTTTCCTCACTATGACACCAGCAGCCCAAATTAGCCTCTGTCAACGATCCAATAATTTTCATATTCTAGGGCCTAGGCCATAGACAAATAATATACCCAGACACTCAACCTCCAGGTTAAAATGGTTGCGCTCCTCTCACCAACTTGAATCCTTCACCACCAGTATCGCTGCGGTTTGCCCTATCATCAATCAGAAGGGACACTAGCGAAACCCAGTGTTGAAAGACTCAATCTGACAAAAGGAGCGCAGAGAAACCCCCGTTAGGTTGAGAGTCTGTTTCTTACTTGTCTGTGGCCTAGGCCTGTATACTTATATCCCCACTATAACATCAGTTAAAATTAATTCTGGATAATTAAATAAGGCTTCGAACCTAGGATTTTACTTAAAGTATGACTGATCTACTAATGATTGAGCTATCCGCGGACCTGTCCAAGTTTGAAATGCATTCTTCCTTGTTCTCCCAGGATTCCAGGGTCAAATTCTATTCGGACACGTTTTTCAAACTTATCATTTAATCTGCCTTTGAAAGATGATGTCAATTTATTTATTTTTTCTCGATGTTTTTATCTTTTATTATTTTCTTTAAGATTATAAATTCATTTTTTATTTACTAAACATTGTGGTTTGCACGTTTTCTATTTTTAACTTTAGAAAAGGTTTTTTTTCTCTATTTTTCTAAAAACAAATGATTATGTCTTTACATTTTGCTCGTTAGGTTCTGTTGAGTTTGATTTTGCACGCCTTTTTTTAAAATTTTATTAATTTTAAAATGTTTTAAATACGTTTGCCTATTTTGCAAAAACATATTTTAAGACGATGGGAAAATACTTAGGCTACAACATAACTTTTAAATAACTACTGTAGGCCAATATATTTCCCGATGCTAAATGAGCTGTAAAATAAAGACACAGATTCTCGATGAAGTCAAAGCATGATTGATATTGTTTTATCATTCCCACGCAATCTCGAGCATATTTTATTTTCGGAGCCACATATCGGGGTTGGCAAGCGGTTAGTCGAACGTTGCTTTGTTGATAGGTTCCATATCCGATATTTTTTAAAAATAGAACGCTAGCAGCTGTATGCAGACGCCCGCTAGTTTCGCTCGTGTTCAAACAGAGGAAAACCAACACATCACGGTTTCTAAGCTTGTTCATTCTCTGCCTTTTTTAAAGTTTACTATACACCCTGTCGTATATTTTACCACACACCGGGCGTCAACAAATTAGGTTTAGTACGTTTAGAAATAAATATTTAGGAGCTTTTGTGCCAGTGTTATTTTATAGATAGGTTTGATTTCTAAGGTCCTTAAGGGTTACACCTCTAATTATAATTTATGGTATAAGCCAGCGGTTCCCAAACCTTCTCGACTCGCGAACCCCTTTCACAAACATCTGAGTTTCACGAACCCCCTGGTAAATATCCATAGCCACTCATTTAATTTGATACCTAATTGTAAGTGACCTGGTGGTCTAGAGGTAAGGTGTCAGACTTCTGTGCTGGGGTTTCGGGGTTCAATCCTCGGTCCCGGCATAGGTTTATCTGATTACCAAACCCTTCCTTCACCTCTGACAAGACATCTAGAGAATGTGGGGAATGCCAGGCCTCCACCGTGGTTCGGATTCCACGTTAAACTGTAGGTCCTCCATTTCATCTCACAATCACCCTGCCATTACACATTAGCGTAAGTGCGTATAACCCGAACGGGTAGTAAGACGCGGTGCTAATAATAATAATAATAATAATAATAATAATAATAATAATAATAATAAGATACCTAATTTTTACGAAATTTAGTTATTGATTGTAGTCAAAATGTTTAATACCTTTAAATTAACCTACTATAGCTCGGTTGATATTTTGAGATACCCCACCAAATATAATAAAATAGTATTGAAACTACTTAAGTCAAAGTTCAAATAATTATACAGTTGTTTTAAAAATTGTAACTGAAATTAAATAAGCAAAATACTGTAGTAACATTTTCTTATCTTCACTGTCACAATATTATCACATTTCTCATGTGTTTTTTTAAAGTGGTACTTGAAATTTCTGCTTTTATATAACTGAAATACCCTCCTTTAATCACAAAATTCTATGTTGATTTAAGTTTAAAAATTGTTAACAAGTTTTAATAGCTACTCACCTCTTCACGTGACTTAGTGAAATGCTTCCCCTTTTCTCACAAAGTGCCGCAAAACTATGCCATTACAGAAATATTTTTTGAACCCCTGGTTTGGGCACCCCTGGTGTAAGCTATCAACATTTATTTACTGGGTTAAATAATAATACAATACATTATGTAGGTTGATTAAATCAATTTAGGGTTCAATAGTCTATTTTAGAGAATTAATTGAGTTATTAAGGTTTAATCAAGCATATATCAGCTTAATATTTTAAAGATTTATTTTCACTTGTGAAAAATCCCCCAACCTGTTGAGATTTAAATCTCAAGCCTTTTCACTTTCGGAAATCTAGTATGCTGCGAACCTGATGCCTTGCATCTTGTGACTACCAGTGCGAGTCATTAAGGTCACAGGAAGAAGGCAAATATTAAAAAGAAAATTATCAGTATCAGCCTCTGCGCTTAAAACACGCAAATCAAAAATATATTTATTTTTTCTTAACTCAAATATTTCAGAAATGAATAGTAACTGTCGAAAATAGTGAATCGTTTTGACAACAACAAAACTATTCTTTATTTGTTTATGCATTAAATGGCTGCACAAAAAAATAATCTAAAATATATTTTTTCCATTTATAACGGAATAATGTTTGATTATTTCTATTTAAACATTTTATTAGTTTCATTTGGAACTGATGGTGTTGAATTAGAGCTATACATGGATGTTGGTAGGAGTCCCGATTTCTGGAAGGTTTTATTTAATATCAGTATCCTTCTGTATATTAGTATTTGTGTAGGATAAAAGGACTTCCAGAATGGACTTCCTACTCTTTTTGTTCTAAAAGGCCTTTTATCCTAGAAAAACACTAGCATGCAATAGGATTCTGTTACAAAAATACCTTCGAAAACGGGATTCTTACCTAAATCAAGGTAAAGTGTGCCCAGTTATTGTCCATAGTCCCTAGAGTCGATCCCAACCAGGTGCATTTTTTAAAACCACAATATGGTTTCCTATTTTATCTCTAGCCACACGTACCAGAAGGAAAGTGCACAAAGGGGTGAATCTCGTATTGTCTGATTTACCGTATATGAAGAGGTCGGCTTCCAATCGTCCCGTGTTTTAAAGTGGTTTTTTCCCTCGATAGTTTTCCCCTCTACCTCAACGCAAATTCTGACATAGACTACTTATTCTATCTTTCTCATACCCATTGGTCAAATATGTGGGGAGCCCGTATGGGTAGTTGGTCGAAGATAAGATCAGATGTTAATAATGTTAAATTATATGTTGTATATTTTGTTTACTGAGACGAAGAGTGATATGAGTCAAACATATCGGAGAAAAAGGACACAATTAAACTTCTGTAATCTGTCTCTGTAAAACACCGTCTTTCGATTAATAAATATTTTGTTTATATTTTTAGTTAAAGCCGCAATCCTATTTAAGTTTGACTTTTATCTCTAGAGAAAGGACCTTAATACAGATACGCTTAAGATAAAAATATTTTTTCCCTGTTTTTTTTACTTACAGCCCTTTTTTTCAGAGTATCACAAATTAAGAAGACGATTAATAACGTTTCTTAGCCACTTAGGTAGCCACGTGTTATAAAATGTCAAACTCGAAATAGACTAGAATGCCTAGGATGGGGAGATAATTGTTAGAATCCTACAACCTGTGCTGAGAGTAGTTTTCCCTAAATGGTTTTCCACTATCCCTCCAGAAATATATGGGTACACTTCCTCTAAATTCAACCTTTCTCATTCCTAACACATTAGCCCGAAAGGGTTCCCAATTATTTTGGATGGAGGTCCGTTTTTTAAACACTTGACATACTTCCGCGGTCCAGAAAAACTTTAACAGTGACTCAAGTTAAAGCCCTATAGGACTATACTAATTCAAAAGCGTGATTTTCTTTCCTTTTAGTTATTTTATTTATTTATTATTGATGGCCTTCCATGTCTACTACCTGCCCACCCTGAAATAGCATCATTTCTTCTGTTTATCGCTATCTCATCAAGGTCCCTAAAAATGTATCTGCGGTCCGGATGCGGACTGTGTTCCGCCATTTGGTGACCACTGCATTAGCGTATAACCCGAATGTGTAGTAAAACGCGGCGATAAAAAAAATCCCTTTTCCAAAGAATAATAAAGAGAAAGATGTGATGAAGAGACATATTATATACACAATACGTTCAAGCTAAAGTTCAATATCTTTTAATCAAATTGTGTGACCTACGGTCTAGGGGTAAGGTGTTAGACGTCTGTGCTGGGGGTCCGGGGTTCAATCCTCGGTCCCGGCACAGATTTGTCTGATTGCCAAACCCTTCCTTCACACCTGACAAGACGTGCATTAATCAAAACTTGTGAACGTGTGGAATGCCAGGCCTCCACCGTTGGTTCGGATTCCACGTTAAACTGTAGGTCCTTCATTTCATCTCACAATCACCCTACCATTACACATTATCGTAAGTGCGTATGACCCGAACGGGTAGTAAGACGCGGTGCTAGTAATAATTTTAATAAAATTAAATTTTAAAGTCTTTGGTTTTATTTATCAGATGACACATTCTTCATTTTAGTAGAAATATATAGGTGTGCTTTGGTTGCTAATATTTTCTTTAAAAAAATATTGTTCCAAGTAAAAAAAGGGAGGGTAGAAAAATAAATCCTTCACTTATTCATCGGTGGCACCTCATAAGTAATGGACGCTCGAAAGTCTGGCATTCGTATCGGGCCAACGTCCAAAAAAGATCTGAGATCTTTCCCACATGTTGGAAGAGTCAGTGACTAACGTCGCGGAAATCTTCCCGTGAAACGAGAGTAATAAAGTGCGGGCTATTTTTGAAACTGAAAATGTGCAGCCACGCAGTTTACATATTCGTCCTAGCTTTGAAGAAGCATCTAGTTCGGCGTCTTCAGGACGCGTCAGGTGAATGTGATCTTCACTGTCACTTTTTTTTTAATCTTATAAAACATTCTTGTGGGAGCTATATTAAAAATTATCAAAGCTCATCCGTATATTACAAAAAAAACTCCACTCCATGGCGTCAGACAACAGACGAGTTATACCGACCGAGCGGCCACCGCTGTTAGTGATTATAGTGCCGACACTTGCGGGTAGAGGGTGTCATGTGGTCAGCACAATAAACTCGCTGGCCATTAATCTCAGTTTTATAAACCGGGACTGCTACTTATTTATTCAAGTAACTCCTAATTCGTCCACATGAGGATGATTTTGACCCTGTTCCAGACTCATTGCTTCACAAAAAAAATCTCTAAGCAACGAGAATCGAACCCGTGACCTCTGGATCTTTAGTCAGGATCATTGACCATTAGACCATAAAGACAGTTAAAGTACAAAAAACTGTTTATAAAATTATCTTGAATTTGTTTACTCCAGTTTTTAATATCTCACTCTCACATAAAGAGAAATTGTTGTTATCGTTAACATGTTCGACCTTGAGATTATGATGAATTTTCACGTCTTTATGTTCCTCCAAACTTATGTCCATCTGTTTGTCTGTCTGTCTTTGGGGATTTATCCGAAACGATTTGATGGATGTTGTTCAAACTTTGTATTTAGATATTATATTGTCATATCTTTGGCCTTTTTTAAATTTTGGTTCTAACCCTAAAACGAAGGATAGTTTTACTAATGAATGCTTTCTGAACATTTTAAATTTTTCGAAAATTTCTATAGCAATTTTGTTTAAAATAGATATCTGAGGAGTGTTTTATGTGACAAATAATATTAGATTCTTGTTTTTCTGGTGAAAATTCTTTTAAGTTTAGTTTACTGATTACTTATTTTTGAAAGTTTGATATTTAAAAAAAATTGCTCTAACGTTTTGGTTCAAAATGGGCTGGTAGGGCATGTTTTACATGCTGAATAAGAATATATGTTTTTAAATAAAAGGTTCATTTGAAGGTAGTTTACCGATGACTGATTTTGAAAATTCATATCTTTTTAAAAAATGGCTAAATACATTTTGTGCAAAATGTATTACTGAAAAGTGTTTCATATGATTAACAAAATAAAGTTTGTTTTTCGTAGGAAAACTTATTTCAGAGTAGTTTTTTGGAAAACTGATTTTGTAAAAATGCTGCCATAAACCATAAGAGACAACATGATTTGTGAAAGTACAGTATGCACGATTATGTTATAATATTTATTTTTTATTCGTTGATTCTAATGCCAAAAATTAACTTCAACTTGTAGAGTTGATTTGATCGCAAGTATTTTAATTGACATATTATATTAATACACTTAACGCTACGGCCATCAATTATTTAATATAAGTGTATAAATAAGGAAGGTAGTTAGAGGATATGCACCTACGATACCGTGGGTAGAGGGTGGAAAAAATCACATGTGAGATTAACACCTCAATCGAACCCCAACAAGATTTGAACTCCAACCTACTACTCACCCACCAATCTAGTCAATTGTAATCTTGACGCCTAACATCGTTTAACTACAGGTGGAGGTCTTTAGGTTGCTGCTAAACAAATACACAAACATAGTGATAAATTAATTGTTTGTGACAAACTGTAGTAAAAGAAATAAACGTGCTAATTGTGGTTGTAAATACTCGTAATTAAACAACTACTACACACGTTTTTATTAAACCGTAAGTGAACATAATATGTGACACTGTATTCACAGGGCTTGTATAAAGTAGGGGCTAAAAGGTGCCAATAATATACGTATTACTTCTATAACGCGTGTCAAATATAGTCACCAGTCACCAACATATAGAGCAGCTTCCAACGCTTTTGCCTTTACTGATGTCACTATCATGTATAATATATTGGTTTAGCCCATCACAGGGGGAATGGCTACGCATTATATGTGTGGGTAGTAAAAGTCTGACTGTGCTGTAGGTTTATGGTGAGGTCACATGAACTGACCAAGGTTGGTCATATCCAGTTATGACTAAGCCTGTGTAAATAGTTTGCTATGTCAACATAATGAAGGCAAAACCTTCAACTACAGCGCTTGGGAATACCACAGCTTGAAAAAACCACCAATGACAGTAAAGTTATCTAGTTAACAGGGGCAGACGTGAGGAGACTTCAACGCAAGGTAAGAGGGCATAGCCCTTCCTCAATCATATATTTAATTTTACAGTTACTAATTGAGATGTTTGGTTGATTGATTGCCACCCTATATGTTTATATTGCATATCAGGTAAACAATAAAATCAGTAAATAATTTTTTTATCATTATTGTAGTTCGTGACAAAGTTTTCTAAAATCAGTTATCAGTAAACTACACTTTATCAGGCATTCCTCATAAGTTAAAACATAATTTTATAATTATATAAAACACTCACTCATAGAACATACATTTTCAACAAAATCGCTAAAACCAACATTAAAAAATTACAAATTTTCAAAAATCAGTTACCAGTAAAATACCTTAAAATGTTTTACTTTATTTTTAGAAAAATCTTTTTGTCATGCAACAAACATACACTCCCCATATTCCTATTTTTAACAAAAACCTTATAAGAGTTTTCTAAAATTTTCAAATTTTCAAAAAAATTCAGTCATAAGTAAAATATCCTTTATCTGAAAGCTATAATCCAAGCTTTAAACCAACTACCAGAGGTATGATCATATAACATTTAAGAGCGGCTTTCCAAAAATGGTATCTTTTAACTTCTCAATTTTAAACATCGTTAAAATGTACGTTCCTCATTCTATTTTAGTTTATAACCACGTCTTACTATCCGTTCGGGCTATACGCTTAAGTTCTGATCACACCAATGTTTTAGGAATGAAAAAGGTTGAATTTAGAGGAAATATACCCCCATATGTGTGGTGGGAGAATTTAGGACTATTTAGGAAGCACCACCTTCAGTACACCCGACTGTTATTCGAATCCTGATCCTCCCTTCACCGGTAGTTCACTCTATAGCGAGAGTGACGCCCTAGACCATGCCTAACGAAGTGGATTTCATTATATTTTATTGGATTATAAAGTTTAAGTTGTTGGTGGCCAAAGCGTAAAAAAACACTAGTATATATGCGTTTATTTCCATTATACAGTGATAAGATAGTTGATTGGGACACAATGGCGCATGCGCGGAGAGAACGGGCAATAAATAGTTCTGCCTAGAACATTTTGTTAAAGCAAAGGGATTTAGTGATACATATCATAGTTTCTATTTTTGATCTAGGAAAGTCGTTTTACGGTTCCCTTTAAACACTTTCCTCTCTATCTGTGTTTAAGGTTGATGCATATTCCTGCTGGCGTCCTTTACAGTGTCATGTGAGCGTGTCATGTCCTTTTGTAATATCTTTCACCGAGAATGTGGTTGACCCAGAAGATATGAGATGAATATAGAGGAATAGTACTAAAAATAGGGAAATGGAGTTGGAAAATAAAGGGGTACATACAGACACAGGGGTACCGTTCAGTTAGCTGAAAGATTGGCACGTGCTGATGTACAGTTTCTCAGAGGACACCCAATTGTCCTGATAGTGCATCCTTTTCCATGTCCCGATGAGATGAGAGGATGGTGATAGTGAATATGACGGGATAAACCAATGGATATCTCTAATCTAGCTTTAGACTGATTAATCAAACCCTGGTGAACATGAGAACCATTACTCTTTAGAGAAAAGTCCCACAGTAGCATACCATCCGAGAATCAAACCCAAGACCCTCAAGTCAGAAGGCAGGGATGATATGGATATTAAAAATATTGGGGAAGAAGATATATTTTTGAGAAATCCTCCTAGATAATGAAAGGAAGATAGGTTTTCATGGCTAAGAGAAAGTTGAATAAAGAACAAGAGTGAGGTAGAAGAAGATGATTGCAAGGAAATATACTTATAGACAAGTTAATTGGTAGAAGAGAGAAGACTGGAGAGAGATATATAAGAGAAATTGGGCGTAAAATAAGGTTTTTACTACATGAGGTTTAAGAGAAATATGGCGGATACGATAAAAGAATTATGATAAAGAGGAAGGAGTGTAATGGAAATTAGGTGTTCCGTCTTACGACTAGTCCATTCCTTTTGCCAATGAACTTAGACTGCCAATACACCCTGTCCTTTGCCTCCTCCTTCAACTTTAAGCATTTTCTTCTTTCCTTCAAGTCATCTACCCGTAATATCTGAATCTTCCTTCTCCTTAAACTTCTCTTTCTCTCAATCTTTTCTTCTATGATGTCGTGCACAAGACAGTTTCTCGTAAGGACGTGTCTAACTTATATAGATGTAAAATATAGTTTATTTTTTAGTAAAAACTGTAAATTATAAATAATTGCTTAGATATTAAATTTGATTCAATCGTTTTCCAGGAACTTATCTAAGAAACTTAACGAGGCGGGCTTTTTAATGGCATGCTTTAATATAGTTACTGTTCAAAGGGAAACAAATAATGTAAATCAATCTCAGGATTTAAAAATGACTGTAAAATAATAAATATTTGATATTTTAGAACAGGTTCCTAACACGATTGGGCTGCTAGATATTGGGACCACCTTAACACAGTTGATTCCAAACAATGATTTTATTAGTCTGATCGAATATCTAATTAAAATATTTGGTTAGGGTTCACAATCAATAATCCTCTGGAGCACCTCAGAGCTGTTACATCAATATATTATCAATCTCGATCAGGGAAGGGGCCAAAGTAGTTTACTATTAATAGTCATAAGTACTCACCCTTTGGCGAAATTCTCTCTCAGACTCCAAGTCTTCCTGGAGGAGCCGGATTTTGTCCTGAAAACACAAGATAACCGGGCGATGAAATTTTAATTTTCGTAGTATTTTGTAATGAAGAAACGTTTAGAAAAAACAAACCTTTTCTATTCGGTCAACATTAATAATGTTTTACTATATTAGTACTTTTACTTATAAGTAGTAATAATAAATGTTAAAATTGATATCTGCATATCAAATTACTTGGCGTATGAATGAGTGAAAGTATATCTATGAAAATCCTACGAAAATTGGACCTTAAGCTTCATATGCACTTCTTTTCAACCACAAAAGTTTTCCAGGGTACACTTAATCTTTCTTATTAAAAAAACCCAGCTACA
Organism: Timema poppense; assembly: GCA_902141375.1. Classification (NCBI taxonomy): domain Eukaryota; kingdom Metazoa; phylum Arthropoda; class Insecta; order Phasmatodea; family Timematidae; genus Timema; species Timema poppense. Next base: position 12,419 of record CABFOV010000448.1, on the reverse strand, counting down.
TAATCTTTTTCAGCATAAGGTTTATTATTTTTAGGTTGTTAAACACAAGCTAGGACCGAATACCAACGACAAATACCTTCTGTTTAGCCTTAAATTTGCCTTGCGAATTTTTGGTGGGGTCTTAGTTTAATCAATTTAGGATTGCTACCACTACCTCTTCAGTGGCCGTATGGTCTAAAAGGCGTCACTCTCATGTTTTTCTGATCTTATTATGACGGTGATATCGGGGTTCGAATCCCGGACGAGTAGATTTAGTTTATTCCTTTAATAGTTTCTGACCCTACTTCCAAGAAAATGCGGATGTATCACCTTTAAAATGCTTCATTCCTCATCCTTACCCCAATAGATTAATTATAATATACCTGAATAGGTAGTAAGACGTGGTGATAAAAAATAAACACTACCAGTTGAACTGAATGTACCAGTGTACCTCCCTTTATTTTTGTCATCACATCTCACTAACCGTCCGTAAAAAATATATACTAATTACGCTAATGTGTTGGGGATTAGGAATGATTAATTTAAAGGAAAGTACCCGCATTTGCGTGGAAAAATGGTAGAACACTATTAATGATTAAAAAAAACTCCTCGATGCTTCCGATTGAGATTATAGCCCCGATTTCCCCGTCATAGGTAGTCCAGTCTATTGCGAGAGTAACACCTTAATACTTAGAGCATCACTTTTTTAAATTTAAATCTAACCTGAATTCGAACCAACGAGACCTTTAAATGGTAACTCAAAAACCCTTTATAAAAAAAAGGCTAGGTTTTCTTATATATAGCATGAGGCCTATAATATAAATAGTTCATCAGTGCAACATTAGCGCTAGACGTGATCCTAATTAGGCAATTTCCAGCCCGCCGAGTTTGGCGGGTAGGCATCCTCCAGGATGTCACATACAGTTTTATCCCGCCACACAGCGCGGATCTCGGTTTGCCTAATTGTGACCATTTCCGGGGGTAAAACTGTATTGCGGGAAGTTATTATTAGCACCGCGTCTTACTACCTGTTCGGGCTATACGCACTTACGCTAATGTGTAATGGTAGGGTGATTGTGAGATGATGAAATGGAGGACCTACAGTTTAACGTGGAATCCGGACCACGGTGGAGGCCTGGCATTCCCCACATTCACAAGTTGTGATATTGCGGGAAGTGTTTGTAATTACATTAGTATTAGTACGTCAATTATCCGAACCCCGATTATGCGAATTACCTTATTAACCGAATAGTCGTAACTGAGACACCCCTATACTCATATAGTCAGCCCACGTAATAATTATTCCTATCAAGTCTGGTTTTTTATGTGTATCACCGAGTCTTACTACCTGTTAAGGTTATCCGCATTTTAAAGGTAATCCAATATTATCGACGTGGAGGGAGAGTGGAAAACCATTAAAGGAAAAACACCCTCAATAGACCCGACCGGGACTCAAACCCCGATCTTTCCATCTTCAGCAGGCTGGTCTAACACTAGACTGACGCCTTGAACCATTTGGTCACTGAAGTTGGTATGCCCATTTCTTGTCCAATTTCCTTTGTCATATTTCACATGTTTTAAAAGTAATTAATTGGTCATTATTTTAATATAATATAAAAATATTGTAATAAATAACACTTTTTTGGTGAATGTTGTTTAATCGCTTATTCCAACCATCCTAAATTTCGGTTATCTGAAACAACTTTGTGACGAATTAATATGGATAGTCGTTAGTTCAGATACCATGGCTAAGATATTATTTTTAATAACTAACATAAATGGTACGTGAAATGGTTTTAACAAATATTTTAGCTGAATAATAAAAGTGCAGAGTTATGGTTATTTTCAGCTGAGAGCACCTGGTTATGGCCACTCTTAAAAATAGGTAATTTAATATGCAATTATAATATATATATTATTTAAGGTGCAGCAGAAGGGAGCGCGAGTAATTTTAAAGTTTTTATAGCATTACATTTTTTTGACCAAAAATAATCAAATATATCTCAAGTAGCAACATAGAGTTTAGTTTTCTGCACATGCTAATATCAACAGAACTTGAATATCTTTCAAGGGTGTCCTTGTCCTGTAATTTTGTCAAAACCTTTTTCTCTGTATTCAAAAAGTTTTGACGAAATTCCAGGACAACCTCGACAGATATTCATGATCTGTTGATATTATCATTTGCAGAAAACTAAACTCTATGTTGCTACTTGAGATATATTTGATTTATTTTAACCAACAAATTTATATTCTATAAAATCTGTAAAAAAATTTGCACTTCCTTCTGCCGCACCTTAAGCACACAACTTAACAAATTATGTAACTTAAAATAGAATAGAGCTATCTAAATACTACACAGCTTAGCAGATATATATTTACTAATCGAAATGTTGGAAAACCTATATAAAAAATTATATATATATATATATATACATATACAGCACCATCATAAGTAATCGAACCAGGCCCCTCGAAACCCATGGTTGACACCAATACCATTTATGCTATCGGGACAACATTTAATCGTGTTAATATACATTGTAATTCCTATAATGGTTCTGATATTTAGGTGTTTCTGAGTTAAAATGAGTGGTTATGGACACCAACTATATGAATAAAGCTATAAATAGAGAAATATATTATTTTTTTAAAGAACTATATTTGAATTAATATTTGATTTACTAATAATTTTATTTAGAAAAAACATGACACCTGAACACGTGAATCAAAACCTAGAACGCTAGGTCATAGGTCCCAGTTTTTATTACCCTATTATTATTATTATTATTAATAATATTATGTGTTCTGTCTTGCGACAGGTCCATTCCTTTTGTCAGTGAACTTAAACAACCAATGCACCCTGTTCTCTGCTATCTCTTTCAGCACCCAGAATTTCTTCTTTCCTTCAAGTCATATAATATTTTAATCCTCCTCCTTCCTAATCTCCCCTTTATTTCTATGACATTGTGCAGAAGACAATTCATTATAAGGATGTGTGCGATCCAGTTTGTATAACTTTTTAAAACAAATTTTTGTACACCTAAAAAGGATAGTTCTTGACACAGGGGTTGAGGTTAAATCAGTTTGTAGGTCGGGTGCTAATAAAAGCTACGTATTTTTAAGTGCATCATAAATTTATAAAATTAAAATTAAATACAGTTTTGAGTCGTTTACTATTTTAAAATAACTCCACGTAGTGTTACGAATTATGTGTTTCTCATCAGTAGTACTATTCCCTCCCGCTCACCCCGCTATGGTAGTTGAGCGCTAGACTCGCATTCCATTTGGTCATCGTTGATGGGGAGGTCAGGGTTCAAATCTCAGCCAGGGGCATTTGAGGTGGTTTTATCCCATTTGATTTATTCCGTTAATTTTCTTACCCTCTCTCCCTGATAATGCCATCGCACTTCCTCTAAGCTCCCCTCCTCACCCCTGCAACTGTGATTAAATCTTTAATAATCCTTGTATTTTACGTAAACAATTTAGAGTGATACAAACAATTTCAATCTTATTCCGAAACCAAGTAGATTACCTTTGAGTGTTAAGTATCCGACACCTTAGCTCAGTTGGTAGAGTGTCTGCCTACTGAGCTAAGGGTCAGGGACTCGATTCCCAGCATGACTGAAAATGTTATCATTGACAAATTATGTGGTTTACTCTTTCACATTGATAAATTGACAGCCGGGGAAAATATGTTGTGTCTGTCCTAGTCTTAAGTTAGAGCATATGAAGATATTACAGTCCAACAAGCTAATGGTGGAAAATATATGGCTTGAATAAAAAAAACTGACCCAGCCCACAAACTGTAAACAGTAATGGATGTAAAGTGTAAATTATTATAAGTCAGATAATTGATTTGAGCACTAGTGTTTGAAAAAATGGACACTTTTTGGAACACCTTTGGAGTTTTATTACTGCAAATCTAACAGAAAAAATGTATTTATGAGCAAATGGACGAGTGTTACTAGAACGTTTTAAAAATTGACTTAAAAAATAATTGAACCATTAACATCATGTTTCAGCCAACCAAATTATCAGTAACAGGGTAGTAGGACAACTCACTCACTTCGTCGGTAACGTGGACTACCAGTCAAGCTTTTTTTTTTTACGTTGATGAGGAGGTTAGAGTTTGAATACCGGGTGGATATACCGAGGTTGTTGAAACCTAGATATTTTCCCACCATGAAAATTTGGCTACATTTTCTTTAAATTATACCTCCATCAACTATCAATCTTAACCTTATTAGTGACATTATAGTGAATCTAACCTGGATGGATGCAAAATATTATAAGACCAAACCATGACACCGTTAGTGCTTTACTTTAAGTACCTCCTGCACTCGAATTAATGCCCTTTTAAAAGCAACAGGCTTCATTCATCCACTTGTATCACAGGTACATATATAATAATTACTCTAGTCCAACTACAGTTCTTTTAAAGATAAATGTAACAAACATAGAAACTATGTACTGAAATGCGTTGTTCAAAACCATTTTCTTCTTCAAAAGAAACACAAAGAAGGGTCCAAGTTTAAATGAAAACTCTGCTCATGCTCACTAAAGTAATTATGTACTCACCTCCAATCTGGAGAGCGCACTTAGGTCTGCACTGTACTCAATGCTGACGTCGGCATTCCCGCCGCCCGTCGACCGATACGTGTAAGATTTGGTGGTCTTCGAAACTGCAGACGACATTTTTTCTACGCCTTGATTGTATCTTTAAGTGTAGAAAAAAATGCTACAAAGGGGGAGGAAAAAAAAGAGAATAATTTATATTTCGGACGTGGAGAGCTGATTATAGTAACCACAAAAAAACAACAACAAAAAATTTGTTCTTTAGCACCACAACCACAAAAAACAAAAAATAATTACACTTCTTCTAACACCTTTATGTGTCTCACTTATGGTTTTTACCAAATAAACAAACAAACAAAAATTATGATTACTTTTTTTTTTAAGTAGCCGACCTCTTAGACGCCGTCAGTGCGCTCCCTGCACGTTCCGTCGTTCGTGTGTTACGGGCGTCCTCGCAAAGAGGGAACTAGAAACGACTGAGCTGGGCTACTCCAAGACGTCGCGACGCTTGCGCAATGACGTCACCGCCAGGATACGCCACCGGTCCTGAAAACATGTCCCAATCTCGCGCCACCGTTTTATTTTCCACACCCACACCTTCCCGAAACTACACTCGTACCCTGCTCTAACCCCTCCTTATCCAGTCTCTCCCCCGACGTCCCCAAAACTGAAATTCTTCAGCTGCTTGTGTTATAATTGACGTTCGTAGCAGCGAGACGAATCTATTTGATTAAGTGAAATGACCCGTGCAAATGTTTGAATTTTAATTTGGCTAAAACCGCTTCAGTGGCTGAACGATAGGGCGTCACTCTCGTCTTAGAATGAACTGTTGATGACGGGGAGATAGGAGTTAAAACCCTTGTTGGGTCTACTCAGGGTGCTTTTCCTTAAATGTTCTCCTAATCCCCTTCCACGCAAATACGGGTAGATTACCTCTAAAATGTTTCCTTCCTCATCCTATTAGATTAATTCTCATATTTAAGTGTAACCTGAACAGCTAATAAAACGCAATTATGAAAAAAAAAATTGGCCAACCCTCGTAAAAAGTTTTAATTATAGGAATAATTACAACTTTCAAGCGAAGCTTAACCTACTTATTGAAATTAAAACATCTTAATTTAAATATATTTGAAAAATCACACTTGAATAGCGAGATCGAACTCGAAACCTTTGACTTAAAGCACTGGTACTTCCCCACTGAGTATCCAGACTAATTAGTCTCGTTCTTAGAGTCGTTCTTCACTCATAGTTTAAGACAAAGTAGATGTTAGAGATGTGAGAATTTTGGCTAATTAGTAGCTATAGAGACCCTCGTCAGTGGTCGAATGGTCTAGGGCGTCACTCTCGCAATATACTGGACTGCCGATGACGGGGAGATCTGGGATAAAAATTTCGGTCGGGATTATCAAGAGTGTTTTTTTTCCCTAAATTATTTTCTACTCTCCCGCCACGCAAGTTCGTGTACACTTCCTCTATATTCAATCTTCCTCATATCTAGCACATTAGTGTAATTAGTACATAGACTTACAACCTGAATAAGTAGTAAGACGTGGTGCTAAAATAATAGAGTATTGTATTCTTAGTGAGGAGTGAGGTTTGGATAAAATGAGTCCACATTAGAAGAGAAGGATCATAAAATCATTTGTGAAAACCCCTTCCTCTTCTTAATATGTTATACATAGCTATATTTAAAACATTACCAACAAACTCACGTTCTAGTGAGCTTACTCTTAAAAAATATTACATGCATTCCATTTATAGATGCCTCGGTCTTAGTTCTGGTCCAGGAAAATCAAGAGTGTAAAGTGTGCTGATGTTAAGGGAGGAAAAGGGGGCCCNTCCCTCCCTAGGGGATACATACATATGCCTATTTATATAATATTTTATTGGCTAAGGGTAAAGTAACATTTCCTAGCCCTCCTCCCCCGACCCCCTATAAAAATCCTCTTTCTACGCCCTTGCCAGGAATGTTAGCAAAATGTAATCTTTTCAACCAGAGAATTTATATAAGTGTCACGTGGTTTCTAAAGGTCCCGTAGAGATTCTTTCTTTAGTTTGGCACTCGATGTGCCCCTGAAATTTACTAAAATTTTTATTCTAAAGAGGAATCTTAAAATATCATAGTTTATTGTGCTAGCTTGTGGCTAAGTAGTCTATGGCGTTAGACACGTATTGCACTTGGTCATTGTCAATGGGGATGTCAGGCTTCGATTGAAAGTCGGGTGTGGATAGAGTTTTTTTATCTCTTACAAAGGTGATTTTCTCATTATTTTCCAAAGCTAATACCAGTGCATTTTGTCTCAAAGCTAGCCTATACACCCGTATTCGTATCATGGTTTGGTAACGACACAGAGTTCGGAGTTAGAATTCCGACTAGATGTGCTGTGAGTGATTTTTCGTAAATAGATTACCACTCTACCTCCACGCATTTGCAGGTACATTTCTTCTAAAGTCTATCTTTACTATCCCTACACGATTAATATAATTATTTATTTGGGTCTATTTATTTTATCAACACATTTCACTATCTTTACAAGTTATACGCTTATGTACTAATTACATAAATGTTTAAGGGATCAGAAAGGTTTATTTAAACAAAGTGTACCCATATTTACGTGGAGGGAGAGTGGGAAGACATTTAAGAAAAACCACCCTCAGTACACCCGACCAGGATTCTAACCCTGATCTCCCCATCTTCGACAGTCTAGCGTATTGAAAGAGTTGTGTCTTAGACCATGCGGCCACTGAAGCGGGTATTATTAATATAACTACAGTAGCCCCATGGCTTCTTTGGTGCTGACTGACAGCTGACGTCTTTGAAAAGTTACCAGACCAAATTATGTATCCCTGCGCCGAACCATATGATCTGCAAAAACACGTGTCTAGCAGTTGTCACTTCTGACAGTCAAAATTTAGATATATACCTAAATGTTGACTGTCATAAGTCAGCTGTTAGCTGTCAGTCAACACCAAAGAAGCCATGGGGCTACTTACTGTAACTTCTAATATGGCGGGTTGTAAGTTGAGGAGAATACTATTAATAGTAATAAATTACAAAGCTGATTGTGTAGAGAGCATTGGTCACAATCTCATGTGTATTAAAATTCGCATCGAGTGAAATAAACTTTTATCTTTGAAACGCAAAGCCGGTGAGCTATTGTTTCATTAGGTCTTGTCAAACGACCACCTGTACATGTATTCACCTCAAGTATAGCTATTTTTTCAAATTTCTCCGCGCCTTAACAACTGCTCTAGTTGTACACACATATAAATTTTACGATAATGGGATAGAAGGCAGAGTTTTGGAGGAGGTGTACCCGAATTTTCGTAAGGCGAGATTGGGAAACTGTTCAAGAAAAAAAAACTATTTTTAATACACCCGACCAGGATTTTAACCCCGATCTCCAGATCACCAGTAAGCCAGTCTAACGCGTTAGACTATACGACCATTGATACAGGTTAACTTATGGGGTTTTGCCATACTATTTTTTTTTCACTTTGACAAGACAATTTACAAAACTTTACAGTGACAAAAGGTGACCTGGTGGTCTAGGGGTAAGGTGTCAGACTTCTGTGCTGGCGGCCGGGGTTCAATCCTTGGTCACGGCAAAGGTTTATCTGATTACCAAACCCTTCCTTCACCTCTGACAAGATCTCTTGTGAATGTGAGGAATGCTCAGGCCTCCACCGTGGTTCGGATTCCACGTTAAACTGTAGGGCCTCCATTTCATCTCACAATCACCCTACCATTACACATTATCGTAAGTGCGTACAACCCGAACGGGTAGTTAGACGCGGTGCTAATAATACAGTGACAAAAAAATATTATTTAGCATTGTGTCGTATTACCTGTTCAGGTTGTATTCTGATCAGTTAGGGATGAGGTAGATGGAATTTAGAGCCAAATCTTAACATCAGTTTGCGCCGGGGCTCGAAAATATATTTAGTAATCCCATCGACTTAATATAAGCCAACAAGCAACCCTTAAAAAACTATTGTTTTCAATATTTGTACATAAATTGTTCTTTAGGTTAGTAGAACCTTTCGAATTTCACTGGAAAATAAATAGTTAATTAATCTTTAAAAAAAAAGATGGAATATGCACGCATACACACGTTCACAAAACAAGTCAGTATTATAGATGTATATTTATACTCTACTTATTTTTATTAATAAAATAAATGCATGATAAAATGTAATCATGTTCTTTTTAAATACATATTTTTATTTGAATCATTAGCTATTTCATACCTGCAACGGAATCTTTCCTTTTAATTTCCCTCTAGGATACTTACTGTGAGGGCCACATTTTCAGTGAGTATGGGCCACATTTGGTCCGCGGGCAGCCAGTTGTACAACATTGCCTTAGACCATGTGGCCAACGAAGCAGGTAATTTAATAGTTAATGTATTATTAGCATTGGTGGCCACATGGAATAAACGTCAGGCTCTTCGTGTCTGGGAAGGTCAAGGTATTGTTTTGGTTCGTATTTACTATGCACTAATTTCCATAAAGAATTTACCCCTCCCCCCCCCCACGCAAATGAGAGTATTTTTTTATTAATTCTACCTTACTCATTCATACCTTATCAGTTTGTGGTTAAATATGGGGAACCCAGACGGGTAGTAAGCCACGGGAAATTATATTAGTTTTATTAATATGCTTTAGTAAAAATACCAGCTGTTATCTTTCTTATTCACCCCTACCACATTAGAGTAATTATTATATATGTGTATAAACTGAACAGGTAGTAAAAAATGAGAGTTAATGCCGAGTAGCTAAGCTCAAGAAATATTCCAAACAGAGGATGGTAAACCAAATTGGGGGTGGAGTGAAGGGTGGAAATAATCCCAACCCCTGTAGCAAGTATTAACTTAATAGGTCAATAAATTGAACTGTAACTATAGAATTTGATTATAAAGTACCAATGTCACTTTGTCCAGTGACAACCTTGTCCTGTGAAAACCAGATTATCTTTATCCTATTGGTTCCATTTATATATTTAACATCTTTCACAAATATACAATTGTAATTATGTCTGATCACATAATTGTTCTGGTTTATCACTGTGATTCGGCCACTTTTTGTGTTTGAAAGTGTACCTCAAATTGAAAATAGGTTTTATTTATATAGTGTTTGCAAATCAGTCCAGTAGATTGTTCATAATTCCCGATAAAAATTTAAAAAAATGAAACTTAGGATGGTTTATTGTTTAGGAACCACTAGACTGGGGCTCGAAAATGTTAAACCTTAAAAATGATAGAAAATAGAAATAATAAAAGTTGAATTATGTTAATCGCACAATATTGAAAGTTGAAATTCGTGTTTTAGTCAATTGTTATATTTAATTTTTTATGAGGTCAAATCGTGACTTTTATTCCAGACCTAAATTTACGGGCAGTTTACTTACTGACTGATTTTTGAAAATTCGAAATTTCGGGAATGGCCTGAACGATTTTGATCGAATGCCGGGGAGTATTTTACATGGTAAATACATGTTTTGATACCCAGCGTTTAAAAGTTAATTTAAGATCTAAATTATGGAATAATTGAATCACGCCGTGTACCTTGAAAGGAAGGAGTCTTACCTTGACGGGTTGACCCTATATTATAAGCTATACCATAGTGTAATAATTCAAGGTAAGCTTGCTACCACACTGTGTAAACGAAAGCTACCAGATATATTATACAGTCCAATTTTCATAGAAAGGTACTGATTGCAAAATGATTTATTATTATTATTATTATTATCACGTCTTACTACCCGTTCGGGTTATGCGCACTTACGCTAATGGGTAATGGTAGGGTGATTGTGAGGTGAAATGGAGGACCTACAGTTTAACGGGGAATCCGAACCACGGTGGAGGCCTGGTATTCCCCACATACACAAGTTGTGATTAGTACTCGTCTTGTCAGAGGTGAAGGAAGGGTTTGGTAATCAGATAAATCTGTGCTGGGATTGAACCCCGGATCCCCAGCACAGAAGTCCGACACCTTACCCCTAGACCACCAGGTCACCATCTGATTGCAAGAAAAGTTCATAGATCCGAGTCATGTGATCATCAGCGTACACTAACCCTTGGTGTAGTGGTCAGTGCACCTGTCTACGAATATAGGGGTCCCGGGTTCGATTCCCGGCTTGTACCATGCGTATTTATCTCTTAAGGGGAATATTATACCAACAGTTACCAGGGTTTTTGTAAATTAGGCTTAAGTTGGGTTTAAGATTCCCCTTACCTGGATGACAGTTCGAAAATCATATGTTTAGGTTTTGGGTTGCCAACACTTGTAAAATATCACAGTTTTGTTATAAATGTAAAGATCTTTAATTACCTGTTATATATTACATTTAAAATAACGTAAACTTAAGTTTTCTTACAATATTTCATTTTTTAAATAATTTCTTTTTATCCAACTTGAAACAATATTTTAAACATAATTAAAAGTACTTATTCTTCGTTTTAGAACGTTATTGATTTTGTGTAATATAGTGCACACATCAATACCTTTTAATACAGGCATCGTATTTACTTGGAGAAGAGAAAATTCTTGTCAATTTTTTACATACAATAAATTATTTTATGATTATTTTATCTTATTTTGAAATATTTAATTGAATAAAATATTTTCATCATACTGCGTGTCTGCATCATTGTAAAAAACTTGTTTACCGTCATGTTCAACCACATGGTTTAAATTCCTCAGTCGCCATTTTGAAGCTTTGTTCGTTAGAAGTTTTTGTGAAAGTGGTGCGAATATTTTTTTAAAGTGGAATAAAACGATAAATAAATTTTGTGTCCGTCCTCAAATAAATATATAAATAATATTGGCCTATATTACTGTGGTTAACTATCACATTAATATAGTACCATCTGTTTTCATTGTACAGTAATCCAAAGTGATAGATGTCAGCTGTTGGCGTAGTGATATATTAAGGATTACTTCTAGTAACATTTTGAGCTGTCATCCAGGTAAAATTAGGTCGTGAATTAATTGTAGGTGTACCCTGGGCAACTCTCTGTTCCCCAAGGACGGCAAATAGTCTACATACAGGAGACAAAACTATTTATCATATACCTCCCCATCAGTAATGTCATAAGCTAAAATAAATCAGCTTACACTTATGATATATATAATCATTACCTATAAAAGAGCCCTATGGTAAAATAATATCAGTTTAAGATGTTAAAAAGGTATTTTCGAAAAAAAATCTTCATATAATATTTGCGCTATACTGGACTGTACTGTAGTACATTTTCTCATTAGTGCATTTAACATTGAGGCTATAAACTACTTAATCTAAGAGATGGTCAAAATAAATACAATATTGCTTCAGTACAAACCTAGAGTTTAATTTTCTTCACATGTTGATATCACACAGTTGTTGAATATCTGTCAAGGGTGTCATGGAATTTAATGACAATTTTGTCTCTTAATTTGAAAAGTTTATCATCTAATGCCACTATGCTCATGAAGGATATTCAAGAACCTTTTTTTTTAGCACCACTTCTTACTACCTGTTCAGATTGTAAGCATGTGTACTAATTACGCTAATTAGTTAGGGATGAGAAAGGTTGAATTTAAAGGAAGTGTGCCTGCATTTGCATGGAGGGGGAGTAGAAACCCATTTGGTAAAAAAATCTTAATACATCCCATCGGGATTCAAAACCCGATCTTCCTGTCATTGGCAGTCGAATGTATTGCGAGAGTGAGGCCTTAGACCATACGGCCTCAACCCGTTAGTTAATAGTTTCAGGTGACCTGGCGGTCTAGGGGTAAGGTTTCAGACTTCTGTGCTGGCGGCCGGGGTTAAATCCTCGGTCCCGGCATAGATTTATCTGATTACCAAACCCTTCCTTCACCTC
>CABFOV010000447.1:176013-200121 GCA_902141375.1 Timema poppense | reverse complement strand
TTAGGCTACAATAGTGAAGAATACTATTGTAGGTTTCTTCGAGGTTATTCTGGGGGGTGGGTAGTATGTATTTAGGTGACTCTAAAGTGTGATATTAGGTCGGGTGGGGAGTATTTGTTCAATACGAAGCATTGTATTGTTACACGTGCGGCAACAGAATTGGGTGAGGGCATGTAATTGCATCTGCCTGGAACCGTTTCAAAACTGCATTGAAAAGATGCAGATATTATTTGATTATGGGGTGGGGATGAGGAAGATTTGAATCCTGACCGATGTGTCATTAGCAAACTAAACTAAAGGAACCAGACATTTGGACTGTAAGCACACCAATGTGGGTACAAAGGAGTTGAAAAGTAAAAATAACATACCCAGTAATCGAACTCAAACAGAAACTATATAATTAGAAATTGACTACTATTTAATTTAAAAGGAACATAAACACAAAGTATGTGATTTTGAGTACTAACAGCCATATATGTAAATAATAATCATTGCCACTACATTTAAGTAAACACATGTCATGTGAGTTCGAATATTATCAAGAATCGAATCTTACACACTGATGCGGTTTTTTAGTTAAAGATCTTAAAGACTTATTTATTTAAATAATGATAATAAATCAATACACTTACGACAATCTTGAATAGTCTCTAGTTTATTTCAATAAATGATAATTAAATTTAATTCAAAGCGTTTAAAAAACTTGTACAAAATAGACAGCTCAAGTTCGAAGATAAGTTTGACCAACAGCGGAAATTTAGAAACACTATGTTTAAAATGAATAAAAATTAAATACTAATGTTTAATTTAAAAAATACCAAATAAAATGTAATCTTTTTAATTAATAAAGTAAAGAAATAATTGGTTTGTAATTTAAAATAATTTAAGCACATATTAATTGATAGGGAAATATGTAATTGTTGGCGACATGTTTTTATTTAAGTTTCATGTGGCACATTCTAGCGAATGGCATGAGTACTATTCATTTATTTTTTATAAAACTTTAACGGGACAGAAGTGGGTATATTGGTCTACACCCCCTGATAACAGTGGTGTCCGGCTGTGACAAAGGTAGTAATGGCATGAAATGTGTGACTGTGCTTGAATGTTGGGTTATCAGTGTTTGGAGGGATTTAGAATATGTGGAAGGTTGGGATTAAGAAGGCAGTCTGTGTTCACCTTGCTTTCTGGCATAGTGACTTTTTTTTTAATTATATGTTTGTAATTTCATTTAACTAAATTTTTATTATATTTTTTTTTCTTTAGGAATGAATTTTCCTTTCTAGTTTATATATTTATATTTGATAATATTTTGTTTTTTAATGCTGTTTTTTGTCACTATGCCAGTTTTGGACTTTTATGTTTCTTGTGGTTGTCTGGATCGTAGCGTCCTAGTGATTTTATGATTGTGTTTGTGTGTGAGTCACTTTGTTCATAGAACCTCTCGTTCCTATCTTTGTATATTTCTTGTAGTTGCCTGCTCTTCGTCATGGTGTGTAGGTCGTCTGTTTTGCTGTAACAGTTAATCCCAGTGATCGGTTTAAGGATTTTGTTTTGAGTGACCTGCAATTTTTTGAGTAAGTGTCCTGATGCGTAGTTCCAGGCTATGCAGTTGTATAGTATGATCGGTTAAATGATGGCTCTGCAAATAATCAATTTTGTGTGTTCTGTTAATTGGTTTCCTTTGAATAGTGGATATAGTTGCACGAATTGGCCTAGCGCATTTTTATTTGTTTTATGTGTTTTCTCCATGTTAATCTATTATCTATTGTTATGCCTGTTATGCATGTCTGTATGGGTATTTCTTTGTTAAATAAGATGAATGAACATGGTGGGTTTTGTAGCCTTTTAGATATTACTAGTGCTGCTGATTTGTCTGGATTTACTTTTATTCTCCATTTAGTGAACCATTTATATAATGTTACTAGGTATCTTTGGATTCCTAAACTTGCAAAATTTATGTTTCTGTTTTGTGCGTAGACCATGGTATCATCTGCAAATTGTCTAACTTGGACTCTTGGGTCTGTCGGTGTATCTGATATGTAAATGGTGTAGAGGTGTGGTGATATCGTGGAACCTTGGGGGACATATAGGCCTTTATTGGATGTGTCGGGGACATTTTACCCTCCATTGTTAACTTGAATGTTTTAATACTAAAGAAGCTGGCGATCGTGTGTACAAACCAAGATGGGAAGCCAAGTTTGATTAATTTGTGATGAAGTGGGCCAATGTGCCATATTTTGTCGAAAGCCTTCTCTATATCTAGGAATATAGCGATCAGATATTGTTTTTCCTCAAAAGCCAGAATGGCATCTTCTATTAGTTTAACTAGTGGGTGGGCGGTGGAGTGCTTATTTGTTAAGTTGAATTGAAGTTCTGGGATAATTATTAAACTATCTGTGATTTGTTTGAGTCTTCTAAAGACTTTTTTTCTAATAATTTGCTGAGTGTGGGGAGAAGACTGATAGGCCTTCTATTTTTGGGGAAAAATCGGGTCTAGATCGGGTTTGGGTAGAGTTATCACTTTCGCCAGCTTCCAGTCACCTGGGAAGTGACCAAGGTAAAGTAGTGAGTGTGTTTAATATTGAAAGTAGTACCCACACTGCCCTAGGTGGTAAGTGTTGTACTACCTCGATTGCGATGTTGTCGTGTCCTGAAGCTTTTTTCTTGGGAAGTTCCTGTATAGTTAACGTGAGTTCTTCGAGTGTGATGTTGTCTGCCTGTGTGTCGTTTGGTTTGAACAAGTATTCCCTCACTGATGTGATGGCTTCCCTGGTGAAGCTTGATTTTTGTGTTTTTTGGTTGAGTGTGAACTGCTTTTCTAGTGTTGTGGCTATGGCCTCCGCTTTCTCCTAGATTTTGTAGGCCATGCCATTTCCTTGTGAATGGCAGGTACTGTTCTTATTTTTTTTATCACTCCTTATTTGTTTTGTGATTTTCCATGTTTTATTATTGTCAGTGACTGCCCTGTGACATAAGTGTTCCATTCTTTTATCCTTTGCTTTCAATCTATTGTAGGATGCTCTTTCTTGGAGAGGGGGCGGGGGGGTTCTGAAGCTCTGCCAGTCCCGCCTGTTTTCCTCTTTTTGAGCTATGAGGAAATCTAGTTGTCGGTTATTTTTCTGGAGGTCAGGTGGGATTGGTTCCCTCACCCCTGTGCTCTGTTTGAGGGCTTTTTGTACTGTCGACATAAACAAGTGAAGAGATGCTTCAGCTTATTTTGTGTTTTGAAAGTGTCCCAATTACATGTAATTTGGTTGTTTGTGAGCCCTTTTATATTCTGTTCACGATAGGTTTTTACCTGGATGACAGTTCGAAAATCATATGTTTAGGTTTTGGGTTGCCAACACTTATAAAAGATCACAGTTTTGTTATAAATGTAAAGATCTTTAACTACCTGTTATATATTACATTTAAAATAACGTAAACTTAAGTTTTCTCATACTATTTCATTTTTTTAAATAATTTCTTTTTATCCAATTCAAAACATTATTTTAATCATAATTAAGAGTACTTATTTTTCGTTTTGGAACGTTACTGATCATGTTTAATATAGTGCACACATCAATACCTTTTAATACAGGCATAGTATTTACTTGTAAAAGAGAAAATTCTTGTCATTTTTTTTTGCATACATTAAATGATTTTATGATTATTTTATCGTATTTTGAAATATTTAACCGAGTAAAATATTTTCATCAACTGCGTGTCTGCATCATTGTAAAATACTTGTTTATCGTTATGTTCAACCACATGGTTTAAATTTGTCGGTCACCATTTTGAATCTATGTTCGTTAGAAGTTTTTGTGAAAGTGGTGTGAATATCTTTTTAAGTGGAATAAAACTATAAATAAACTTTGTGTCCGAACTCAAATAAATATATAAATATAACTGGCCTAAATTACCGTGGTTAACTATCACCCTAATATATTACCATCTGTTTTCATTACAGTCATCCAAAGTGATAGATGTCAGCTGTTGGCTAAGTGGTATATTAGAGGTTACTTCTAGTAACAATTTGAGCTGTCATCTAGGTAAACTTAGCTCGTGAATAACTTATATCTCTATCTGTGGTAACCCTTATCTCTCCGAATATTGGGTTATGGACGGAATTTAATGTGTGCAGGACCGTGAGGTCTTCTAGTGTGATTCCTTTTATCTGTTCGAACTACATCTACTATGTCTGGTTTCTATAGGTAGTTTGAAGGGTAAAATGTTGGTTCATTTGGTGTGATCACTAGGTAGTCGTTGTTGTCTGCGTGTTTGTTTAGTATACGGCCTTTCGCAGTCGTCGTTCTACTGTTCCAGTTTGTGTGCTTTGAGTTCAGGTCTCCTGCAAGTACTATTTTTCCTGTCTGCATAAGTTCGTCCAAGTCTTGTGTCCGTAACATCGCCTGCGGCGGTTTGTATATTGCAGCAAATAGTATAATCCCCATCTTGGTGTTAACCTTAACTGCTGTAGCCTCTAGTGTTATTAAGTCTTTCAAATGGTATTGTAATGTGGGAGGTTTCTTTTAATTAATACAGCTGTCCCCCCTCCTATTTAGTCTATCTGACCTGTAAATTTCATAGCCATAAAAATAAATAGTTTTTTTGTTGGATTTAGGTTTGTTTAATTTATAAGAGCTATGTCTATTGCATAAGTGTTGAGTAGATCTTCTAATTATTTTGTTTGCTGGAATATTCCATTCGCATTCCACACAAAAACGCGCAGTATGTCCTTCTTCAGGGTAAATCCATGTGAACTCATCCAATTAAAAAATAATTCTGGAACTTGATGTTTCAAATTTTGTTGATTTTTGGAAAATTGGTTCTATCTACTGAAAGGATGAAAAATATGAAATTTCAAATTTTTTTAACATTCCTTTTTTGAGTTATTGGCTTTCAAAGTTTTGGAATTCGCATGATTTTGGCCGCATTTTAAAATATTCAAATGGCTCTATCTCAAAAACTATAAGGCTTAGAGAGGTGTAATTTGTACCATTTTCTTCAGGATTTTACAAGCTTTAATATGATGTGCAACTTGGCCTTATTTAAGTGGTTTTTTTTTTTTAAATTGAAAAATATATGTAAATTTTTTAATCTCAAAATAGAAATTTTAAATATTTTTGTAAAAAAATATTCTTTTTATACACCTTTTGGGAGCATATATACCAAATTTGAAGATGGGATGACATTGGGATCATGTTGTAATAAATAGTTGCTTACAGCGGTACATTTCAAATTCACCCAGAATGAGATATGCTATGTCAAAAGTGCACAAAAAAAATACTAACATATAGGTTTGTAGCTAATAAGTTCACTATGCAGTTTTTGTTGCATTTTATTCTGTCAAACATTTCATGGCAATACTTTTTTGAACTGTTGAATTATTATTTTTACCACTGGCAACTCACCTATTAAAGTTAGAAAGGCATTCAGAAGTTGGAAACCTTCATCAACATTCATAAATTCAGGATCTTCAGACCTACTAGTACCGGGTTTTTCAATTCCAGTTTCATTATTTTTTGATTGTTCTATCTTTTCATTAGTCAACAGCTCCGGCTGCCTTTCTTTTGATAGTTGGACTATACAACCTGAACAAATTTCCTTGTCTTTTTTCATATTGTAATTTAAGTATATCATCCAACTACTCACATTTCTAAGATCTTTTTTCTTGACCCAGTGTGATTTTGTCTTAAATGGGTTGCAACAAAACGTTGCCCAATTAATAATTGAAATTTCATATTTTTCATCCATTTAATAAATAGAACCAATGTTCCAAAAATTATCTTCTTCAGAGATGTGAAGGTCCAGACCATTGGTTGATTTCACATGGATTTACCCTTCACTGTTGTCCTTTTGTCCTTCATTCCATGGTGAAATATTCAGTCAGACCTTCTATGACTATCATTAATTTGTCTGAAGTGTCTTTTGCCTGCCTTAGCTATGTAAAGTATGGTTTGAAGTGGTTGATTAATTTAATTATATTCATTTCTTTTAAGAAATAAAATAACTCCTTGATGTCAGAGGCTGTGGAGGTTGGTTCTTTGGTGGATTGTTGTGGGGACCTTGTTGACCGTCGCACAACCTGGCTGTATTGCCGATTAATGCTTGTCGCGTCTACCCGGCTTGTGGATGTGACCTCAGATTGGCACATTTCGGCCATTGTCTTGGGTCTTTGGGGAAGTGACAGGAAGTCCCTGCCAGTGATTCTCTTCAGTTTGTTTGAATTCATGTCCTTATCTTACAATCTTGGTCGCCTTTCTTCCAATGGTAATTCATACGTTCTTAGGTATTTTGTTCACATCCATCATGTGTCCATACGTTTGAATCAGTACTTCACCGCCCTCTTCTAACGGTTGTATGTTGTTAACTTTATGGGGGGAGGGGGAGAAAGACAACATCTATTTGCAAGTCTGAAGGTCATTTCAAGATTTTTTTTAAAGTCAATCTCTTTTAACAATGTAGCAAGAAGTTTGGATTTGTACATGAGTCGATTTAAAAACAAGATTTTAAACTATATTAGGGGCATTTGAGTAGTCATTTTTCATTTTTATTCGAGTATGTATGAAAACTTCGAGACCTTTTAGAGCTCAAGTAATTTAGATAAATATTTAAATATTTATACCAGGAAAAGTTCAAATAAGTTTTTTTTTAATATATCATTACAAACTGTATTGTTTTTAATCGGACAAGAGTGGATGTGAAAAGATTCTCTCTACTTTGAAATAAATATAAATTTGGATTATATTGACTGAGCTCAGAATTTTTGTGTTAAAATTAAAAATTTCCCAGTTCTCAAATTTATTGGATTTTGTAAAAATTGTTGAGTCTAATCAACTATTTGAACCCTTCTTAACAAGATTAAGGGGAATACAGAAGGTCCAAAATATAGCAAAAATATAATGGGGCAAAAAGGGGCAATAGGAGCGAGTGCTTGGAGTTCTTTGCTTTGATTGTCTGTGGACAAACATTCAAAACTCAGCCCCCGCAACTCCTACCCGTTGCGGAGCTTAATAAGAGAACGGTCTATCTCCAGAGATAATTAAAAGAACGAAGGATAATCTCTAAAAAAAAGGACACCAAAATAAAGACTCAATCAATAACACAACATAAAATAAAATTCCTAGGATATGGTGGATTAAAGTTATGAATAAGAATATGAAAATGTTTTTGAGTTGGTATTTATTTAACTGGCAATCAATCCTTTGGGAAAATATATAATTAATATAATGTGACAAAATTGACATTTACGAAATATTTGAGACATCATTAGCGTATGCAAGCAATATATATGTATATATTTAGGGGTTAACCTGCAGGGTTAACAAATTTTAATCTTTTAGTTAGATCACTATTATCATAAATTAACCCAATACTGTAAAATGGCATTTATCACTTAAAAAACAATATCAAGAAAATTAGTTATGAGTTCATATGTAACATAAAAAAAATATTCAAATAAGCTATCCTTAGCAGGATAATTATAAAAAATATTTCTCCTAAACATTTATAATATAGACCTATACAACAATTTAACAAGCCTAAAAATATTAATTCTGAATTCTACCCAAATAATTACTTACTAACAATTATACCATTTTTCCATAACAATAAATTGCAAAAGTTAATGTTGAGATGTCATGGTTACATTTAATTTTAGAAGCCTTACTGAACCCAAGAACATATTTAAGTTTATTATCAAGAGACCGAATAATACAATATTCATGTGATTCAAGATTGACTCTTTTGTCAATGGTAACATATCGTAAACATCCTAAAGTTTATAGTCGATATTTTTTATTATCGAAGAACAAAAAAAAGATCAATCATCGATATAAATGTCTTGATTGTGTAACTAATCGACTTAGAAGTGAAGTCAAGCATATTTTCAATTATTACAAAAATAAAATTACCAAAAAAGAATTTGGAATAAGAAATTAACATGATTTAAATAAGAAATATTAATGAAACCGAAAGGAAATTTTGACCTTACATTTTATATTAATCGAAGCTAGAGCTTCTCTTGCTCCCAATAATCAAGCCCAAGAGTGGTGTCTGATTGCTCAGACGCCATTATATATTCAACGCAACCTAGTAAAAGAACGACGGAAAAAGGGGTGGGGGACACACGGAATATTCAGGAACCACACACGCGCATGAAAATATACATCGAGAAGTTTCTTTACAGTTCAAAGCTCCTCCTAAACTAGGGGTGAATAGAACATCTTCACAACAAAAGATCTTTGGCACAGACCGATTGCACAATCGAGGGTCAGTATTATATCCAACGCGGGGCTGAGTGTGTGTGTTTTGATAGTAACTCGCGTTAGTGTTCCCTGTTGACGCCGGCTGCAGTACGATGGGGTATGTTTAATTTATTTTGTTTGTACACTCATGTCGCTAAATGCTACATATTTAACTCAAATCAAACTTTAATTTTTGAGTACTCTCACACCCCTAAAATGTACGTCTAATTCAACATAAAAACAAAATTAAATTAAATAGAAGCAATGTTGGTGCAGTAAATATATTCACATGGTTGCTCTACAGCTGGTGGCCATGTTTCTCTATTGGGGCATCGACAGCTGTCCCAGATACCCCTTCCGGCCCCAGCGGCCCCACAAGACAAACCTGCTACGGTGCTTCCCCTCACGGCACCCCCAGTTGGGGTACCCCCTCCAACATCTGAAGCCACGCTACCTGGACTTAATGAAGCTCTACTTCGAGTTCCATTTGGTCTACCTCCGCAATTACAACAGCAGCAAGGTTAGTTCAATTTTTTTTTTAATTGTTTTAGGTACTTCATACCCAACACTAAAGCTAACCTGCTATTGTAAGATCTCGTGCCTTACACTAAGAAGATTGAATATCCTATTGCAGATGTCCATTTGTACGGATATTTTTCATCTATACGGATTGTTATTTACCTTAAAACAGGGTGTCCAGCGACCTGGAAAACCTGAAATTGTCAGGGAATTTGCTTGGTCAGGGAAAAGTCAAGGAATTTTATTAAATTTCTGGAAATTTTACATTTTATCAATAAAAGGCAAAATATTTTGATTCACAATAGTCAAAATAACACTTTTCTTCCAGTTAATAACCATCTGGAACCACTTTCACATCATTGTCCATGTTGAGCAGACAAATATCACTTCTCAAGGTCAACAAGTAAGTTTTGTGTCTTTCCACCTTTCTGCCAAAGTTCAGTCATGATTTATTCACATGCGCAAAATTTGACTAGGCCTACATTTTAAGTAGAAGGAACTAAGAATGACTCTGTCCTACAACTATTTTAAATCGTTCTTGCTTTAGGCATTCTTTTAATGGCTCAATTCAATTTTACTGAAATCTATTTTAACTTAAAATAGTCTATTTCTCCGGCAGCAGAAATAGTTTGATCCCTCTATTGAGGGACACAATTTCAGAATGTATATGTATCTAGGGGTGAAAAAACTATTTAATCTGTGATATTAAAAAATTATTTTCATAATATACTTAATATTGATAAATAGTAGCCTTGGAAAATAGTAAATTGGGTCTGGAAAACCTGGAAAAGTCAGGGAATTTAAAAATATAGTTTAGCTGGACACCCTGTAAAAGTAAGGGTATGGGAGCTCAATTTTTTTCTATTTGAGTCAATCATGAGCAAGTTTTTTATGAAGCTCTCTAGTATTGAGACCAGTTGAGCTTGGGTTGAATAAATATATAATTTAAAACTTAATTGTTTAGATAAAAAAAAATACATGTTATAATAGCTTAATTTATTTTAATGCAATATGAATAGTTAATTTAGGCCTATATAGGAACAAACAAAACTCCTATCTTCATGTCTTCTTAAACGTTTACATTAGAGATGAGTCTAATCCTAATCTACATTTTATTTTCAAGACTCGAATCTGAATCCTACAAATCGTTATAAATTTTAATGATTTACAAATAGACCTACATTACACAATATAGGCTTAAACTGTGAATTAAGAATTATTTCAATCATGCTTTCAATTTTATTCAACCTCAGCCACCTCTCACAAAATACAGGTTAAATCTAGCCAAATTACACAATCTAGACTCATATTACTGTTTAGAAATCAAATCAATCAAAATTTGATTGTTGTTTAATTATTTTTAAGAGTGTTAGAATGAGTTAAGTTGCTAAAAAAACATGTGAAATAACCAGATTAGGCCTAGTTATCCTTTGCTCAACTTTAATCATCATTAAAGGATATTTTATTGTATTAAGCTAGCAAAAATAAAAATACAAACGGATATTTTTAATAAAGACTAAAATATTATGCTTAACAATTAAACATACATTGGAACTAGTGAACTCAATGCCTGAGTATGTTTTATTATTATTTTATTATATATTAATTATCTATTTTCATGTAGAAAACAAATATATTCGATTCTTGGGACATATTGATTTCTAAGAATACATTCTATTTAAAACACAAACATATTTTCGACTTCAATGTGTTCATTCCCTTTTTATAAGGCAGGACTACATTTGAATACTTCTACAATTACTTCAATAACATATTTGAAACAATAATAAAAACTAAGTTAAAATCAATTTAAATAAATAATGGATTAGCAAGTTGCTATTAGATTCTTAAAATTCGAGAGCGCTTACTAAGTGATCAAATTACCTGAATCGATTTCAAACAAACAATCAATATAAGACACGTAGGACGGTAGGGATAAATAAAAAAATTTATCTCTGTCTGACTGTTCCAGTATTTATTTTTCATGAAACCCAACAAAATGTCTAACTTAAGGATAGTATGCAATAAATTGGGGCTCTTTACATAGTTGTAGATAATTAAAACCAGTTGGGTAGTAATAATTAACAGTATCTTTATTTTAATCATCACTTGGGCAAGTAAACATAATATACGTCATGGCGGTCGTGTTTGTAGCGTGTGTAATGGCGGCTGACTTTGTGTCATCCGTAATGTGTTCTTTTGTAATTTTAGTTTTGATTTTCAGTTTTTGAAGAGTTTTAATGTGTTCATTAAAATATTTACAAGATTCTTCTTGAGGTGAAAGTTTTAGAAGTGACCATGTGCCAAAACGGTCGAGTCCAAGTTTCTCATATAGTTGGGAGGGTAGGGTACTAGGCACGTAATTTTTCCACACCTAACAATTATTTTTTTTAAAAGAAGATTTTATTCATGTTTATTTATTTTCTCCGACAAAATAAATATTACGGATTAAGTTGTGCTTTTCAAGTAGGCCTAACTAAGTAATTTTTGAATTCAAAATATTTTGCTTTGTTTATGAGGTGAAAGATTCAATCATCGAATCCAGTAAAACACCGAAATCTCAAATACTTGTCAGGATTCGGTGGATTTGAGGATTCAAAGATTTAAATGGCCCACCTCTAGTTTACACTTAACACTTCTTCAAACTTCCACAATCGCACAGTGTTTTGTTGCATATAGTTCCATAACATTTTTTTGTTTTTTAGTTTGTTTTTAATGTGTCCCATATGAAAAAGGATATTTCCAAAAATTTAAAATAATGTAGCTGTGAAATATTTCTGATAATTCAAAACAATGTACAACTGTGAAAGTTTGAAGAACTGAAAAGTGTCAATGCTTAGTAAGAAATGAAGAAAGAAGTTTTTTTTTTTTTAATATCACATTTTAAAGATTTCATATCCACATTTTATGTTTGTTCTACTGGTGACACTAAAAAATAGTATTTTAATTTTAAAATGAACAAATATATACTCTTTACATTTTAAAAGTATGAATATACTCAAACTAGAGAGCTTTTAGAAATACTCTGCTTGAGTTTGACTCAAATGATATGACCCAAGGTCTTGATGAACCCTACTTTTTTGTGCTTCATTTGCCATGAAATTTTTTACAGCCCCCGCACCCTTCGCTTTACACCTATTATTGTATTATGTTGTGCTCTTCAGTTCACAGCATGGCCATGCCCCCACCAATAAACCAGGATGACTCGAGTATGGATATAGACATGATTGAAGACCAGAAGACCAACAATGAACAACCACAACAAATCCAGCCTGGAAGGTATGTGTTTATTTCTGGCTTTGTAACAAGACTGTTGCAAATTGTGTTACTGTTACCGAGTTTAGTTAAGTTTTTTGATATCAGATTATATGATTTTGGATTTAATATTAGTTTGTAGGGGCATGCAACACTTCACCAATAAAAATATTCAGTTATTTCTTCTCTTAGTTATAAAGATTATAAATTAATATTCATATATAAAAACCTGAAGTAAGTCTACTAGCCCTTTTCATTTGTTGTGGAAATGCAAAGCCATGGGAACAAACTGTTATCTTCAAGAATTTTTATTGTTTTGCAATTTTCTTTTCAGAAATGGTTCAAGAATAGAAGCATGTTGATTAAGTTATACTTTTTATTAAAGATGGGTCAAATTCGAATCAACATTTTATTTTCGAATCTCGAATCCGAATCCTAGCAAATCATTATAAATTTTAATGATTTACAAATAGACCTACATTACCCAATATAGGCCTAAACTGTGAATTAAGATTTATTTAAATCATGCTTTCAATTTTACTCAACCTCAACCACCCCACGCAAAATACAGGTAAAAATCCAGCCAAATTAAACAATATAGACTCATATTAATGTTTAAAAATAAAATCTATCAAAATTTGAGTTATTTTTAAAAGTGTTGTTAAAATGGGTTAAGTTTATAAAAAAAAAAGTGAAATAAACAGATTAGACCTATTTATCCTTTGATCAACGTTAATCATAAGGGACCGGATTCATAGGCACCAAAAATGTTTCAAATAGGCACTAAAAATATAGGATATAGGCACCAGAATAGGCACACAATAATCAATGTAAAATTTATTTTACTACAAGCTACTTACTACATGTAATCTACAAGCAACTCATATTGCTCTGAATCACTATATACTTTTCTAGATTTTCACAAGTGAAAATTGTTCTGTGGTCTGATAGAATATTTTTATAGTTTGAAAATCTTCTCTCAACTTCACACGATGTCAAGGAACAAAATTTTAAATTTGACAGTTCTGAAGAGTTTAAACTGATCTCCTGTAATGGCGTGCTTTGCCCTCCCAAGATGTCTGATACTGCTACCATTGATCTCCACCCGGGATTTCGTTGTAGTACTTGTTCAAGTTTTGTTGCGACTGACGAGGCAACAGGTCCAGAGATTTGCTTCACACATTCTTGTATTGTATCCATTATCTTCACTGATTCTATTAAAGGCAGATCCCTGGCTTCCAGTGACACGATAACTCCAGGAAGGTTGCCGAAATAGCTCTTTATATAGGCCAAATCAGACACAACAGTGCTAGAAGATGTAGCAACCCTTGCCTCACTTATTGACACAGCATCCTCTTCATCAAATGTTTGAATTACCTGAAATTATTGAGAATCAATTCATTGTTTAAATTCTGAACAAAATTACCAAGCTATAATAGAATTATAGGAAAATTTATTTATTTAAGTATCTATTTCTGAATAAATAGAAAAATTGTTTTCTTAAAAATATACACGTGCCCTTTGAATTTTGTCCATGTGGTCAGCATAGTACACTGCCGCTTGTAACCAGGTACCCCAACGTGTTAGAACTGGTTGTGGTGGAAGAGGTGTTTTCGGCAATTTTTCCCAAAATGTTGCTATGCGCTAGGGAGCTTTCAGAAATACATTTTGACAAATGAAATTACAGTATTTATATTCGGGAACTGTGAACGTATGTGTTCTGCGACTGTGAACAGTGAGTGCTAGGCAGGTAACGTGAATTAGTTTTGGGTAGAACACCTTCAAACTTGCCCCAGATTTGAGCATACATCAGGATGTCTACTGGGTCACGAAAAAGTCACTAATTTTTTTTTAAAAAAAGGGAAAAAAGTCACGCATTTTCAATATTTTGGTCATAAAGTCGCGAAAATAATTTTAGTTTCAATTTCCCACACATCGTAACAACGCAAATGCTTCGAAGATAGCGCTATCCACTACACGTGATGGCACGCGCCAGTAGGAAGTTGCCTGATTGTTTTGTTTGTGATTCCAACGACAAGGTTAACTTTCATCATCTTGTATTAAATATTAATTTGGCGTGCTACTTGTCTCGTGGGGTGTGTGAGTCTACAAATAATGGTTTTCGAGTGAATGAATTGTAATTCAGGTTTTGTAGATGATACGGGAAAATACCAGGACATTTTCTACAGGAACCGAGTGTTCATCTATGTTGTGGATCTGGCTCAAGATGTTGGCGGAAATTATCAATTTTTTGCGCTTTCAGTCATCCAACTGTAATTTGAAGGCGGTGTAAAATGTATATTATAATTTCAAATTAACGTTGGCAGCAATAGCAATAGTTTTCGCAGTGAAATATGGCTTATTTTTTTATAAAATATAAAATAATATTATTAGTGTGAATATTTAATCCTTGACGTAATTCATTTAATTTTAAGGACCTTTCATTCAAAACAGTTGAAATTTACCAATTTTTAAAATGATTCTCATTGTCTAATGGGCACATAAAACATTAGGCCTATATTGTTTTTGAATCATGTGTTGCGAAAAAAATCCATAATTTTTTTGGGGGGCATTCAAAGATTTTATGTGTGAAGTTTAAGCTAATCTGTTAAAAGATGCCTGGTAAATGTTCGTTCAAAGAGTTTTGGCTGACTATTGAAGAAAATAAATACTCAAAGTGGTTGCGCCCTGTTGAAGATGACCAATAGATGGCTTATTGTACATTTTATAAATCGAAATTTGATATAAGCAACAGTGGGTTGAATGGAGTGAAAATTCATGGAAAAGGTAAGAAGCATTTGGAACTAGCCTCTGCCCTACCCCAAGGTGTTTTTTATTATAATATCTAGGCCCAATGTGCAATATAATGTTCGACCGTTTACCGAAGGAATTTTTTTTGCACTGTGTCTTACTGACCGTTTGGGCTCTACGCCCCCGAATGTATTTTGTGGTCAAAAAAGTCACCAAAAAGTCACGAATTTTTGTTCCTCTAACAGAGTAGACACCTGTATATGCTGTGCTATCTGTCAGCAGCACCATAAACTTCTCGTCATTGTTTTCTGATGGCCAACGCACTCCTGTAACAGAACAATAAAATAAATATTAATCTCACAGAATTACATAGGATAAACATCTAAATGTAAAAACTTATATAAATCCAACTTACACAGAGAATCGCAATAAACTCTGGCAATTGTCGAGCTTTTAGCGACTTCAAGCATTCTTGAGGCAATCAAGTGTGGAGAACTGGGTCCTCTGGAGTCAAGTTTACTGACCACGATATTTGTGATGTATCTGTCGCAACGGTCAGTTGTCTCATCGGCACTTGCCCAAAAGTAGGAATCTCCATTATTTTCTTTTATCTTCTCAATTGTCTGGAAAGGAGTAAAAATTTACTTAATATTCAAAACAAATAATTATGTAAGTAAACGAAAGTGCATAGCTCCAATTAATTTAAAATATCTTTGAAAATAAATGTAATAAATAAATATATTAACAAACAAAATACTTACGGATAAGTATTGGAGATGTAAGAAATTCTTCCCCAATGTGGATTCATCGGAGATCTGCTTGTTGGTATATTTTGTGAGGAAACCTTTTAAAATGGGATTGTTTAGTTTCGTCTATGGTATATTCGCGGCTACCATCGCAGCCCAAAATTCAGAGTAAAATTGTTCACAATTGTCAGGAAATACAACTTGCGAAATTAACATTTGCCTGCCAGTTTTTTCTTTTAAACTTTTGCAGTGCATCGCTGTTTGTTTGTGTTGGTCTAAATGATATTTTTGTCACATTTTACCTAAAATTTGTGAAAAAATTTACATAATTTGTAATTTTACCAACCGTAATTTGTTACATCTTACTATTCTGAAATAGCCCTAAACCCGTTAGAATATATATCAGAAAGTATAAATCTTAAATCAATAAAAGAGTTTAAAAGTAGTTTACTTGTATTTAAAAAACCTATGGGTAGCCAATGCTGTTTATTTTAAAGCGAATAATAAATGGAATGATAGTTATTTTTCAAATATTTCAAACCTATTATGAATCCTATTATTAAATTTTAATGATATGGATATTAAACTTACCTCTTTGGTACACGATTGGCAGAAGATGATTTTTCCATCTGTCGTGAAATTAGTATCACTACCTATCCATTGCTTTAATAAAGCACTTTTGCTTCTTTTTTTTCCTTGGGTATTTCCACCACAGTTAACACAAGAAGTGCTACAAAAAAATCAGTAAACAAACCCACCAAGACAAAAGTTGACTCTTACAAACACAATCACGTACTGAAATAATGATGGTTAAACATAGTGGTAAACTATTCTAATCTCCACGTCAGTCAGGCTAAGGCTGTTGGACCACGTCACACCATCCTCTCCCATCCCTCTACTCGCTCCCATCCTAATACCCGTTATTATTGGGCGTGATGTTCTAAACAGAATCTGTCAAGGTCAGGCCAAGTGACATGTTCCCTTCCCCCTCCCACTAACCCCTTTCAAACCCAAACTTACATGTCTATAAACTAGACTCTTTTTCAGAAAAATAAATAATTATATATATCAAAGAAAAAAGGCCGAAATAGGCACAATAAAGTTTCTTATTCATAATTCATAAAATAGGCAAAAACCAACAGAATAGGCAATTTTAGGCACTATAAAATTAACATATTATACTTGTAATAACATGAAACACCTATATATCTCAACTGCCTATGTTTTATGATAAAGGGGGGGAAAAAGCAAATAGGCAAAATCCTGTCTCTATTAATCATTATTAAAGGATATTTTATTGTATTAAGATAGCAAAAATAAAAATACAAACGGATATTTTTAATAAAGACTAAAACAACATGCTTAACAATTAAACATACATTGAAAATAGTGAACTCAATAATACCTAAGTATGATTTATTATTATTATTATTATTATTATATATCCATTATCTATTTTCTCATAAAAAACAAATATATGTTAAAATCAATTTAAAAACAAATAATGGATTAGCAAGTAATTATTTGATCCTTAAAACTCGAGAGCGCTTACTAAGTGATCAGATTACCTGAATCGATTTCAAACAAACAATCGATACACGATACGTAGACCAGTAGAGATAAATAAACAATTTTATTGCTGTCTGACTGTACAGTATTTATTTTTTATGAAACCCAACAAAATGTCTAACATAAGAATTGTATGCAATAAATTGGGGTTCTTTGCATAGTAGTAGATAATTAAAACCAGTTGGGTAGTAAGAATTAACAGTATCTTTATTTTAATCATCACTGGGGCGAGTAAACATAATATCAGTAATGACGGCGGACTTAATATCGTCTGTAATGGCGGCTGTCTTTTTATCATGCGTAATGTGTTCTTATTTCTGTTTTATAAAAACGCCGTAATTTGTTTTTATTCATTTCGAGTTTATTTGTATTTCTAGTTTTAATTTTCAGTTTTTGAAGAGTTTTAATGAGGTCATTAAAATATTTACAAAATTGTTCTTGAGGTGAAAGTCTTAGAAGTGAGCATGTGCCAAAACGGTCTAGTCCAAGTTTTCCATACAGATGGGTGGGTAGGATACTAGGCACGTAAGATTTTCCACACCTAACAATTATTTTTATTTTTTAAATAATATTTTATTCATATTTATCTCTTTTCTCTGACGAAATAAATATTATGGATTAATTTGTGCTTTTCAAGTAGGCCTAACTAAGTAATCTTTGAATTCAAGATATTATGCTTTATTTATTAGGTGAAAGATTCGATCATTGAATCCAGTAAAACATTGAATCCTCAAATCTTGAATACTTGTCAGGATTCGGTGGATTCGAGAATTCAAAGATTCGACTGGCCCATCTACTTTTTATATACACACCTCCTCTATAATTTTAACAGTGATCAAATATCAATAAAATTGACATTTTTCAATAGTAAACTGCTGGCTTCATAACAGAAAAAATAAGAAACGTAACAATTAATAAACACCAATACTAGAGATGTTACGATACCTGTTTTTCTCAATTCCTATTCTGGATTCTGATTATTTTAAGTTCAAATTTTTTGATACTTGATTTCGATTCTTGAATATTTCCTATTTCATTATTTTTCCAAGCATCCAACCTCATGTAAAAACATATTTGTTCAACTTCATAGCACAACAAAAAATAAAATCTTAAAATGTTAATAGTAATAAAACCAAATGAATTGTTAATTTTAACAAAGAAAAATAATCAATTTTACCAAGTATTAAAGCATATTGCAAATAATAAATAACATAATTAGCAATTACAATAGTAAGCATGTATTTTACCTACAATAAAGTAGTATTAAAGCATATTGCAAATAATTAATAACATAATTAGCAATTACAATAGTAAGCATGTATTTTACCTACAATAAAGCCTTCTTGTGTCAAATATTTGTAAATGTTTTAAAAATAATGTAATAAACCACTGTCTAAAACACAAGTTTATTAAAATACTCAAATATGGTCATTAATTGGTCATTAATACATATCAAATAATGAAGACTAAACTAACATGAAAGATATAACAACTCATTCTGAATTTAGCCATTTTGGGTGGTTGCCAGTTTTTTCATTGAGAAGTATTGAGAATCGTTATATTAATATAAATTCTCGAGTCTTTCGATACCAGTAGGAATCTAATATGTTGAGGTATCAAAGAATCGAGTTTGACATCTCTAATCAATACATTATCTTAGAAGGGGTGTTGAAAATATAAACATAAAAATTTCACTTGTCCTTGAGAAAACTGATTTTTCCAAATATGTGATTTTTCTGCAAGACCTGTCTTGTAGCTAGCGCCATCTACTGTGTCCATTATCCAGCTGTTCTTGTTGGCGCGGAAGGATACTTTGGTTGGTTGTGAAGCCCCGCCACGCCTTTCATCCTCCTACCCACCATACCACAAAATAATTTTTAGAGTTGGCACTTGACAGGGCCAAGGACCTTAAATTGAATTGCTTGTTTTGATGATAGTAACTATATTTATCAGATTAGAATGAAATATTACTAACATTTGTGTAATAAAATAGTTTTAAAAAGATTATAGTTCATAAAGTTCAATAAATCACAACAGTATAATATTTTTTCAAGTCTAAAATAAATAACAAAAAACATTTGAACCTTGATTCAGCTTCATGAATATTTAATACATTTTATTCGAGTTTGCTTTGGATTGAAATGAAAAAAAATTCATTTGATTCGAGTTTGCTTTGGATTGAAAAACTGGACTTGTCACACTTTCTTATTAGTTTGAAAACATTTGATTTATCTAACACTTTTTGAATTTCTAAGATTAATTTTATATTAGCATGTTTATATTTAAACACATCTGAGTAATCTTTGATCTACATCATTATGAGAAGGGTTTTTACATGACCCAAAAATTACTGTAATGGTTTAATACAGTATGTAGCTTCAAAATTTCTGATTCTATAGTAATATTTTTAGTCAAATAGTTTCAAATCAAATAGTAAAATTTTGTATAAATACTGAATAATACACAAGAATTTCTATGAGCGAGTGCAAAAGGGCTTACCAATTTGGCGGGAAAGGTATTTTCCCATACCTGCCACAATTGACATGGAGCCGACGGCTTTACTACTTCTCCAAAGGAGGTGGTGCTTATTATTTTTTATCGCTCAGAGAAAATTCTCTCGTCCCCAGCTGGGTTTGAACCTACAAACATTGAGTCCCGAGGCGAACACTTAACCCCAATACCACCGAGGTTGACACTGATTAATATGAATCAAATAGTGCACTTTTTTTTCTATATGGTGAAATTTATTAAGTAGTTTTATAAATTTAAGATGGTTTAAATTAGGAGGAATAGCTAACACGTTTACCTCGGTGATACTGGAGTAGAAATTGTTTAGATAGAACATTAATAAAAAAAACATTTTTAAGGACAAATTTTCACTGTCACAAACAGTTTCTTCAGTTCACGATAGTAGACTGATGCTTTAGGTTGAACTGCAAGATCTCATTAGCCGATTGTTAGGGGTCTGCGAGCTTGGTTTTTTTTTCGAGTCCAACTCAAATGGAGTATTTCTAAAATCTCCTGAGTTCAAGTATATTCATAATTTTAAAATGTTATGAGTATATATTTGTTTAATTTAAATGTAAATATCACATCTTTAAAATTTGAGGTATAAAAAATTAACTAAAACACATGTTCCTAAAATATGAATGACAATAATTTTCACAAATATTTTTGGAAAAATAGTTAAGAAATGGGAATATCGCTTTTTAAATAATAAATAATGCCTAAAAGAAATTAAAAACAAGAACAGCATTAAAATAAAAATATAAGGCCTAATGGCAAAAATAATTAAAAGATGTTTCAACACTCGTGTCTTTTTACGGGCATAAAAAGTTCCCTAACAAATTACTATAAAAAGTAATAAAATTAATAATTGCATAATGGTTTGGAATGAATAATAAGAATAATAAAAAAACAGTGTAGAAACACTTTACAATAATGTAAAGTAAGTGATAGTGAAGGAAGCCAAACCTGAAAGGATAGTTAGGTTAGGCCTAGATAGAAAAAAACACTTCTCTCTTCATGTCTTCTTTAACTCTTACATTTCCCACGTATTTGATTAGATGTTCAAAATAAGAATAAAGATGCTTGTTTAATTAACAAGTTTTCTCAGTAATTCACAACAGACATTATTGTATAGATTTTTTGTAACATGCTAAATGTGTTTATCTTTTCCTTTTAAAAGCAACAGTTTGTTGTATATTTATCTTTTCATTTCTTCCTAGATCTCTTTACTTGATATTCTTTTATTTTCTGTATTTCATTGTGTAAGTAAAAGTGTCAGGTTTTAGAAGCCTGTGTGTTAATAGTAGAGTCTACTGTTCGTATCTAGTGGGAGTAGGGTATGAATGAGACTAGGATTTTCACTAACGATTATCATTTGTCATAATAAAAATTAACTTCTCATTGTTTTTAATGGAACTTTTTCAAAGTTTACTTTTTTATCAAAGCAATATTTGTGACAAAAAAAGAAATACCTTATCAATTCTGCAACCCTAATTAGATTTTAAGTCAACATTGGTGATTTGTTTTGTGAATAAAAAACAATTTGTTAGTATTACAAAATAAGTCTTTCATAAATATTATTTTCTTCATCCATGATAAAATAATAACTACTTTATAAAAACCTATCCATAATCATTGAAAAACTGGGGGTCATCTTGGATTTGGGTAAATACGGCACTTAAATTTAGCTCACTACCCATATTATATTTTTCAAGTCTGACCACCCCTTGCCCCAAAAATATCCTGGATACAGCCACGGGATTAATCACTTTTTTATTAAGTCAAATACAAAACTCAGGCCATACGATGAACTTATTATTTAAGTTAGTATTATTCCAAGTAGGTTTGGGTGGAATCCATTATTCTACGCATCTGGATCATGAAAAGAAAATATGAACATAAGAAGAAATATAAAAATAGAATAAAATAATATAAAATTCACATATTTACTAAATGTTAACCTGCTTTCTTATAATCCATTCATACATTCAATTAAAAGTTAAATCTCTGGCCTGGGGCCTAGTTGTTAAGTTCATGCATTAATTATAATTAGTTATGAACCATCAATAAATAACTAGTATTAGTGCTTTACAAATAATTTCATTCAAAAAATAGAAAGAGAAATACTTCTTTTTTTTATCTGAAATGTTCTAATATTCTTAAGGATTTGAAGGCCCATATCTAATTCTAAGTTTTTATAGTTCAAATATAAATTCTTGTTAGAATGAAATATCTGGATTTTTCCCCCCCATAGATTGAGTGACCAGCTACTGGCAGCCATTGTTTCAAGCAGGCCACCACCATTTGGTCAGCCTCTTGGGGGTCAGGCATTGCATCAAGCTCTTCAAGGAACACCTCTGTCCCTTCAACTGCAACAACATATTCAACAACAACAACAGCATCAACAACAACAAGATCAATTGCAGCAACAAGATCAATCGCAAGGGGCAACCAAATTCAACCCGGAGCAAAACTTGCCCAAAGAACACAATGATTTCCCTGATAGGAGTAGAAACAGAGACAAGAGCCGAGATAGGAATCGTGAGAGAGACAGAGATCGCGACCGAGATCGAGACCGTGACAGGAATCGGAGTGAGCGAGATAGAGATAGAGACAGAGATCGAGATCAAGATAGAGACCGAGACTCTGAAAGGGAGCGAGAACGAGACCGAGATAAAGATAGGGGAGACAGAGATCGTGGTGACAAGAGAGATCGTGATCGCGGGCGATGGAGCGACCGAGACAAGGACCGAAGGCCGCGAGATAGGGACCGAGATAGAGACTGGAGGGAAGGTGGCGGGGATAGGAACAGGCCAGCAGAGCAGCCGCAGGTTATCTCACCTTGGATAAAAGTACCTCAACAGGTTGTTTCAGACAAACCTAGTCTTCTGGACAGGCTGAGGAACTTGGCCAATGATGTTTGCACTCCTACCAACAGGGAAGAAAGGTAAATTATCTCTATTTTATCAACAAAAGTTTTATTAGTTAAAAACGGAGTTTTTTGTCATAAAAATGACTATAAGATGGTAAACAGTCACTTCAAATGATTAAAATTGGAAATACATATTATATTGGAGAAAAAAATTAAATCAAGAATTTTTTGTTGAAGTTGAAGCTAGTAAAAATTATACAACTTCTAGTTTTTCAAATTTTCGCCCACTCCTAGTATTTTGACATTATTGCCTTTATTAAAAATTAAAGGAAAACGGAATGCAAATACTATCCTTCTCGTTTTTGAGTTTTAAATAAAGTGATACTATACCATGAAACAACATAAAATTGAGCAAAGTAACCTCTTAGATAGTGAGTAAACATCATTGAAAATGCTTGCCCAAAAACAGAAACACAAACTCCCAGGTCTCAAGCCCAAAACTTTCGGGTCAGAGTCATGCACATTAATGCTGAACCAACTATGCTAGTATGGCATTGTTTAGGCTTAGGTGGTCACCTATCTTAAATTACTAAAAAAAAATCTTATTAAAATTTATTTTATGAAAGACACATTGGGGAGTTAATAATAATTGATGATGACTCTTTTTATCGAATTCCGTTTTTTTGAGACAAATATTTAAAATAAGCTCTAGAGTTTTGAGTCAAGTTTGAGAATATTTATTACTTTAAAATGTTAAAAATGAATAAATTTGTTTATTTTAAAATTAAAAGAGTATATTTAAAATGTTACTAGTCAAATCAAACATAAAATGTAAATACCACAGCTATAAAATGTGAGGTATATGAAAACAAAACATGTTTTTAAAATAAAAATGATACTTATTTTTATAAATGAGTAATACTTTTGAAAAATAAAATTGAAAATATTGGTGTTTATTTTAGAAATAGCGCTTTAATAATAACATTGAAAAACAAGAACACTTAAAGAAATAAATAATAAAAAAAGATAATAAAAATAGTTTCAATAATCCTTAAGACATTGACATTTATAAAAGCATGCATTCAAGTAACGTTATAATAAGCTAATATTTCCCCAAAATAGGCATATATCATAATTTAAAAAAAAAACGATGTAAAGTATATTAAAAACAATGAATAATCAAGAACTAATCTTATAAGGAAAACCTCTTTTCGCTTTATGAGGTAATTGTATTATATTTGAAAGAAGGTATAAGAAAGGTGGATAGAAAAATATAAAAGGGGGGACGAACACAATATGGCCTTTAGGAAGTTGCGTTGTGCGTTTCACACTCCTCCCTGATGAGTTTTGATAGAATGAAACCTGGGTCAGGGGATTAGCCGGTGACGATCAATTTTCTTTAAGAGACATCCATTACCTCTTGGTTCATTGGCAGCAGTGTAAAGTGTGAACTGTGTTCTTCTTTTCATTGTAAAGGCCATATTGTGTTCGTCCCCCCCTTTTATGTGTTTCTATCCACCTTTCCTATACCTTCTTCCAAATATAATACAATTACCTCATAAAGCGAAAAGAGGTTTTCCTTATAGAGTTATATCATTATATATTCGCATCCAATGTCCTTTATGTTATACCTTTTACATGTTCCTATCTGTGTGTT
>CABFOV010000447.1:124159-175784 GCA_902141375.1 Timema poppense | reverse complement strand
TTTTTTGAAGTTGTGTTGCGCGTTTCACACTCCTCCCTGATGAGTTCCGATCAAATGAAACCTGGGTTAGGGGATTGGGCGGTGACAATGAATTTTCTTTAAGAGACATTCATTACCTCTTTGTCCATTGGCAGCAGTGTAAAGTGTGAACTGTGTTCTTCTTTTTATTGTAAAGGCCATATTGTGTTCGTCCCCCCTTTTATATGTTTCTATCCACCTTTCCTATACCTTCTTCCATATATAATATAATCAAGACCTAAGTGATCTACTTAGCTATTTTCAGTTTCATTGCCTTGTCACTGCAATACAACTTCAATCGAGGATAACTCAAAAATCATAATGGAAAAGAATATTGAATTAGCTTACCAATCAAAAGTAGTTTTAGATAGGGGTGTGTGAAGGCCACTTTTTAATTGCGAAACTGGCAAAGAAAAGTCGAAATCGAAATTACCTAGGATTTTTTTGTCACTTAACACCACTTTTAATTTTAAAATTAATTATTTTTCTAGATCATGTCCGTAACAAGGGCCAGGAAAATAATATTATTTTGCAAACTTTACATATGCATGTCTTTTTATCTGCATTTCTCTGATGATGATGATGATGATGATGATGATAATAATAATTTAAAAAAATTAAATTCCATTTTTGTTTCCTACTTTCTGTATCATCCATTTTGAAAAATAAAGAAAATGCGAAGAAGCTATGTAGAATATTAAGGACCAAACACTAGATGCGAGCTGCGATGATAGCACAACTTAAGCACTTTCACTGCTTCATACTAATGACCATGAAGTTATTTCTTTATAGTTATTTTTATTTTTTACAAAATTATTTTGGCGATAGTGAATATAATATATTAACATTTACTAACCTTTTTTTGGTCCATGCTTATGTTGTGTTGGCTAAATTACTAGTCATTATTAAAATTCTGCTTAGTAACTTTTATTTTTATTATTATTATTAGCACCGCGTCTTACTACCCGTTCGGGTTATACGCACTTACGCTAATGTGTAATGGTAGGGTGATTGTGAGATAAAATGGAGGACCTACAGTTTAACGTGGAATCCAAACCACGGTGGAGGCCTGGCCTTCCATACATTCCCCACATTCACAAGATGTCCTGTCAGAGGTGAAGGAAGGGTTTGGTAATCAGATAAATCTTTGCCGGGACCGAGGATTGAACCCCGGCCGCCAGCACAGAAGTCTGACACCTTACCCTACCGCCAGGTCACCTGCTTAGTAACTTTTAAAATTAGTAAATAAAGTAAAATATAATATTTAGTAAGATAAGATTAAATTGTTTGATAATTTATCAACGTTTTATCCTTCCTTCGAAATTCTTTGAATCTGCGAGGGTTATTGTAGATTTTGAAGTCGAAGCTTCGCACACCATTAGTTTTAGAGCTCTATTGTGCTATTAAGTTGAACACTGTGATAAGTTATTAAATGATTTATAAGTGAAACTGCCGATATCATCTAAATTAAATAGCCTAAACTTACTATTGCATTTTAAAAATTGATTTGTATGTACATCAAGTGAAATCTAAAAATGTACATGCATACAAAACTTTTGATCTTGATACCAAGCCTTAAAGATAATCTCGGCTCAAGGTTTAAAATCTTAAGTATTCGTAGAATCTTGCCAATAACTGTAGCTCAACTTGAAAGTAGCTCTTCCTCAGTACTATAAGAATGGTATCATCCTTACTAGGATTAGTGCCTCGCAATATATTGATCTAATCCCCCCCAACAATTAGTTTCATAGTTTGGGAATATTAGTCTGGTTCCAGGGCTTTGTTTGTATGTAATGTACTCATGTTATTCCAAGACCACCTCTTTGTGACAGAAGCAGACTAGCAGGTGGTAGTGATGTGTCTATGTGTAATGTGCTCATATTATTTATTCCCAGACCACCTCGTTGTGACAGAAACAGGTCAGCAGATGTTGTTAATGTGTCTATATGTAATGAGCTCATGTTATTCCCAGACCACCTCGTCGTGACAGAAGCAGACTACCAGATGGTGTTAATGTGTCTATATGTAATGTGCTCATGTTATTCCCAGACCACCTCGTCGTGACAGGAGCAGGTCAGCAGATGGTAGTAATGACCGAGACGAGGGAGCCAGTAAAAAGTTGCCACCACCTCTTTCTCAAGAAGTTCAAGACAGAGTTCCCTCTGAGGTTCACCTTCCGAGACCTACAGGAATACCACCATTGTTCCCCGGGCCTGGCCCCAGAGGACCCCCTCCTGGAACAGGAGCAGGTAATCCAACATCAATAATGAAGTGTAAAACAGAAAATTTAACAATGTAACAATTTAAGATGGAGTTGTAAGGTTTGTAGTAAATGTATGCCTATTTTTTGGACCGAAATATATAACCAATAGGGAAATTTGGTTACCTGCAGGGGAATGTTTTTTACCTCCACTTTACTCCAGGAAGCACAATACACTTTCGGGTATATTCTATATGTTGTGTTAAAACAAAAAGTGTTTAAAATAAAATGAAGGTTCACTTAATTGTAATTATGAGTTCAACAAGCAAAAGAAAGCATGCAGTATGGCCATATTTTGTGGAAATCAGAAGTTGTAATGGCAAATGTAAGATGTGTAAAGAAGACAAGGTTGGACTAATAGCAAGGATGAAACAGCACAGTTCACATGTTCTTGTATAAACAGTACCATACAATATGAAGATGGTACTACTGACTAAATCATGGAGTATGAAAATCATAGTTAAAGCTCTCATAGTTTTGTAATGTCCACAGATCAGCTATTGATGTATACATCTAACACAAGCCATAAAGTGTCCAGGTCTCCTGGAATCGAGCAGCGTGACGTGGATCCACCTAGAGGACGCTATTGCCTCCCTCTCACAGCATGAGAACAATTCAAGGCTTACAATATGCACAGCAACAAATTAAGGGGAAGGGGGAGACTGGATTTGTTAATAGCTTGCTTTATTTTTAATACAAACTAATCTTTTAGACTGTTGAACATCCTGAGTTTTTAAAAGTAGATCAACTTCTTCGCCCTGGCTACAAACCACCCACTCAAAAGCAATTTTAAATTAACTTCTCGACGAAATTCAGACTGAGAAGTGGGTCACAGTAAATAAAACTCGTAACAAGGAAATGTGAGCAATGTGCACAATGATCCAAATGTTTTTATGTTGGTTAGTGACGTTCTGGACCGTTGTACTCATTTAATTGACACCAGAAATAATAATATTACTAGCACTACGTCTACCTACCCGTTTGGGTTATACAAACCTACGCTAATGTGTACTGTTAGGGTAACTGTGAGATGAAATGGAGGACCTCCAGTTTAACGTGGAATCCGAACCACAGTGGAGGCCTGGCTTTCCATACATTCCCAAGTTGTGATTAATACACGTCTTGTCAAAGGTGAAGAAAGAGTTTGGCAATCATATAAATCTGTCGGGACTGAGGATAGAACCCCGAAGCCCCATCACAGAAGTCTTGACACCTTACCCCCAGACCGCCAGGTCACAGACAAAGATAATATTCATAATTTTGATTACTTCCCATTGGTAGCAGTAAAATCATTCAAAAACTGTTAACATTAAGGTCGCAGCTTTG
Organism: Timema poppense; assembly: GCA_902141375.1. NCBI lineage: Eukaryota > Metazoa > Arthropoda > Insecta > Phasmatodea > Timematidae > Timema > Timema poppense. The sequence goes on along the minus strand of CABFOV010000447.1, from coordinate 172,180 downwards.
GAAGTTTTGTCACTGATGATGCTGCCAATATGAAGAAAATGAGGGAGGAATTGGCAGAAAAAATACATCCAAGATGTGATGACTTTTGGTTGCTCAGCTAACCACCTCACACTACTGGCACAATACATAGAGGTGGTTGACATTAAGGAGGGTACTAAGCAAATTATTAAGTACTTCAGGAACATTCACTTTGTAGCAGTTAAATACAAATAAGTAGGTGGAACAGTTCCTGATCCTCCTAGAGATGTTTGCTGGAATTCTTTAGCTGACTGTGTGGAGTCCTATTTGGACAACTGGCACATCATTGCTAAGGCTTGCACTGTAAATCAAAGTGCCATTGAAGCAAGTGTAAGTGCAAAACTGAGCAATGTCAATTTGAAACGGAAACACGACTTTCTCAAAAAACTGTCTCAGTCTCTGTAGATAAGATGCAGCGTGAATACTGCATCATTGAAGGAGTGGTTGATTTGTTCAATAATGAGAATAGCTCCAATGACAAGCTACTTCATGAAACGGTTTAACTCTGCTATAAACTGATGCTCATCTCATGGCTCTAAAGAAAGATTGAATGAGGATCAACATCAACATGTTTAAAACATACTGTTTTAAGCATTTTGTTTGAAACTTGCTTTAAACATGCCAACTCTGATTTAAGGTTGTCAGCGTCAGCAACTGAGCAAAGGGAAAAGGAGGCATAGATGAACAAGATCTAGTTTTTTGCTTGAATACTTTTGTTGCCTGTCCTTACTTGTGGGTTGACTCTTGGTAGATGGATAGAATGTTGTATCTATATAGCATACTCTGAAGGTGCTTGCATGCAACAGAGTGTACACAGCGCTCATCACTCCCATCTCCGCGCATTGCACAAGCTGTAGAACCAACCTCATGTCAAGAAACAGGAGCGTGCATCCCGCGCACCTAACTTCACTCCGACCAGGCACAAGAAACAAACTGGTTTGTTTTGGTGAAGAGTTGTGTGATGTGTGCAATGCTCTGATCGGTTAGTTCAAGGTCAAAGCAAACCCTCACTGATATTCAGTGCACTTTTTATTATATCTTTTATTAATTTAACTTTTTAAGGTAACGTTTGTCCACAGCCTGGGTGTATTTTAGGAAGAAGATATGTGACTTAAAAGATAAACTAATAAATAGTATTTCTAAGTACCCCAAAATATGGTATACCCACTTTTTTTCTAATATTTGTCAATTAGTATAAATCTGATCCATTTTATTACTGCTTTACTACTTTCTCTTTTTATTATTTTGTAGAATTTCTTATACTAAAAACTGTTTAGTTGTGAATAAAAAAAATAGGTTACGATTTGATCTAGGCCTGTATTCTTGTGCATACATACTTAATAGGTTCTGCAGGATTTCTTAATTAAAATAGAGGCTCAGGTAGTGCCACTGCCTGTTTCTGCTGATTAAAGTTGGCCCACCCCAACCACAGGGTAGGAATTGATGGGTAGCACATTAGAAAAGATGGTAAAGGGCAATGGGCTATTTTTAGAGATGGGCCAGTTGAATCTTCGAATCCTGACAAGTATTCGAGATTCGAGGATTCAGTATTTTACTGGATTCGATGATCGAATCTTTCACCTCATAAATAAAGCATAATATCTTGAATTCAAAGATTACTTAGTTAGGCTTACTTGAAAAGCACAACTCAATCTGTAATATTTATTTTGTCTGAGAAAAGAGATAAACATGAATAAAATATTCTTTAAAAAATAAAAATAATCGTTTGGTGTGGAAAATCATACGTGCCTAGTAACCTACCCTCTGACCTGTATGGGAAACTTGGACTCGACTGTTTTGGCACATGCTCACTTCTAAAACTTTCACCTCACGGACAATCTTGTAAATATATTAATGACCACATTAGAACTCTTCAAAAACTGAAAATTTAAACTAGAATAACAAATAAACTCTAAATAAATAAAACATATTACGGCTTTTATTTAAACAGAAATAAGAACACATTACGCATGATACAAAGTCAGCCGCCATTACAGACAATATTAAGTCCGACGCCATTACTGATATTATGTTTACTCACCTGAGTGATTATTAAAATAAAGATAATGTTAATTCATATTACCCAACTGATTTTAACTATCTACAACTATGCAAAGAACCCCAATTTATTGCATATGATCCTTAAATTAGACATTTTGTTGGGTTTCATGAAAAATAAATACTTTAAACGGTTAGACAGCGATAAAATTGTTTATCTCTACAGGCCTACGTATCGTATATCAATTGTTTGTTTAAAATCGATTTAAGCTCAAGTTTTAAGGATCAGATAATGACTTACTAATTCATTATTTGTTTTTAAATTGATTTTAACTTTGAGTTTATTATTTTTTAAATATGTTATTGAAGTGATTGTAGAAATATTCAAACAAAGTCCTGCCTTATAAAATGGTAATTAACATATTGTAGTCGAAAATATGTGTTTTCTACACGAAAATAGATCATGAATATATATAAGAAAATAATAAAACAACTTAGGTATTGTTGAGTTCACTATTTCTAATGTATGATTAATTGTTAAGCATGTTGTTTTAGTCTTTATTAAAAATATCCGGTTGTATCTTTATTTTTGCTATCTTAATACAATAAAATATCCTTTAATGATGATTAAAGTTGATCAAATGATAACTAGGCCTAATCTGTTTATTTCACTTTTTTTTTTATAAACTTAACCCATTTTAACAACACTTTTAAAAATAACTCAAATTTTGATAGATTTTATTTTTAAACATTAATATGAGTCTATATTGTTTAATTTGGCTGGATTTTAACCTGTATTATGCGAGGGGTGGTTGGGGTTGATTAAAATTGAAAGCATGATTTAAATAAATCTTAATTCACAGTTTAGTCCTATATTGTGTAATGTAGGTCTATTTGTAAATCATTAAAATTTATAATGATTTGCTAGGATTTGGATTCGAGATTCGATATTCGGATTCGAGAATTAGTGTATTCGACCCATCTTTAGTTATTTTATTTGGACTTTTATTATAAAACGAGTATCAACTAAAAAAGGTTATTTACAAATTTCACAAGAACTAAGTGTGGACACTACGAACAAGTCTTCATCCCATCCTACAGGACCATAAGCCCTTTCTCTTATGCTCTTCAGTCCCTATAATAGTGGTAGCCTAGAACCGTTAACACAATCATTACCAACATGGGTAATCCCCGAAAATCAGGCCAAGGTTGTTCTCTGTTAATTTTCAATAAGTCTTAAATAAACATCACGGCTAGAATGTAACAAAATATAACAGGGTTAGAGTAGCAAGCTATAACAAGACTAGACTGTAAAAAACTATACATGACTAACCTCCAACAAGACTGTTGTGTGTGCTTGTTCTTAAAAAAATTGCACGTTCCTTTCACTACTAAAGCCCATTTCGCCTTGTGGTTCATGGGCTGTGAGTGTGTGACAATTTCTTGCTCACTCGGCAATACACCTCTAACACTTCCGCATTCAACTACAACAATTTTAAATGTTAACTCCACAGTAGGTTTTATAAATACTGGGCCTAGTCAAACTAACACTAAACCAGCTAAGAATCAAATATGGTGTTTTTCATCTAATTGTAGTGCATGTATGTTTAGATAAATAAATTGACCAGTTATATTAAATCTACCCCTCTTTGTTTGCAAAAGAAAACACCAATTTATTTGGGGAAACTCTCCTAATATGAAACTGAAGACTAGTAATTTTGGACAAATTTGATGCAGGTGGATCTGTCTTTAATCCGCGTGGTCCCCCTCCTGAAGGATTTCATCCTCCTGGTCCTCCACCAGGGGCCCGTGGGATCCGTCCACCTGGACCAGCACCATTTGGACCCAGAGGCCCACCGGCTGACAGAGAAGATTTTGATCCACAGCGAGATAGGGAACGAGAAAGGTTTGGTCCTGCAAAAGATTTTGACCCTCGAGATCCAGACAGAATGCGTGGACCGAGGCAGCCCCTTCTCGATGAATTCAATCCTCGGATGGAAGGATTTCCCTCAAGACAGCCTCTTTCTGATGAATTCAACCCACGAATGGAATCATTTCCTCCTAGGGGCCCACCCCACCCTGATGATTTTGATATACTTCCATTGGGACCAGAAGATTTTGATAATAGGGAAAGGCATCAAGATGACTTTGATCGAAGGGCAATGCATGAAGAAGAATTTGATCGTAGGAATCGCAGACCTGATGGGTTTGAACTGAGGGGTCCTCCTCGAGACGGGTTTGACCCTCGTCTGCCCCATCCTGAGGAGTTTGATCTCAGGGACCCACGATTAGACGGTTTTGATCCAAGAGGACGAGGTCCTGGTCCGGACTTCTTTCCCCGAGAAGGATTTGGACCAATGGGGATGATGGGTCCTCGTGGTCCAGGGATGGGTCCAGAAGGATTTGGACCAAGACATTTCATGGGCCCTCGAGGACCAGGTTAGTATTTTCAACTGTGTTACGTTTTCAGCCATCACTAAATAATGTAGGGATGGACTATAATGATTATTTACTGTGGGGCCAAAAATGAGTTTAAGGATTGAGATTGGGACGAAAACGAGAAATTATGAAAATGACGCTTTAGAATGATTTTAAATTAAAAATAAATATTGATTTTTAAACTTATGTGGTATGACTTGTAGAAGCTTTAACATCTTTTTTTAGCACCGTATCTTATTACTATAATTCTGCAAAGCAGGTTTTTTGAATTCAAATCAAATCTTGAATCCAAGCAAACACCTAGTTAAATATGCTAAAATTATTAAGTTAAAAAAAGTCACATTATATATAAAAAAAATATTTCGACAATAGTATAAAAGTTATCATGTGTATGTTTTTCATCATGTTCATGCAACAATAATTGTTTAAGAAGTAAAGAGCACCATCTGTTGTGGTGATTATAAACTATTTCAATATATGGTACCAGTCCTCAAAGTTAACACATTTGTTACATATTATCTAAGGGTGTGATTATAGTTTATGCATGGGTTTTATAAAATAAGTTTTGGTAAAATAAAATAACTACAGCTTACTCTCCGGTCATTTATTTTACCACACAGGAATAGTCACTAAAAATGTATTTACATATTTAGGCACAATTTTGGTATTTGTGACGACTTAAGTTGTTTTTTTTATTCGAAGCACTGAATCGAATAATATAAAATTCGAATCAATATCAATATTATCAAAGCTTCACAGAGCCTTACTTACTACCTTATTACATTATTAAATGTAACATAAACGATAATATAATAACACCATAAAAACATAGTAATATAGATAGTGATAGGTTTGATGGCCATTTAATGTTTTCTAGTTTAACACCTCATAAAGTCTAAAACCCCTTAAAGGTTATTTAGGTTTAAAACCCTCAATATGCTAATGGGTCTGATACCCCTTAAATGTTTTTTTGGTTTTAAACCCCTTATATATCCTGTAGGCTGTTATTCCTTAAATATTCTCTCATTCGAAATCGCTTTAAGGTTCTTTAGTTTTAATATCCCTTTAATCTCTACTCCTGTCTAGCTACCAACATAGAGGTTGATTGCACACAAATGGTTGACCTTGGCAAGCTAACTTCTTCCCCACCCACCCCCCTCATTTCCACACTCCAAAAGATGCTAAAATAAAATATATCCCTGTCCTTTTCTAAATCTTTCAAGCTCTCTCACTTGCTGAAACAAACAAATAACTGTTTGAAAAGGACGAGTCATGCACTTCTCTCTCTCCACAAGCCCGTTAAAACACCCCCACCACATCACCACCAAGCTTGCTATAGAACAAATAAGAGAGTCTACAAAAATGATTAGCAGTGATGAGTCAGTAGTAACTGCTTTTGTTTCCTTCCTAAAACTTTTTGTGAAATAGCCAATCACTCTTGACTTAGAAATTTATGAATTTCCAACCTTTCCTTGAGTGTTTTGGATTCTGTCAAGCCTTAGTATAATGTAATTTCCTTCCACTCCTATTCTTAAAAGTTTTATTTGTTTGTTTTCAATCGCCTGTCAAGCTTTAATAGAATTTAATGGGTAAATATAGCAATTTACTCCAGAATTCCAAATGCTTTTTTTTTCTGCAAAATATGCCGAAAGTCACATACATAATGCTTTTTTTTTTCTGCAAAATATGCCGAAAGTCACATACATTATTTATATAATTATATTTTTTTTAATTCAATATAACAAGATCTTAATTTTTTCAACATTATTATTAATCAAGTATTAAGTAGTCGTAATTTCCCATACCTGGTCGGTTCTTTGTTAGACTAAACATTAGCACTACAGCTTTACTTTGGTTTGTTGACTCCACAGGTCCTATGTTTCACCCTCGCGGTCCACCAGGGCCCATGGGCATGAGGGGACCTCGCCCAGGTGAGTACTGCTTGCTAGTTATAAGAAAATAACACTGTTTCTGTATTACTAGGTGTTACCATTCTTAAGACAGATATTTAGTAACGTTAAATATGTTAGTAATCTATAGCCTGCTCAAGTATTTCAGCCAATTAAATTTATATAAAATCATATGATAGGTAAGATATTCGGTCCTGCACACTTAGAAGTGTATCAAGGTTAATAATTACATACAAATAATAATTATATTGTCATCAAGCCCTTCCCTCCCTGTCTCTGTGGGGGCCCGTCAATTGTCAGGATGGAGGAAGCAGCAAAATATATATGTGGGTTTGTAATTTACAGACAGTTTTGGTTTTTATGGTTTATTATAGCACTACTAACTATACAAAATGTGAGGTTATAAGAAGTTTACCTAAAAAAAAAGTATTTTTAATCAGGAGTTCTGACAGAACTGGTTAGGTAAGAAATGCTTAATCGATGGCCTGAATGACACACTCAGTGATCCTACGCGGATACGAAGCCGTCCATCACAAGTACCCTGTCCCACGAGCCCCACAAATGATCAGAGGGACCCTTTACAGGACTATATAAACCATGAATTGTCCTGATTGCCACCAACAATGCTGACTGTTTTGAATAGTCAGCTGTTACGTCCTGCTGTTAACAAATTTACAACATTAATATGTTAACTCAAACAAACATCCCTTATTAGGACAAGGGGTTACAATATGTAAATAATATTGTTATTATCATCTCATCAATAATTAGGTGTGGGCAGACACTCTACATGTGAAAACTTAGCCTCAAAATACTAATTACACCCCAAGTACCCCAAACCGAAAGTCTCCCAGGGATTGTTCAAATTTTCGAGACTTTAGTACATTTGAATTTACCAAAATCAAAAAATAGGTTGCATTTGTTTTCTCAAGATAATTATTTACTAGACCCTAGTAAGGCCTATAATCACATCCTTAGATAATACATAACAAATGTCAATCCTTTTAGGACTTGCCACTTGTAGTTACATGATATTATGACTTCGAGAAATAATGTTCAGATTTATAATTGTAGTCCACACCTCGCCTTCCCATACATTAAATTTTTTTTAAGAAAAAGGTGGTTTTGATTAAGTTAAATATAGTGTTAAATGTCAAAAATATTTTTGAATACCCAGGGAAAGGGACCAAAACTTATTAAGTTGCAATTATCCATATAAACGATAAATTTTAATTTTATTATTTTATAAAAAAAATAGATGAAAACATTATTAGGGCGCTGCGAGTATTGTATTTCGAACTTTCACTTGATGTAATTAATAATCAAATTTTAAAATGCATTATTAAGCATAGGCTATATAATTGAAATAATATCAGCATTCCCACTTATAAATCATTCAGTTACTTAACAAATGGTTAAAATTAATATCACTTTTTATATTAATAACGTAATATAGCTATATAGAACCACTTTCGGCCTGTAAATTTATTCACTTTCGTTCGGTAAATTTATTCACTATTGTCGTCCTTTTTGAATTATACTTGATTGACGTTGTTAACTTGTATTGGCATGACAAAGCAATGAAAATAAAAATAGCTAAGAAAATTTCTAAATAAATGAATGATTCTTTTTACTATTTTTATCTGTTCTTACTAAAATAATAATATACGTTAAAACAAAAATGTAATATCAAGAATATATTATTGTATTAAAGGTTTTCCAACTTAAGATATTTAAAACTTGAATTAATTAATACGTTTAGTTACAAAACTAGCTCTCGTTTAGTTAATATTTATTTATAGAACTATATTGGTTAACCTGTTTAAAATCAATGTTTATATTAATTCTCGCAATCCATATTTTACCAAACTTACCACATTTATATTAAAAAATCATTTACTATTTCATATTGTTTGCTAGAAATATTATTTTATTCATATTATTTTTATTCTAAAGTATCAGCATTAACTTTTATAAGCATTAAAAATTTAATCGAAGTAAATTTATCACTAAAATAGTGTTGAAACCATTTTAATTATTTTTTATTAGATTTTTATTTGAGTGTTCTAATTTTTAAATTGTGTTTTATAAGTGTTATTTCTAATTTAAAAATTGATATATCTGTTTTTAACTTTTTTTTTCAAAAGTATTTACTTTTTATAAAAATGAGTGTAATTCATATTCTAATAACATCTGTTTTAATATTCTTAAATATTTTTACTAAAAAATGTTTTTGATGTTATTTGAAGTCTTAATGCAACTATTATAATTAGGGCCGATTATTTTTGGTCTAAATCTAAATAATCTCGTAAAATGGATTTTAATATTGTTTAAAAAGTTATTAAAAAAACTCAAAGGGTGAATTTGAATATATAAAACCTAGCCACAGTCTTGAACCAAGAATAACAAAAACCTTTCTCGGTAGAGCCAGTGTGCCTTGTTACCTTACGTTTTAGTTACTAAACCTCTTACAAAAAGTACTGCTGGATTCCAAAAATATTAGTTTACCCAACTATTATATGCTAGGCTACAAACTCAATTGGATGACATTCCAAATATAATAATATTAACGTAATGTCTTGTCTTTATGCAAATAAGTGTGGTTAATGTGTTTATCATTCACAATTTTATATTAAAAAGCCACTTTAATTACTATTTTGCGCTAAAAATGTTTTTCTGCATTAAATATATAAAATCCGGGATAAATATTTCTCTCAATTGTATGTAATGTGGCAATTGTGTTGTAAGGTAGTTAATTTGACTGAATTTTTGGCACTCTGTCTACATAATAAAAGACTAGGTTAATTTAAATTTAATGAAAATTATACATAAATGTGACATTGATATTGTTTGGTAGGAAGTGGACTGTATAGTTTAGTATTCACAACCACGAAATGTGTTCACACCCATGAAATGTTTATGATATATGACACTAAGATATACACATGACGACATCCAAAGCGAGACTGGCTGCCCACGACCAGTAATGCGCACGCGCTCAATCCCGTTGTTAACAGATAGCACAACAGACGCCAACCAAGTTTCTTGGTGCCAAACAACACAGTAAACATAGCTCAAAATAAAACAATATACACATATACAAGCCCCAAACATCCCGCCCCTCTTGAAATACTCGTATTTCAATTAGGTTGAGGGGAGGGGAGACAATTTCACCACTGGTCTGATGATGACACCTTGCGCAGTACGGACTTGAACGACACACACTATGCCGTCGGGCCCAGGGAATGTTTTCGCCACACGTCCTAGTCACCAACGTAGTGGAGGCAGGTTTGGTTCCTGATGAGGACTAGGACCCCTTCCTGAAGGTTGTCTTGTGGACGACTCCACTTGGCCTTGGGCTGGAGTTGATGGAGGTAGTCTTGATGCCAACGCTTACAGAAAGACTGGTGGATTTGCTAAAGCAGGCTCCATCTCGTCAGACGATTGACTGGAGTGGTGATGACTTCAGACTCTGGTAGTATCTGTAGTGGTCCCAAGGTTAAGAAGTGACTTGGAGTTAGTGATGACAAGTCGCTGGGATCTGCTGATAATGCACAAAGGGATTGTTAATTCAGAGTGACTTCAATTTGTGTCAAGACAGTGTACAGCTCTTCATAGGTTAGGATCTGAGAGCCAATAGTTTTGAGGAGCAATAACTTGACTGGTTGTATCCCTGCTTCCCAAAGTCCTCCAAAATATGGAGTTGTGGGGGGATTAAAGTGCCAGGTGATGTTATGGTCAACGAGCTGCCTACTAAAAACTTCATTGTTGCCAGAATCTGTGAGAAAGCTTTGAAGAGTGGAGAGCTGTCTATTAGCACCAACAAAATTAGTTCCGCAGTCACTGAACATATCTGAACAATGTCCTCGACGTGCGATAAAACGACGAAATGCTGCAAGAAAGGCTTCAGTTGATAAATCTGACGCCAGTTCTAGGTGAATAGCCTTCGTGGATAAGCAGACAAATAGGCAAATATAGGCCAAACAGGTTCTAGGTTTCCGTACTTGAGCCATTGTGATTGTGAATGGACCTCCATAGTCGACACCTGTCTTCAGAAAGGGTTTGGCTTGACAAACACGAGCTGCTGGGAGACTTCCCATAGCTGGTGTCAATAAGGTAGGACGAAACTTGAAACATTTTAGACATTTGCGTAGCCGCAATCTGATTGTGTTTCGTGCATCAATTATCCAGAATTCACGCTGAAGTAAGGACTGCAAGTTGTGTGGTCCTGGATGTAGATGATCAACGTGTAGTTGGTCAATTAGAAGTTCCACGAGACGACTCCGCTTCGGGAGTAGGATAGGATGTTTTTCTTCAAAGGGCAGATTGGATCGTTGAAGGCGGCCGCCGACTCTTAAAACACCAGCGGAATCGAGAAAGGGATTTAGCCTTTGTACTGAGGACGAACAAGGTTGATTTTTGACAATACGAGCAATATCATCAGCAAAGTCGATCTTTTGGGTTTGTTTGACCCAAAATAACAGAGCCTTGTGTAGTTCATCAACTTGCACGGGTCCAGTGGGTGCGACACGTCCAGGGCGAGAAGCACAAACAAAACGAAAGCAATACGCTGTTATACGTCTTATTTTTGATAAGGACGAAAACTTATCTAACAGGTCCAGAATGTTGGGTTCAGGGGCGACTGTAGTCAGAGTGAGGGTTTTGCTTTCTTCAATAGGTTCAGCTAAGCGAGGCAATTCTTTAGGTTGTGGCCAATTGGTTGAATCCTCCATAAGCCACAAGGGTCCTGCCCACCAAAGTGGGTGCTCAACAAGCTGAGAGGGAAACAACCCACGAGAGGCACAATCAGCTGGGTTTTGCTCTGAAGGTACATGGTGCCACCATTCGGGGGAAGTGAGATCTTGGATCTTACTCACACGATTGGCAACAAATGTTTTCCACAGGTGGGAGGAAGATTGGATCCAGGCCAATGTGATTGTAGAGTCTGTCCAGGCGTAGACCTTGTCAATTTTCAAGAAGGAGTAGGTTTCCATTAGCAAGTGTAACATGCGTGCCAAGAGTAACGCCGCGCATAGTTCCAAGCGAGGAAGTGACACTTGTTTTATGGGTGCTACCTTTGATTTAGCGAGCAAGAGTCGCACCTTTATTGTGCCAGAGGAAATAACACGCAGGTATACAACAGCTGCATAACCATTCTCGGAGCTATCAGAGAAGCCATGAATCTCAACGCTATAAGCTGCATCTGCAGAGGTCAGACATCTGTCGATTGAGATGTTAGATACAAGTGGAAGCTCAGCTCTGAAACGATTCCATCTTTCAGCTATTTCAGGAGGAGGGGGGGAGTCCCAGTCAACACCTTTAATCCATAAGATTTGGATAAGATATTTTGCAAACAAGATGATAGGAGACAGCCAACCTAGTGGGTCAAATATTCTTGCAATATCCGAGAGTATGGCTCGTTTGGAGAGGGATTTTGAGGTCAGTTGTACCTTGTATGAAAAGGTGTCTGACCCGGGGTTCCATTGTAGACCGAGAACCTTGACAGTAGCATCATCATCAAAAGAGTATGACAAGGGAGGCATTTGAATATCTTCTGGGTGTAACCCTTCTAGAAGTATTGGGTGGTTACTTGCGAACTTTCGTAATTGAAAGCCGCCCATCTTCAACAAGTGTACAAGTTCTTTTTGTAGAGCTACTGCCTTTTCAGGGGAATCAGCTCCTGAACACACATCATCAACATACAGATCTGAGTGTACCACCCTTGAGGCCTCTGGAAAGCGTGTCTTTTCATCATCAGCAAGCTGGTGTAGGGTACGAATGGCGAGATAAGGTGATGATGATACTCCATAAGTCACAGTCTTCAGACGGTAGACTTGTATTGGATCACTGTCATTGAACCGCCAAAAAATGCGCTGGTAGTCTTGATCTTCAGGATGGACTTGAATTTGACGATACATTTGTTTGATATCAGCAGTAAAAACAATTGAATGTGAACGAAAACGAAGGAGAACCTTTGTAATATCATTTTGAAGTTTGGGTCCTGTTAGGAGTTGATCATTTAAAGAAGTTCCCAAGTCTGTTTTGGCCGAAGCATCGAACACCACCCGAAGTTTAGTGGTGGTACTGTCAGGTTTGATCACACAATGATGGGGAATGTAGTAAGAAAAGCCAGAGTTGAGGGATGGATCTGTTACTACCTCCATGTGACCTGTATCTAGATAGTCCTGCATGAAGTCCGAATAACTGGCCTTTAAATGAGGTTGCCGGTGTAGTCGGCGTTCAAGGGCTTGAAAACGACGAAGAGCAGTGGTGTGTGAGTCACCAAGCTCTGGTCTGGGTCCATCAAATGGGAGTGCCACACTGTAACGGCCCACAGCATCTCGAGTGTGCAGTTTGACAAAGATGTCTTCACAGAGAGCTTCCTTGGGGGTGATAACTGGGGTTGACGGCAGTTCTTCAAGTTTCCAAAACTGCTCCACGACATCTGTTAGGGTTGGTGTGCATGAAGACGACGATATGAAGAAAGATGACATGTCTAGTGATGAGGTGTATGGTGACATTGAGGGTTGTTGCACCCTTCCTGTTAACACCCAGCCGAAGACAGTTTCTAGGGCACAGGGAGTTCCAGATTCCCCTTCTATTTTCCTTCCTGTAATGATGTGGGAGAAGGTTTCTGCACCGATCAGCATATCAATGGGTCCTGGGGTACAGCATGTAGGATCTGCAAGTTTTAAATTTGAAACATGAGACCATGTTGGAGATGATAGAGGGGTACTAGGTAAGTGACCAGTAATCCGGGGTAGAACAAAGACATCGATAGACAAGCTAGGGGACAACAATCCAATGGGTCGGACAAAACAGGTTGAAACCCCTTTGGCCACAGATAATGGTGTATAGGAAAGTCCATGAAGGGCTAAGGATGCCTTGCGTCGTGACAGGCCTAGCCGTGACAGACATTGGTCAGTGATAAAACTAGCTTGACTCCCAGAGTCAAGTAGCACCCTTATTACTTGATATGATCCTGATACATCCTGTGCTTCAACAAGTGCTGTGGACAGCAGGATGGTTGACGGATGGGTTACTCCTGCAAATGAGGCCATGATATTGACTGGAGCTCCAGCCTCGTTTTGTGTCTCTTGATGCATGGGGTGCTCCTGGGGTGTACTAGATGCAAGTGATTCTGGAAAATGCAGTGATGAATGGTGCCTGGCATCACAGGTACGACAGCGATACGATGAGGGACACTGTACAGATTGATGAGACTCTCTGAGGCAATTTAAACAAAGTCTTGCTCGCTTGATGAAGTTGAAACGCTCCTTTGGGTCCTTGAGAAGGTACTCAGGACACTTGTGTAAGGAGTGAGATGCATTACACAAAACACACTGTGATGTTGAAGTTGAAACCATGACTGCAGCTGGTTGATGTGATCTTCGACAGCCACTGGCACTGAAGGATGACCTTGGATGTGGTTTGACCTTGTATGAGGCCAGGGATTCAAAGGAACGGCAATATCTTTCCAGGAAATTTATGAAGCTGTCAACAGTGGGTAACTCGGAGTCAACAAAGGTGCGCTCCCATTGAGCACGAAGAGCAATGTCTAATTTGTTGCTAAGTATATGGATGAGGATCAAGTCCCAATGAACCACAGGAATTTCCAGGGCATGAAGAGCGGCTACATTTTCCCTCAGTGTAGAAAGAAGGACACGCAGCGCAGTAGTAGACTCAGCCGGCACTGATGGTATTAGAAGAATTGCATCGATGTGTTGTGCCACAATGAGACGTTTGTTGTCATATCGCCTTACTAACAAATCCCATGCCACAGGATAGTTTCCATTTATGAGTGGAAGCGCCTGTACTATTGATAGTGGTTAGCCACTGACTGCCGACTTCAAATATGATAGCCTTTCAATATTGGTTAGGTTAGTGTTATGAGCGACAAGGGTTTTAAATAAATTGGAAAAATTGGTCCACAATTTAAGATCACCACTGAAATGTGGTAATGGAATGGCCAGGAGAGTTACTCGAGGAGCACTTGAGGGGGTAGGTCGTTGTGTGGAGCTGTCAGGACATTTGGTGGCACTAACACGATCCAAGATAGACATTATGTAATAATAGGTGTTATCGAAGTCACAAAGTCACTTCTCGTGAGCATCAAGGTCGAAGTCAGCAATCTCTTGACTACTTAAATTGTACGGTTAAATGGTCTGTCTCGTAGGTCTCACGCAAGACCTTAAGATCCCCGACAGGTGGTTATAAACAGTTCACAACACTTGTAGTCTAGGTTCTCACTTGCTTTAGCTAACGTTTAATCCGGCACTCAGCCACTCAGCGTGTGTAAGCTTGATTAAGGCAGAGTCCAGAGATAAATTCAGCATTGGGAATTAATCTTTACCTACTACAGAATACACGACCGCCGCGAGAACCCAACAAAGTTTATTTACAATCTGACAACGTAATCAACTCAGTGGTGGAAAATATAATGTTCCAATATGTCGCTGGCATTCACGCTTGGAAGGACAGCGTTGTTTACAAACAAAATTATTTACGTGAAAATCCACACGAAATTGGGATAACGTAAATTCAAACAAGAGATAAGTTTCCAAAACTCATTATAACACACAATCAGAGCATTTATATGCCTATAAACATTGTACTGGTGATCTCGTGCCTGAGTAATAACTACGCTGTGATTATTCTAAGCCAATGATGCAAATAAGCGATACGATATGATTCAAAACGACATGAGGAAGGTACAAAATACATCAGGGATGGACCAAATGTTTGGTAGGAAGTGGACTATATAGTTAAGTATTCACAACCACGAAATGTTTATGATATACGACACTAAGATATACACATGACAACATCCAAAGACTGGCTGCCCATGACCAGGCCAACCAAGTTTCTTGGCACCAAACAACACAGTAAACATAGTTCAAAATAAAACAATTTACACATATACAAGCCCCAAACAGATATACAATCCTTAACTGTACATTTTTTGTATTATTTTCTTGAAAAATTCCAGGAAATATCTTTTCCCGTCTTGAGTTTCAGGAACAACCAATTTCTTGAAGTTATGGATCCTGCACAGCCCTAATATCAATGTGTATTTAACTAGTTTATGATATCCACAACAGTTTGTGATCTTTACTACTTTAAAAAAGTTTCTAAAAATGATGGACCTTTACAATAATGAAAATTTAGCTTCAAGCCAAAATTGAATGGTCAAATATTATATAGCGGCCACTATTACGTTTCACTCATTGTTCTAGAAACCTTTTGCTGCAATTTATAGTTTACTTGAATAAATACTTTTATTATTTATCCATTACTTTGCTATATAAATATGACTCTTACATTTAATTTTTGTTTTACATAATATTGTCTCCAGGGCTGACAAAAAGCCATATACCTTAAATAACCTACTTACCTCACTTTTGAAGTTAGAATTAAATGTCTTTATTAATAAATAATTAATAACTCACTATAAACCATGTATAAAAATGTATCTCTCAACAATGATTAACCCTCAGTTATAACCTCAAAAAAAAGTAGAATTGTATTAATAGGTCATAAATAATATGAACATTAGGAGAGCTTAAGGACGATACAAATATATTTTCCCTTTCAAAGTGATCTTGGTTTTAGAGTGTGACCCGTATTTGGGGACAGCTTAGTTTTGGTTCATTACAATACTCATTAAACTCTAGCTATATTCAATAATCTTTTCAAAAACAAGGTTACCTTAAACCAGACCAAAAATCTCATCTGCAATGTGATGTATAATACAGTTATTTCTCCCCATCATCACCATCGTCAACTGTTTCAAGCCTTTGGCCTGGTCAGTTTAGTAAAACACCTCCATCTTCCACCATACTTTCTCCTTTAATTTCTTCCACTCTCCTCTCACTTGCACATTTTCTTTTATCTGCTCCTTCCATCCTTTTTTATTTTCATCCTCTCTTTTTCCATCCTCATTACATGTCCATACCATCTCAGTCTTATTTCTCCTCGTGACAGCTAACACACTCCTCCACTTTCCTTGTCTCTTTTACTTTCACTGTACAATACTTCTCACACTTCAAGGACACTTATATTGTCCATAGCATGTCTCTTACACACATATAGAACAACTCTCCATAGCAGATCTCTTACATACCTATAGATCAACTCTCCATAGCAGGTCTCTTCTCATTGGATCCTTTCTACTCCATCCAACCTTATAACTTTACCAGGCCTTGCCCTCTTCCTTGTCATTACCATCACTTCTCTTTTTGTCGTGTAAATTCAATTAGCAGATCCATTACCCATTTTGTTGCCCTCGTAAACATTTTTAATATCACTCTTATCAATCAGAGCAACACTTCACCTGTCTCTGGATTTGTGATAGTAGAAGACTAATTTTATAGCTCATTGGACATTAAATTTTCAAGTACTAAATCTATAAATTAAAAAAAAAAAATATTTTGAAATTCTAATCTATACCATGGTAAAGTTCTAAAATATACCACCCCACATATTTACTTTGTGTGAGTAATATAATGTAAAGTCTATTCACGATAGGAGTGGGGGTGACAGATGGCTGGCAGGAGATGTGAAAACGGTTAAAAGAAAAAAAACAATTTTTAAAAAAATGTCTAAGTTTTGACTCTTGAAATTGACAATAGATTTGCATAATATGGTATTTCAGATTATATAGTTTGGTGAATGGATATGTGAGCGTAGTTAGCTGACGGTTACCACCAATCTTATCACAAATGAACTATATTCTTAGATAGCTTAGTTTCTTATTCTTGTAAAATAATTTCAGGTGTCTGGATTGATGGTCAAGCACCGCCAGGTGTATTTCCTCTTTTTGAGGGTCCACACCCACCTGATGGAGGGCCACCAGATTCTTTCTTTGGGCGGCCCCCATTTGATGAAGAGCGCCGAGGTAGAGATCGTGGAGGCTGGGAACATAGAGGACCTCGTCGAGGTGGTCCGCCAGGCCGAGAAGAAGGGGGCAGGTTCCCTAGGAGACGAGAAGAAATAAACCCTCGTGGTAACCGACGAGACGAGGATGACAAAGAACCTCGTGGTGACCGAGAACGAAAGTCTCGCTGGAGTAATGCCTCCCCCGTGGTGGAGGGAACAGAGTCTGTGGATACAAGTCGTGAGGAGAAGGAAGAACCTCTTGAGCTTGGCGCAGGACCACCTTTAGAAGGTGAGGTGTCCATAGAGGCAGATACTCCCAAAGAGCCAGAGCAAGGTCCAGAATTAGAATTCCAGGACTCTCAAGGTGATAGCACTCCTTGTAACGACGAGCTTGAGTTGGTCGTTCTGGAGCCTATCGAGGCTCCAGAGGCTGTTGAGGCAGAGCCCACTCCTAGCTCTGAGTGTGCCCCTCCAGTCGAAGAGACAGCTGAATAACGTTTAGTGTTAACCACAAGTACTATAAGAACCTGGTAACAAGTTAGTGTGATCTTGTGCTGCCTCGTTGTGAATGAATGTGATACTAACTTGTCTCTTGTGTGATGTTACCAAGATTTCACCAATATTCAAACTGACCTGATGCACTTGCTCATTTTTTTAATAAATACAAGATGTATTATTGCGAGCTCATCATTGTAAGGGCATTCTCCTATAAACAAATAATTTATGCAAATCATAAATAAAAATGTTGGTTTTATATTTTTACTCAAAGCAATCTTGTTATTTATTTGATTTGTTTGTTTTAAAATATTAATGGTATAACCGAAATAGTTAACACTCCATTTCTATTGTGGGTGTGTCGCAACTTTTTTGTGCTGATGACAAAGTTCACATTCACACACAGCAGCCGATGAAGCGAGGCAGCGATGGACACGCGCGCTTGCGCTCAAATAGAGTGTCAGGTGCAAGGTACAGTGAATTTCTTTTGCTAGACAATTCCAAAGTGACATTTTAGACATTACGTATCATGACTGCACTTACATTCATTAGAAATTTAGCCATCTTGAATAAAATGTTTTAAAACTTACCATATGGTGGTGGACTGCAAAGGCAGTTTATTCAACTTATTTCCATGTAGGTTACTCATTGTGTGTAACCTTTTTATTTTTATCTATAGCTGACTTGTACTTTATGTGATAATGATACATAAACAAACCCTTTGACTGTAGCAATCAATTTTATTGGGAGTGATTAGTCTTACAAATAATCAATGTTGATTTGCTCATCCAAAATTGTAGGTGTTAACATTAATTCTATATATCGCTTACATTTAAATCTATGATAAATTTAAATTAATTTAGTTTTCAGGTGGAGCAACTTTGTTTAGCTTTTGTGTTGCATAATGATGACTCTTTCAATGATAGGAAAGCTAGCTACAGATTATATTTACTATTATTATCAAATGATTGTCTAAAATAGATATATTCAAGTACATTTAACTATCCAATATATATCATTGAAATTATTTTTTATAAAGTGTTGTGCAAAAGATGAAAGTTTATATGATGCTTCTTATTTAGCTTTTTTCTTAGTATGATTTATTAAATGAATTGTATCTATATAATAGGCGTGTAGTTTCATAGAAATATTATTTATGTTTTGTAGTTGATTCACCATTTGAACTTATTAATTTGAGTGTTCTCTGTGCTAATCCACTGTTAGAATGGGGCAGTTAAAAAAAAGTTGGTTTTGTAAACCTTAACTTAGTTTAAATCCTTGAAGAAATAAAGGACATCACAGTTGGGAAAATTGATTTCAAATAAACTATTTAAATGTATTTATTCTTAAACTATTACTTTCTACGCTATTGGTGTGGAATTCAAGATCTTTAATGCATGCTCTTCTTTTTTTTTAATATGTATAAGACCTTTACTTGATATATTTTCAGGAGATAATTTGTATTATGTAATTGTTATTTCTTTGATCAACTGTGGCCAGTTCGGTTTATTAAATAATTTAATTGCACCTCTCAACCTCGCTCATAAAAATTCTCTTGGGCTGATATAATCAATTAGTTCAGAAAGTGCATGTTAGATACCTTCAATACATTTTTTTTAAATATCTCCCATCTTCCAACATTCTTCCACCAGTCTTCTTCGTTTAATTGCTTCCATTTTTCTCTCACTTGCACACTTTCTGTTATCTATTCCTCCAATCTCTTGCTTGGTCGGTTCCCTACACACTTCTCCATCATTCTCTTTGGTTTTCTCTCCTTTGTGTACTAGTTAAAAACAAAATGTGTTGAACACTAATTCTGTCTGGGGATTCTTTTGTTAACATTTTAATTTGGTTCCTGGCCATTCTCAGGAGTATTTTTAAAGGTAAATTAAATTTAGGAAATTAATATTATGAGTTTGACGCTAAACTACAAATGAAATATTAATATTAGACAATGCTTGAACAACTTTTTAACAGATATTTTAATATTAATATTAATATAATTCACCCATTCCCTCGCGCGGACATTGAACATTGTCTTTGTTTCCTCGGGCATTCCCAGATGATGGTGTGGATCTACGTTTCATTGCAATAAGTTGCTGTAATGCCGTATATCAATGAACCATCGAATTTTTAGCTAGTCTAAAAATTTCATAAATAAGCTATTAGATAGAGGTATTAGTTCACGGCTATACTATGACCATGAAAAAAGCAATAAACGAGAAAATATGTCATAGGAGTACACGAGTAGAAAAATGGCTATCGGGCCTGTGTAGATTGCTGTGCTAAACACCCACCAGTGAATGGGTCATATAGCCAGTAGCTCAAAGAGTTTCTTAGAAAATTATGAATCAAGACTTGATTTAAAATATTGTTAGAAAGGAAGGAGATTAGTATCAACGTACAAAATGTGAGAGAAATAATCAACACACTATTGGTTCTTATTTGTGTTTAATGGCTGAAGGGGGGGTGCCAGATGGTGAAGCAGGAAAAGAGGATAAGGATATGGAAGTTCAGCAAGTGGAGGAGAGAGAGAGAGAGAGAGAGAGCGCTTTCAAGCAAGAGTAGGAGGAGTGGCAAAGGTTCAAAAAGTGCATGCTGGAACTGGCAGAGGAGATATGAGGAAGAACTGGTGAAAAGAGAAGATGGAAGAAAACTCTGGTGGAACGAAAAGGTAAAGGAAGCAGTAAATGCCAAGAACTAAGCCTTTAGAGAATGGTTTACAAAAAGAACAAGAGACAAGGGAGAAAAGGAGAATGCAAAGAAGATAGCAAGAGAAGGGAGAAAAACATGAATGAAAGAGCGGACAAAAGTGCTACAGACATGTGGAAAGGAGCAAGAAAGTATTATATAGTCAAGTGAGCCAAAGAAGGAGGGAAAAAGGGTAAAAGGTCCGAATGATGGATGAAAGAGGAAGGATAATGGAAAGGGATGAGGTGGTAAAGAAGCTGTGGAAATCATATTTTGAGAGATTGTTGAATCCTAAAGGGAAAGAATTGGTACAGAAGGAATAAGAAGAAAATGGGCGGAGAGATGAAGTACCTAAGTAGTGGACTTAACCTGGAAGGCTCTAAAAGGGGCCTTGAAAAAGATGAAGGGAAAGAAAGGCACCATGAGTGGACAAACTCACGGTGGAAATAATGGCAGCAGGAGAAATGTGTGTACATTTGTGGCATAGAGTAGTAAGGGCAGTGTGGATGGAGAAGAAACCATGTTGAAAAGTTTGAATTTTGTAAGTTGACTGGAAGTACCTTATAGGTTGTGATAATCAGTGAGTCAGTCACTCAGTGAACTTTGCGCCTTGATCTATCCAGTAAAAATAACTTACTTATAATGTTCAGTTCATCAGCTATTTCCAGCCATAGTTTTCTCGATATATCCCTGTTGTGGTAGCTCTTGCTGGTGATATTCCACAGTGGTTTTAGGTTGTAAACTAAATAAATTAATTTTTCAGTATCAATCATGTTACTAATACCACCTTAAAATAATTAATATTAATAATTAAACTGAACAAACAGAAAATAGAGTGAGTTAATATAAACAAACTGAAAAGAAAGTGATGAAATAATATTATTATTATAAGCACCGCGTCTTACTACCCGTTCGGGTTATACGCACTTACACTAATGTGTAATGGTAGGGTGATTGTTATTGTGAGATGAAATGGAGGACCTACAGTTTAACGTGGAATCCGAACCACGGTGGAGGCCTGGCATTCCTCACATTCACAGAAATAATATTGTATGTTATATCACACACAAACGGAAAAACAAATCAATTTGTTTTTGACCGTCAGTCGGCCAAACATGTCTGTGCTCGCCAGTGCTGGAAGGTGTCACTGTGACCTCAACTTTCTTTCACTTGTTTTACCGTTGTCGGCAATGTATGCCAGTGTGTAAAATCGGGCAAACATGGGTTCACTGTGACCGTAGCCTTAAAAAATGAAAACATCTGCTTAGATCAGGTATTTAATAAATATGTAGATAGAATTTAGAATACTTAAAAAATATTTTATTTTAACAAAATAATCAAAGGTATATTTATCTTGACTTGTGGAACATAAAATGTTAAGTATAGCAGATAAATTTCTTTAAAATGTAATATTTATATATGTCCTAAAAATACCAGCAAGAATCCCCGCTTAAAAGTTTGTTGAATTGAAAGAACTAATGTAGTATGTACAATACAGTACAAACCCCTATCTCTGAACTGTCAGCAATGGTGTCACCGCTTACAATATCTACGACTTCTAGTTTCCTTTTTTCTTAGCGACAAATTTATCCGTGACTATTCACGGTTTACAGTACAGATAGAACAACTTCCCCCCTTGAGCAAACGCACTGCTTGTCGGTCAAGGTTATATAACAAGATATGGTCAGCCGGCCAATGCTGTCGTGGATGATGTTGAGCCATTAGATTGATTAGGCCATTGGCCGTGTAAAAGTTACAAACAAGAAATCATGTTTAGTCGAGCACTGTGCAGGTTTCTTCATTAGCACTTTTTGTTGACTGCACATTCATGTTATTTAGTGATTCTACCCAGTGGTGGATTTTAAATATTTGCAATTCCCTAAGCACAAATTGTGATATGCGCACGCGCCCTCCCCACACACACCTTTTTTCACAGCCTTTAGGAAGTTTTGGCAGCAAGAGGTGTTGGAGGCAGCAGGCGGATGTTAGTATTTGAGCAAAGTCTTTTACAAAAATTAATCAGGCATGTGGATTCCCTAAAGTAGCTTAGGCTAACATTATAAAGAAGGGGAGACTGAGGTCAGTTACAAAGCAATTGCAAAGTACAGTTATTTAAAAATAAATATTGTAATGACTAACTATTTCGATAATTATAGTTAGTAACTTTTAAACGTAATAATTAAATAATGCTTTCCAAAATGTGCCTTGTGGCCCTTTAGTGTAAAACCACTCCTGGTTCAACCAAGAGAACTAGTTTAGATTGAATCTGTACACCTTTCCTTACATCTGTGTCGGAACATTTATATAATGCATTGCCATGTAAATTTTTATTTTCCAGAGACTTCTGGGCAGCTACCACCTCCCTTATCTGGCTAGTCTGTTTTCACTAATAATTTCATTATCTACTTATTCTTACCTAAAAATGACTAGGGCACCTGAAAAATAAGCACTTAAAAGAAAGAGAAAATTACATTATATCGGATTCACCGCTAGAAAAAAACTGAAATCGGTATAGAATTTTTTTTAAAAACTAGTACTAATTTTGCAGGCCTGTACTAGTGAAAAATTGCTAGGATATAATAAATATTACCATGACACTATAGATAGTTAAAAACATATATTTTTTATTTAAAGACTGCCACCACTACAACCAAATGAATTATTAATTTCTCAATAAAAATTTATATTTTGCACTACCAAGCAAATTTAAATGCTTTTACAACATGAGCAAAAGATTACTTAATTTACATATATAGATTGAGCTTTCTACTATAACTCTATGAACATATGTGAGTGAAATTTTCAAGCTGCCGACTGCATACCATTGTGTAAGAGAGGAGGAAACTTTCGGATATCTCTTTCTTTCTTGACAACCTACAAGGCATAGTAACATTTTGATTTCGTTCATTAAATGGAAGGACTACCTTGTAAAACTTGAAAAGCGCGATCAGCGCAACTCCTAAAAAGCGTCCATATATTGAACTATTTGGACTGTTTAACAGACACTGAGCTAGAGTTGCGCTGTTGTCATACCTGTCAAGTTTGGTCTGAGTGAGTGAAGGTGATGCGAGCTAATCTCTTTTTACAGGGGTCAAGTTTCTTGGAAGAGAGAGGCCAGAGTGCGGCTTTTATCAAAGTCCACGACCACTCACTTTGCAGAAATCTGCTACTTTATTTTTAGGTTGAACTCGAATAATCAGTAGTCTGGGTTTCTTTGTATTTCTTACCTAGTGGAAGAAAACATTTTTCATTCGACTTTCTCGTATTATACTGGATTGATGGTGACGAGATCGGGGTTCAATCCCTAATAGAGTGTACCGAGGGTCTTTTTTTCCTTCAAACAGTTCCAACACGCAATTTTATTTAATTAGTTTTAGCAGCGTGTCTTACTACCCGTTCGGGCTAGACGCCTATGAACTAATTACTTTAATGCGTTAGGCATCAGGAAGGTTAAATTAAGAGGAGGTGCATCCGTATTTTCCTGGCGTGAGAGTGGAAAAATATTTAGGGAAAAACCACCTGAATGCACCCGACCGGAATTGAACCGTGATCTCCCCACCTTCAGCATGTCAGTTAAACACGGCGGGTAGCACACACTATTAGACTGGATTGCTGGTGGTGAAAAGTTTGAAGTTTAAATACCAGTCGGGTGTAACAAGGTTATTTTTTCCTAAAATGGTTCTCCCAATTTCAACCTAGGCAAATGTGGGTCAATTCAATCTAAAATGCCACCTTTCCCATTCCTAGTTCATTAGGGTAAATAATGTATTTGTATAATTAAAACGGGTAGAAAGTCGCCATAGAAAAAAATACTATTGTGATGACTACCAAGAGTGTTGGCGAAACTTGATTAGTGCCGGACAAGGTGATTTGTAACAAAATATCTTTTTGGGGAGTTTTTAGGGGATTGACTCCAAACAAATGGAAATATTTGAAAATGTAATGCCACTAAAAGCTATTTGGGGTTATCCCTTAAGCATTTAGAAATAATTATAACAGATTGTTATAGAATCTATTTGAAGTTTGATGCAAACCATCTTTCAGTTTCAAATTATAACACCCCACCCTATCAACCCTCCCCCCTTCCCATTTCACCCTCAATGAGTACCACTGGATATAAAACTATCGACAAACACACCATAGAATGTAGATCATTTCCTCAGCGTCTGCCTTAAACCCAAGTTAAGAGGAGTGGACAGTGTCTGAGTGTCACAATGGTTACTTAATTTTCTTTAAAAGATTAATACGTCGGTGATGTAATCACTTTTGATGGAAAATATAAAAATCCAAATAATAATAATATTATCCAAATAATAATAATATTAAGAAGAAGAATGGTAATAGAAATATATTATCAATTGGCATACAAGTTATTTATTTATTTTTATTTTTATTTCATGCACATGGAAAATTGGGGGTCGGAGGTCTGGACCACCCTTGAAATTTGTTAGAGCCCTTAAAAGTAAGGTGGAGGGGACATATTTATACTTAAAAAATATAAATAAGAAATTGTTATTTTTACTTTTCATTCTTGTATTAAATCATCCAGATACGAATTATTATTAGTATATTATTATTATTATTTTAATATAAACTTAGAGATGCACTAAAAATTCCTATTGTAAAACTAGCTTTATCAACATTAGCTTGTAACATGTACAAAGGTGTAACTATGCAGTAATGGACCCATGGTGGGTCCATCAGGAAAAAAGATCCCACCCTACCCCAATCTTATGTATGATTATAAATTATAAAAAAAAAATACATTTAGTATTGGCATTCTTTTATAATACGTAATAATATAGAGTAGGTAGGTTGAATTTAGAGGAAGTGTACCCAAATTTGCGCGGAGAGATAAGAGGGTAAGCCCAGTGAGGAAACTCCCCCTAAGTGCATTACTATACAGCCATAAAAGTTGTTAAAATTGTTACTGAAAAGTTTCAATATAACGTAAAAAAAAGACTTAATTTGAATTAAATAAAACAATATTTATAAATATTATAAACAAATCAATTATCAATATTAGCACTTAGAGACTAAACAAACATTGATCTCAGTGAAATTGTCTACAATTCCTCCAAGGACAAGCTACGGGCAGTAGCTCAACAGACAACATAGCTAATCTCTGCATCCTTTCTTGATTCATGTGCTCCTTAAATAAATTTTAATGAATTATTGAAAATGACCTTTCAGCGGTTTCTATTGATTTTAAAGAAAAATATGTACATACATTTTTGTACAGCATAAATTATGCGCAATAAAGTGACTATTGAGTAATTTTTGATTGAAATATTAGATCTTTACAAAGCAAAAATAGACTTAAAAGACAATGCTTTCATATATTACCAAATTAATTTTAGGTGGGTAGACCTGCGTGGTGGGCCTGCGGCACTTTGCCACTACCCTATAGTTACCCCACTGATTTTGTAACTATCAATAATTTCAAACTATTAACCAATTTTTATTAATTACATTCGATAATCAAATATAGCTTTATACGTTTAAACATATTTTAATATGTCTAACACCCGCTTTGGTAAACTAATGGTCTAACGCGCTATTCTTGCAGTAGACTAGACTGCCGATGACGTGGAGATCGAGGGTAGAATTTCGGTCGTGTATACTGAGGTTGGTTTTCCACACTCCCTCCCCGCAAGTGCTGTTACAGTTCCTATGAATGTAACATTCCTGATTCCTAAAACCATTAGCGTAATTGTTGAATAACAAAATCTATTGACAAATTCTCTGTTCATTTGACAAAAATTTGAATCTGGTCATTCCTCAGCAACTATATATCCTACTGAAAGAAAATATTTTGACCAGCCTACATAGTTATTTAGTATATATACAGAGATATTTAAATTTCAAGATAGTATATAAAACAATTTTCTACAAAAAGAAACATTTCATTTTTTTAAATGGGTAATTTGTAAAGAATAAATATTACATAGGTAACCTTTATTGCCTCTACAACAGAAATTATTAACATTTACTCCAAAAATAAGTATTTAAAATTACAATCAAACTTATAGAACTATAATGCAAAAAAAAAATTTTGTCACCCAATTGTATGGAAAATATCTATCGATTTTAACCAAAAGTGGTAGGCTTACACACAAGTTTTACATTGAAGCATGATAATTTTATAATATATGTGTCCGTTATCATTAACTTTTGTGTCAGGCGTGTTCATAATATCTACATATCACTAGCTATTTTATAATTTTTGCTACACAATATAGATAATAATGCATGCATTGTACAGCTTTATACATTCAATGTCCTTCATCAAAACGCCTGCAATGAACACACTTAAAATTATGTTTTTAATCTTTTTAAATCAGGTACCTGTGCAACAAATTTAGATTGAATCTTGGGTGTCTCAACTGAGGTATTTTTCCTTATGATTGCTCATTTCCTCCACTCAAATGTAGGAACACTTTCTCTAAATTATCGTATTTCTTATCCACCCTACTTCATTATTGTAAATTTACGGATAACATTGAAGTAAATAAGTGAAGCATTTCTAATATCAAAAAAATTACATGGAAATAATCTTTCCAGTGCACACTCTTATGTGTGTTGAGTAACATCTTCATATCTAAAGCTTACATTATTTCCATCTCTTTGACTTGGCAGGCACTGGCACCCAAGGGGTGCGAGAAAGAAAAATGATATTTGTGATTAATTTATTTTAACGAATAATAATTGTCAAAATTAAATATGGAACTATGTTGACTATGTTATTAATTTTAAAATAGTAGTGGTCAAGGCATGTTCACTAGTTCCCCTACTCCCCTGTTATTATCCAGCTTTATAATTGATAGCAAAATAGTTTCAAGACATCTATCTATTGAGACAAGGGTCTTTCTTGTTAATATGGCCAATATTCCATAATGATTTAGATAACCCTATATTATCAATACCAAATTATTGACTCTCTTTACAGATCAGATTACCAAAGGTAGGGCCAAAGTGTTTGATTGGTACACCTAAGTGAACCGATCTCGTGTAGGTTTTACGCCTATGTATGAATTAAGCTAATGTGTTAGAGAAGAGTAAGGTTGCTTTTTGATGACATATATTCACATTTGCGTGGAGGGTGAGTGGAAAACAGTTTAGGAATAATAACCCCAAAGCACCCAACTGGGATTGAACCCCGATCCCCGTCCTCAGCAGTCCAGTTTATTGAAAGAATAGTACCTTAGATCTTGCGGTTACCAAAGTGGATCCCGTAATTATATAAATTAGGTATTCTACGCACATAATATGAAATTAATGGATGAATTATAAATAACAGTATTAAAATTGTATTTTGCATGTAGAAACGATAGTAAATTCATAACACATTAAAAAAATCTAATTCATAAGATCAGAAAATTTCTTTTTCTTTCATCTGGTTGAGAGAAAAAGTAGTTTTTTATTTTATTTTCTTCGATCACTTTTTACAGAGATGGATTCCATTGAAAACACATAGTATTCACACAATTGATTTCATATATGAATGTAGCCGAGTTGATATTTTATCCTGAGAACATCTGTGTAGCACAGCGCAACACTTTGCATCACTTCGCATCACTTCCTTGAGTTTTCACGAGAGGCTCATCTTGTTTAACCTTACACCGATAATTCGCAGCATATAACACCAAAACACTTTTTTGAATTAAAATAAAACTGTACCACTTTATTTTAGTTTAGAACAATATGTATGTTGAAAATGAAAGGATAATTATTCTTAATCTTATTTTCTAGGTTTATGCTTTGTCTGCAGATTATTTTTTTAAAAAATATGATCATTTAAACAAAGTTGCTTACAATTATTTAACTTTTAATTGGCGTTAAATTATACTAAATGATGGAGAAATGTGTTTATTGTAATATAATGAAAACAGTTTTATCCTAAGTCATCTCACATTTCAATAACAAGACTAGTTGGTCTTATGCGGTGTGCTTTAAATTAATTTTTAAAACATAAATTTGAATTGGATGGGTGGATATTAATAAACCATAAACCACGCGAGTGAATTGTTCTTTACAATAGTAAAAATTTGATTCAAACATGTATAGTAGTTTTCTTAGTAATCGGGTACAGATAAATCGCCTTAGAAACCGGCCGCGCTCATCTCTCATGGTGATCCTCCCCGTTAATTTGTTAGAATATATGAGATATGCTAATGTGTGATTAGTTAAATTAAATAATTTCATTAAAAAAGGTCTGAAGATCATAACAAAGTTCGAAACTGGTGAGTTTTTCCTTTAAATAAATTTATTTAGTTTAATATATACGATGATTTTTTTAAGGAAGCTCGTTCGTTATCTCATACCAGAATCCTATCTTATAGTCGTGTTTAGGTAGGATAAAAAAAAACGTTCAGAAGGGAATTTCTACTTCTGCTCTAAATGATCATTTATCTTACCCAAATACTAATGTATGATAGTATTCTGGTACGAAATAAAGCTTTACATATTGGAATTCTTACTAAATTCACAGTTTAGTAGTTACCGTTTCCTACAAGCCTATTACCTAAATTATCGTTTGAAAGTAAGACTGCTACGAAAACTATGTGATTAAAACAAATGAAATATAGTTTTTAGCTAACTTGTTTCATTTTAGTTATCGAATTTTCAATATAATACGGTTTCTGAAACCAATAATTTATATAAGCTAATAGCTAACTTCAATTATATTTTAATCTTGGCTGAATGTAAACAACATGGATGATAGCTACTTATTTATATATATTAAAGATTATATTTTTACGGCGCTACCTTTAAAACTGTATTGTATTTCCTTTATGTTAATGTTTCTTTGGCAAAATGTGGTATAATACTTCATTATTTTTAACACTAGCATTTTTATTCATCAGAGACATGTTTTTATACAAGAAAATTGTAGGAAACAATTGAATTTGTCTCCAAACAATGAATCAGATGACAAATTTTAGCGTCCCGCTCAAGTTTATTGTCTGTTACACTGGTGGTGGGACAGATTTAACCGTTTATTTCAATGTTGGTGACCTGGCGGTCTAGGGGTAGGGTGTCAGACTTCTGTGCTGGCGGCCGGGGTTCAATCCTCGGTCCCGGCACAGATTAATCTGATTACCAAACCCTTCCTTCACCTCTGACAAGACATCTTGTGAATGTGGGGAATGCCAGGCCTCCATCGTGGTTCGGATCCCACGTTAAACTGTAGGTCCTCCATTTCATCTCACAATCACCCTACCATTATACATTAGCGTAAGTGCGTATAACCCGAACGGGTAGTAAGACGCGGTGCTAATAATACTAATAATAATATTTCAATGTTCTTGTGCGAAAACATGTCTCTGGTGAATAAAAGTGTTATTGTTTGAAAATAGTGAAGTATTATATCACACTTTCCTGAAGAAATACCTACATTAAATTATATACAATTCAATTTTACATGTAATATTGTATAAATACGAATACAATCTTTAACATATTTGAATAATTATGTAGTTATCATCAATGTCATTTACAGTCTGTCAAGACTACACTTATATTTAAAGTTGGTTACTAGTTTTTATATTGGTTTCAGAAACCATATGCTATTGTATTGAAAGTTCGACAAATATAATGAATAAGGTATCTTAAAACTTGATTACATTTATTTGAATGACAAACTTTGTGTAGTTGCCATACGTTCAACCTATCACTTAGGTTATAGGATTGTAGAAAGTATTAATATATTACCATTTTTTTAAAGTTGGCTCATATCTTGTATATTGCTTTCAGAAACCATATTATGTTGAAAGTTCGATAACTATAATGCAACAAGCTAAAAACTGTATTACATTTGTTTGAATTACATACCTTGTGTAGAAGTCCTACGTTAAAACTATAATTTAGGTTATATGCTTATAGAAAGTACGGTATCTACTAAACCCTGAATTTAGTAATAATCCCAATCTGTAAGCCTTTATTTCATACCAGAATGCTATCATATATACATATATATTGATAGGATAAACGTCCATTTAGAACGGAAGTAAAAATGTTCTTCTGGAAGGTCATTTATCTTAACTAAACGTATATATAGGGTAGGATTATGGTATGAAATAAAGCCTTAAAAGCTAGCTTCCTTCAAAAATCATTGTATATATTAGTCTACATCAACTTAATCAAAGACAAAACTAATCATTTTAGAACTTTATATGCTCTCCAACCCTTTTAACAACATATTTCATCTGATTACACATTGATGTATTTCATATATTCAATCAAATTAATTAATGATATCAAATAGCCACATCGCCTTGTATGGATATAAGAGAGAAAAAAATACTTGAAAGTTTCCTTCTCCCTGATACAATGGTATGCAGATGACAGCTTGAAATTTCAGCCACATATCTTTATTCATTAGTTATTTTATAGAGATCAATGGCGTCACGTCTTGATCCTTTTCAAGGGGTGTGTTTATGTCCATCAAGTATAGTACGGTATAGAGATCACTGCATTAATGGTTCTTTTTTCAATATTAGTTGTTAATTAGTTTCTTTATATCCCATATTTGAAGAGTTTTTTAAATTAAAGATTACCTACATAAAACCTGAAAAGGTAACTTGGTGGTTCTAACTTATCTACAATAATTTAATTGCACACATGCTATCTTATAACTATTCTAGCGCTTTTTGGCATCCGTATGTGATTACTGCAATTAAGGGGTAGTCATACCTGTGTATTTTAGACTTTGATAGGGAGTTGTGTAAATTATAGAAATCACTAGAAATTTATCTCAAGAGTTTCTATTTGGCACTTGGCAGTGTTCCCAATGTTTCCCGCTTTAAAATGTATACAAGTTATTTAAAGACTCTATTGTTGAGGTTGTTTGACTAAGCTTCATTTTAATTTCATTTATTTATTAGTTCTAATTATTAATTATGGGAAAATACACTACTCACGAGAAAGTATATTTGGTAGAGAAATATGTAAAGTATAAACATAAAAAATGTGTTCGTAAATTTCGTTTAAGATTCCCCATGACTCCAATACCCTCAAAATCTAGTATTGTCAAGTTAGTGAAGAAATGGCGAAAAAACGGTACTGTACTAGGAATAGGATTGCGACCAAGACTGCGGCCACACGTTAGCATCAAGATGTTTCTGGTCATTAAGAGTCTTCTAGACAACGAGCCCTCTATTTCCATTCAAGACATCTCTAAGGTGAC
The DNA here is from genome assembly GCA_902141375.1 of Timema poppense. NCBI lineage: Eukaryota > Metazoa > Arthropoda > Insecta > Phasmatodea > Timematidae > Timema > Timema poppense. The sequence goes on along the minus strand of CABFOV010000447.1, from coordinate 140,563 downwards.
GTACCTGTCGCGACAAGTGGTTAAGAAGGTAAAGAAAAGGATAGAGACTGATTCTATTATCACTCACTCAATGTCACAGGTAAGTTTAATAACATTAAATAAAAAAATATTCTTGAAAGAGGTAGTGGTGTCAGGCCTAATACACTTTTTTTTATATTACTACATAAATATATATTTCATAGATATTATTACATACATACTCAAGAAGATGTAAAATCGAATAATATTGTTTTGCAACATATTTTATTTAAGTGGATGAACAGCTAAGTCTAGTAGGCTACGTCTTAACTGTTTTGTTTAAACCATTTCTTTCTCAAAATATCAAAAATATTTGGTGACCTGGCGGTCTAGGAATAAGGTGTCGGACTTCGGTGCTGGCGGCCGGGGTTCAATCCTCGGTCCCGGCACAGATTTATCTGATTACCAAACCCTTCCTTCACCTCTGACAATACATCTTGTGAATGTGGGGAATGCCAGGCCTCCACTGTGGTTCAAATTCCACGTTAAACTGTAGGTCCTCCATTTCATCTCACAATCACCCTACCATTACACATTAGCGTAAGTGCGTATAACCCGAACGGGTAGTAAGACACTTGTAAGACATGGTGATAATAATAATAATAATAATCAAAAATATTGATATCAGCCATACATTATATTCCAAACATTAAAACACGTAGAATCGATTTTAACTAAAAAGGAAACAAAGAAAAAAAACACTTTTAAATTAAATAATAAAAAGTTCCACTCACTTAAGCGACGAATATCTTTCCACTGTTCTAGACCTATTTGGACACATTATACTAAGCCCCAAATATGATTTTTAACGTCTTTACAAAGGCGTAAAACTGTATGACGGGCACAATTAACTTTATATCATAGTAAATTTAACTTTAAATGATTTCCCTACTTGTTGGTGATCATGAGTATCCATAACAACCAAATTATAGATGAAGTAAAAAATAACTTAATATTGATAATGTCATTGAAATAACATAGCTAGTTTATATTAATAATTATGATATTTATTCAACCGAGCCTAACCTAACCTTTCATGTGTGTATAAATTAAATTTATATTTATAGGTCTAGATCAAATAAACCATTCAATATAATAACGTGGATGATCATAAAATGTCACAGTCATTTTAGCAAGATGAGTATAACGGAAAGCATCATGGGTTGATTTCTTCCATCCATTTTGCAGAATCAAAGGAAAGTAATATGTTATTGTCATTATCATTTTAAAGTGATTTGGGCAATGTGTTGTTGAGTTTTATTTAAACTTAAATATAGTACAATTTAATAGGCCTAGTTTAATTGTAAAAATATCTAAATCTTGGTGTCTTTCTATTTCCTGTACAATAGTGTGCATAATAAAGTGAATAGAATATTAACACATTGTACCATTTCAGTGAAAAATAGCCAAATGCGGGACGGATAAAGTGACTTCACTCAACAGCTCTAATATTTTTGTCATGATCGGGATGTTTTAACAATTAAAATTACTATGTTGTATAATGAAATAAATCATTTAGTTGCCTAGCCTGCACAATGAGAATGCTGTCCACACTTTAGGCGCAGTTAGTTTAAATAGGCCTATGTCAGCTTTGACTGATGGCCTTTAGTTGGTTGGTTTCAAAGTTTGTTTGGGTCCTCCAAGTAGGTTAGATATTGTTGCGCTGTGCAGAGAAATTTGAAACCCTTTAAAGTCACGCCGAACACACTAGGTCCTATGTTGATCACACAGATACCCTCTGATTGGTTCAAAGCTCATCACTTGGCACATTAAGTCCTTGCTCCCGTGTTTCGGTGCGAATCCATAAGTAACAACTTTCAAACTCATAACCTGGAGGGTTGTAGCCTTTCTAGGATAACTTATGGTTTCTTTTATCTTTGTAATAGCTGCTTTGTGTTGATAAGGGCATGTAGGCTACATAAATTTGGAATTAATTAAGTTAACATTTTACTTTTTTTTTAAATAAGTTATCTATATAGTAATTAATTTAGAAGCTGAATTGAAACAAAGGTTTTTTTCACACTGTTGTGTGTTATGATTGTATTACCATATCACATAGACTTGCTTGCATCCAACAGGTAATTTACATTAATTTAAAATAAGTCCAAAACAAAGTTAATACACTTTTGCCCAATTTAAATCAAACAACACAATCATAGACAAAGATTGTTTGTTGTTTACTTAGTTACTCCAGATGTTTACCCTACTTTATTTTAGGGGAACTTGGGATATTTGACCCAATTTCCTGTTTTAGATTATTTTACTATTTTTGATGTTACATATGGATATATGAATATTCTACATATTATATACTTCAGTATCTCATACACAATATTTATTGGTATTCATAAACAATTTATGTAATTTGATGCACTTAATAATTTATATTCCTAAGTTAAAAAAAAAAATTGGGTCAAGTATTGCTACTACTAGGGATACTTGACCCAATTTCTAGAATAGGGGGCAAGGATAGACTAATTAATAACAACTCACTGTTACAAAAGAACAAAACCAAACTTTATTAAGATAAGTAAAATACATTCTTTCTTAGTATAAAGTTTATAAAATTGGTAAATATATAATTAAGAATACATCGTTAACATAACATACCAAAAACTAATTTTATGAAAGCCAAATACCTTAATCTTTCACGTTTACAAGTTAAGTTAATTGTTCAACAACAAATCTGAATTTATAATTAAACTCAAAACTTGTTATTCAATCATTTTGTGAGGAAAACTCAGGCAGATGAGACGATCTTCAATTTGGTCAGGATCAACTGCCAAAATGTGATCTGTCAGGCCACTCGAAACATGTCTCGTCCTTTCTTCTAGCAAATTTAACAACAAGCCTCTCTGAAGAATTCTCAAGATCTATTCCAACAAACTGTCTAATACTCTGCTTGGTACAATATTTTACAATAATCCATTCATCAACCTCTGGAACACCAGGTATTTCTCCGATATCTTCAAGGCATAATTCAGATTCTGACCTATCATCTAGCTCAAAATCAGACTTGGATACATGTCACTTCCTGTATCAAACTTCTTGGTTTTCTTTTTTCTGATATTGCCCTTCACTTCTAAAAATAAAGCTTTTCTTGCATTGTCTTTTTCTGCTTTTTTAGTTTTTATTTTCTTTGCGTTTCTTATATTTGTTTTCAATTTCATTTTTATTCGGTGTGTCAGTCACAACCATTGTCTTTCCTTTCTTGCGACCTCTATTTGTAATTTTCCTTTTCTCTTCTTTCGGATATGGTAAAATATTGGTTCATTTTCTGAGGGGCATGAGGCTGAAAGGCTCTTCATTTGTTCTAGAGGGGCAGAATAATGTCTCATCTTCATCTAGGTATGGTCTATCAGTTACTGACACACACAGGATATCAGCATCTGTAAAGATGATATCACTAAACAGCCAAATTCCGGTTGCCTTAAAGCCATTTGTTATGTCAGATGGCCTAAAGGCTTGTTGAAAGGCTTTTCCAACTACAGCTCAGCGACATTCTAATTTGTAAGGGGCACTCCAGGTTTTCTTGCTGGTCAGGTGATTTGTACATTGAGCGTTGTAACACCCTCCAAATGAAGAGCAGACACTGGCATCCAAAGGCTGTAATTTATGAGAGCATTGTAGAGGGAATGTTAAAATAACAAAGGCATTAGCTCAAGTATAATGGATTGCCCCCAACAACATGTGGTTTTCATGATTATCCATTAGTAAGAGGACTTTTTTGTAACTGAACATTTTGTGAGCTTAACAAAATGCTTAAAGGAAGAAAGTTTTCTTCAGTCATCCAGCTTGTAATATGAGCAGCTGCACCTGACCCTGTTGGTGCCCCAAACAAAAAAACTGGGTTTGTTTTCATTTATGGGAATATGAAAAATAGTGGAATGCTGTTCCCTAAAGCATTAATTACCTTACAAATGGTCACTAATTGCCCTCTCTAAGCTAATGTTACAAGACCTACTTGTTTTAATTTTTTGGGAGAAATCACTTTTGGGCATTTCAGGACCTTTGGAACCCCAGTCTTGTCAACATTCCATATATTTTCAGGTCCAAAGATTTCTTGATATATTATCTCACTTAAATTTTTACAAAAAGAAGACAAATTTTGTCTGTTAAAACTTGTGGCCTCTGATTTTTTTTAAAGACAATTATGGATGTTTGTCTATTAAACCACTCCATCAAAAATAACCTGCCAATTTTTCTCTGTTCCAATTCTCAGGATATTTATTTTTATTTTTCACAGCCAAGTCATAAGCGAGCCTTGTAGCTAAACCATGGTTCATACGAGCCATCACATCTAAATATTTTGCCAATTCATCTTCTGCTTCAGTAAACACTTGGTTTGCTTTGTAAGATGAAGTAAAATATGTATTGTGACTTTAAATTTTTCTTACATATATTCTTAAAGTGTTTATATATATAGTTCTACCAAACTATTTTGCTACAGTATGCATTGCAGCACCACCCACAACCTTTTCAACCGATTGTTTTTCAGGGTATTGCCTCCTCTTTTCTTTTATATTTCCGTAGCATCTGTGAAAATAAAACCAATATAGAATGCATTTTAGAAGACTGGGAAGTTAGGTCAAGTATCTCTGTGAATCAATAGTATCACTAATTACCCCTACTGGTAGATGCTTAAACCTGGAAATACACCATAAACTGGAAATAGCCGGTTAAACATTCAGGTATAAACAGCTGCAGCTTGTTAAGTGCCTGGAAAAAAATATTGTTTTCCAAACATATATCGGTAGGCTAATTATAGTACCAAAAACATAACTAAATATATTGAGATATTTAAGTACTAGAATATATGGAATTCTTTATAACCATCCCGATTCATTGGCCGCAGGGTACTAAAGTGCTACGATCGCAGTATACTAGACTGCCGATAACAGGGAGATCAAGGTTTGAATCTTGGTTGGGTGTAATTAGATTTTTTTATTCCCAAAATGATTTTCAACTTTTCCTCCAAGCAAATGGGAATACACTTCTTCTAAATATAAGCTTCATAATCACTAAAACCATTAACGTAATTAGTACATTTAAGCATATAACCTGAACATGTAGTAAGACACAGTGCAAGATGAAAAAAACTGCACTGTTTCATAATGTGTGGCAATAATTAACCAACTTTTATACCCATGACTATTCCAAATTTCAAATTGAAGGAGGTATAATTCTATGTCGGATGGACTCCAGTTTAAAATCAACGATGGCTTCTACAAGAACTTAGGCCTAGAGGATATCCTTGGTAACCTCAAGAGGAGACTTGGCAAGGAGTACACCATGGACAACAGTGTGACAGCTGAGTCATTTTCCCACAAGCGACATCACAGCAGAATGGAGAGCAAAACCTCAGAACAAGCATCTGTTACAGGAGCAGATGCAACACGGAGGTCCGATCATTCCAAACAGAATGATGTGAAACCATTAATTGGGACTAAAGGGCCCCACAGAAGCAGCGAGGTATGTAATTGGCCCCCTAGATTTCCTTATCAATAATCTTAGAAACTAGGTCTGTATCATCTGTTCCCCTTCACTACAACCCTGTATGGGTTCCCTGCCTGAATACATCCTGACAGATCGCTATTATACTCTATCAAACTCAAACCATCATCATCAATGGTTTCCAGCTTGTGGCCATGTCAGTTGAGTAAAATGCCTCCATCTTCCTCTATCCTTTCACCATTCTTCTCCTCTCACTTGGACCTTTTCTGTTATATGCTCCTCCCATCTCTTTCTTGGCCTCCCTTGTGGTCTTTTTCCTAAATACTTCATTTTCGACATTCTACTCCCACCTTTAGCCTCAATCATGCTTCCAAGATACCTTAAATTCTGTACCTTTTCTCAGCTCTACTCCATCCATCTTTATAGCTTTTCCTGGCCTTACCCTCTTTCTTGTCATTACAGTCACTTCACACTTTGCCATGCTAAATTTCATTCCACCTCTTTCACTTCCTCATTCCATTTCTGAGAGTGTTTTTGTACCTACAAACTCAAACCCCTCTGCCATTTGCCCTTTCCAATAATGCACCGCTTCCCCAGACCTAAAAAAACAACAAAAAAACTAGTGGTTTTCAAAAATAATATTTTTAATTTAGGAGGCAGTTAATAATTCTAGCTGCTAATTAACAAGGTAACATATGTACCTCTATCTTTTGTCAAAAAGTTTACACCTGTGAGGGTATACATTTTAAAAGTAACATGTTCAAATTAAGTCTTGACTTTTTGATCAACTAGAGCAGCTTTTATAAGCCTATGATACCACTTTTTGTACGTGAGCCAGTGCTGGGTGGTACGGAAACCAAGTATAAAATAAAAAGGTAAAGTAACAAAATATAAACATATTTTTTTACTATCCACACAAGATGAAATTTATGCACGAATGTCTTAATTTTTCTACTCAAATCATTTCATATAATTAAATGAAAACAATTAGAATTTACATTATTATCAACACTATTGTGTCTTAACTACCCCCATCCCCCCACCCCTCCCCCTATCCCCCCACCCCTCCCCCATTATCACAGTTCCAAGAAAGAAGACTTAGCCGGGCGCAATTGATTGCTCCAGAGGGCTGCGAGAAGCTTTGTCGAGAGAACACCAGGACTTGCTGTAATTCGGCAAACGCTCGAATATTCCAGAGAAAGTCACTCCTATAGGCTTCGGCGAGTCCGTTTCAGTTCATTGAGAGTGATTCCAATTAATCAATGAGTAAAGACTATGTGAGTGATTCATCCGAGCTACTGAAAGAGGGGAATAGGGGTATAGTGTTGCACGCTATGTATTACAGGCAGATAATCTAGGAGGCACCCAGTGGTGGAAGCAGCAGTTAGTGACGGACAAACAGATAGAGATAGAGGACTTTCATATGTTAGAAAGAGTGGCCCAGTTTTGTGAGGTTTAGCGCCCAGTAATCTCTATATCTGTTGTGTCGAGTGATAATAAATCTGGTCTTGAACATCTTCTCTTTAAACTGCGTGATTATATATACTGAAAACATAACATGAATAAGTGGTTAGGGACTGGGTCCTTAAAAATACCTAAGGGAGACACGAGTGTAAGTGGGGGAAGTAATTATTCTCAGCCAGAAGCTAGTACTTCAACTTCTAGCCAACCAACAGATAACATTATTGTAGAAGAATACAATAAGCACCACAAAAGTACAATACTAGGTCTTTATCATATGGACTCACCTCTATTGGAGAAGAAGACCCACCTATTCCCAGTGTGTGATTTGTTATGAAACTCTGTCTTCGATGAATCCTGCACCATTTTGAAACTAAGCACAGAAATGTAAAACACAAACATTTGTAATATTTCCAGAGAAAATTAACAATTAAATTCAACAAGGAATTTCCAAATAATGTCATTCTCGGTATTTAACATGAAGGCTCTAAAGGCATCTTACAATGTCAGATTAAGAATAGCTAAAGCAGGAAAACCGCACATATACGGAGAGTAATTAATATTCCCAGCAGCTACAGATATGGTCAGTGTAATTTTGGGGGGAAAGTCAGCAAAACAACTTGAAATGATTCCATTATCTAATGACACCAGGTCACTAAAACTTTCAGATGTTAAAGAGCAGTTAATAGAAAATGTTCAGGGTAGTAAATATGATTCTCTTCAATTGTATGAAATCACTAACATTAACAACATGCCCCAACTTCTTACGTATGTAAGAGTTATAGATGGGAAGACAGTGAAAGAAGAGTTCTTGCTCCAACAAAAACCAACCTATTCGTCCATCACGTCTCTCATCTTTATTATTGATCAAACTCCACGGCCTGTCTCAACACCTGGGAACTCGAGCCTTATGTGACAACCTGGTTGAGATTGCACAGATCAGCAGACAACACAAGAATTAGAGTAGCAAACAACCCAAAACCAGACCCTGAAGAGAATATATTTTCTGATTTGTTGTAAATTTTAATACTGCAAGCTACAATAAGATTGCCTATTCTTGAAAAGAAGGCATATTTCAATTTTAGAAATATTTTGTTTGTTTAAAACCTTTTCTTTAATTTGTAGTAGTAAAATTTTTCTAAGTAGGTAGGATAAGTTTTTTTACATTGAGGCCTATTCTTTTACTTAATAAAAGAAAGAAATTTATATTTTAAGTAGACCTAATAATAGTTTTTGGCCAGTTCATAAAAGCCTATTTAGCTATGCTACCCAATAAATATTAATTTAATTTTCTTATCTGAATGAAAATTATATTGTTAGACATATTTTTTTTTGTGGTTGTACTGTAGGGACTTAATCAATAAGTACTTTTACTGTTACATTCAATGTGTTTGTATGTTTAAATTTTGCCCCACCCCCTTCCCCTGACTTGCACAACACACTGTTCTCCCTTTGATCTTGACAGCAAAACGACCGCTCCCACACTACTAAACTTGCCACAACACCCCTGCAAATACCAACCTTTCAAACTCGCCTGTTCCCTCTGATTTCACAAAAGCAGTCTTCTTCTTTGCCTCCTGTGACAAAGGAATTTTTAAACCACCCATGGAGCAATTCAAGTTGAACAACTTGATACCAGAGAGTTGTTCAAATTGGTCCTCTATGTGGGGTAATGGGTATCTATCCCATATGGTCTGGTGGTTTAGTCATCTGCAATCCACAACAAGTCTATCTTCTCCGGGTTTTTTCCTTACTAGTAAAACTGTGCTTGCAAATAGAAATTTGGTTTCTTTAACAATTCCTTGACTATTTTTCTTATAGCTTCTCTTGTTTGTTTGCTTGCAACGGGTTTGCTGCCTGAAACCTCGACTATTTCCATTTTGATCAAGTCTGGAAGGTTGGAAACAAAACAATCGCTAAACTCACTCACCAACTTAACTTATGAAATAATTCTTGTTGAATAGTACATTTACCAATAAGGAGTCAACCACACCCCCTGTGGGGTCATTACCTAAAGCAGTACCACCAATGTTCCTACCTAGCCCCACAGGAAGTGAGTTGCTAATTACAATACAAAAGACAAGTAATCACCAGGGACCTTTATTGATCTGTTCTCTACAAGCCCATCCGACCCCTGTCTCACCTGGATAATTATAGTTAAGCCTAAAGGAAACTACTAAGATTATGCTTGGGTAAAGGCAAGAACTAAGCAAAAATTACTTATATGGCCCAAAGGCTAGATTTATTACAGTATATATTAACACAGAAAATAATATACAATTTAGTCTAATAGACTTAAAAACAATATTGATTCTCTGACGTGTCTGACAACACAATGTTCCATACATAGAAATAATACGGAAGTTCTATAATAACAGTTAACAGTTTCTAAAAAGGAGAATTCTATAATTATAATTGTCACAGCTCAATGCCTTCACAAGAAAATATTCGCAACAACTTGCTACTCATAGTACCCAAAGGTGCAAGACATCTGTCAGCTATCTCAATAAATAAATACAAATCTTCTATGTCGTACTAGATAGCCAATACACCTACAAAGAAATAAAGACAACTGTGAACTCACATCATAACTTAACTAGCTTCTAATCTGTCAGTTAACATAATAAACATAGTAACAACGAACTAAATTCATCTGGCCAATAATACAATAAATAAACCCATATATAAAACGACCTACAAGAAAGTAAACAAAGCGACCCCTACAGTTAACGTCATCTGACCGCTAACACCATTTAATAATCAGATTCTTAACAACTCCGGACAGACAGCTACGTTTAACCATGTTTAGAACCCTAGCCTGAAAAATACTAGCTCAAGGCCAAACATCAAATATATAATAATTAACATTATTCACACCAAGATTTGAACCCTAGCCTGAAAAATACTAGTTCAAGGCCAAAGACCAAATATATAATAATTAACTTTCCAATAACTTACATTATGAATATCCTGAGGCCCTACATAGTGCCTAAGTGTGCCCTACTTCTAGATGGTATCAAAGAGAGCCTTACATTTCTAAACATATGCTTATATCTAGTTCTGCCCAGCAGGGGGGGAACATGGGCGGAAAGAATGACTTCATAATGCGGTCATAAAGAGCCAATCACAAAAACTATGTCTTCCACGTTGCCTGCGCACAGCACAGTTGAGACATACAGTCAAGGGGGTGGGGGTGACCATGGGCAGTCGACGCACAGAAAACCACTTAGACCGGCCACCTCGCGCACGCGCTCTTCAAATAGATAGTTCTAGTCAGAAAAATATTCGACTTAAATGTTGAGTTCCCAAACAGAGTCTATTGCAGTGAGGATGAACAAGGTCGTTTCGTGGCGCGACCGTAGAATTTTTACGAGAGCCCAGCTTGACTGTTGAATGGTGAGTACAAAGACGTTGGTGCTGGGCTAGTCTCTATCCACGGTACAGGAGGTCTTCTTTCTTGATAAGTTGAAATTTTGAGGTATTTTCATCGATGTGTTGTATAGGTCTACACTTTTCAACATCCACTTTGTCTACTAACTCACCGCATCCTCCCACACTGACATTTTTCTTCATATACAGTAGCCCCATGGCTTCTTTGGTGCTGACTGACAGCTCACAGCTGACAGCTAAAAGCTTTGAAACGCTACCAGACCAAATTATGTATCCCTACGCCAAACCATATGATCTGCAAAAACGTGTTTAGCTGCTGTCACCTCTTACAGTCAAAATTTAGGTAGATACCTAACTGTTGACTGTCAGAAGTCAGCTGTGAGCTGTCAGTCCGCACCAAAGAAGCCATGGGGCTACTGTACATTTCTTCATTGCTTTCAGTATTTATAATTTGAATTTCAAACTCCCTATTTCAGCTGGTGGTGCTTAAACAGCACCACCAAACATTAGTTGACGGTCTTTTGGTGTTTTTGGATACAACTTTTACTAAACTAATGTTATTTGCCTGCAATTTGTTGGCTGATTGTGTATGCAATTTAATTGTATTCTGCTTTGTTACTACTAGTAGATTTAGTTTCTTAAAAGAAGTTCTGTCTGCATTTTCAACAAATAAATGTTCTCCTAATTTAATGAATGCCACGCTTGGCAGTTCTATCCAAGTTTTTCCACTAATGGCCCCAGTATTATGTTCATTGTCTGGGACAATCAGCACTTCAATAGCACTCCGAATTGCACCACCCATGGTTATATCAGCAATGATGCTTCCCAAAGAAGTTATTACATTATCGGTGTTTCCAAACCCATGTAATCTCTTTTCACATGGTTGAATCGAAACCCTGATTTGTTGGTTGATGTTGATTGCATAGTGCAGCGTGAACTGCCCATGTCTATCAATGGCATGAATGACTCTGTTCTTATCTTTACTTCTTTCAGGTATTTCTCCAAATCATTATAAACGTTGCTCTGTGCTAGTGATTTGAATGTGCTCTTCTGGTGGCTTATTTCATTTAGCATAGAAACGCTCTGCGTGACCCTCTTAGCTCCCAGCTAAACATTTTATCAGGATCTCCTTGATTCCAAACACTCTCGAAAAATGTACTTTTTTTGGAGGGGGGAGGGGCAATTAAAACATTGGTGTGAATTACAAGACATCTTTTGAATTTTTGTTCCATCAATTGATAGCCATTGATAATAATTAATTTCATCAACCAGGTCACATTCTATTAACACAGTCTGTAGTATGATTTTTGGGGGATAGTTTTCACAACGCTGTATTGTAAATTATTATTTTTTATTTGCACGCCAAAACATCAATTAGGTCATGATAGGACTCTTTTAACTGTACATTTTTAAGTATAAGTTGAATGTTTTGATGTGTACTGTGTAGTGCGTGTACACGGTACACACAAAATGGGTTCCAAAAGACTCCACAAGAACACAATTTAGGACGTAATGTACAACATATTAAAAAACCTATAAAAACTCCAGGATATTTTGTCTTAAATTCCCTGTACAATTCCTTCAAATTGCTCAAAATTAGTCTTTTCTGAACATGAATATTTTTCTTGCTACTAGCTCTGTCTTTCGTCCCTGTCATTTGTCTGGAGCATTCATCATCTTGGTAAGATTCTTTGACCAGATTTCCAGTATGAGGTGAAAGTACTTTGCCACGCCGCGGTTCAGTTATGGATAAAATTCCTTTTTCATTTTGCACAATATATTCAAACACTCCAAATTATTGTGAAATTATTTTCTAAACCACAATGGTTAACATTTGGATCTTTCTCTGGTGTTTTACAGTATGTATTTTTTTGTACAAATCTTTCGCTTTCTGTTCTAAATCAATTACACCTTGTTTATTGTCACTGATGTCCAAATCTTAAGACAGCCTTACACTGAGAGGCATGCTAAATATTGTCTTCTGTTTCCTCTGCCGCATGCGACCTTGCTACAAAAGTTGCTTGTTGCCACGTGCTGCTACCTTCCTGCCGGCAGTGGGTTCAAAGGCAACAAAACTGTGTGACTTAGCATATTGTTTGTTGTATTCCGTGCCCCTATCTTGAGTTTTTTGTTGTTTCTAGTGCATAGTTTCAGTGTTTCGTGATGGATTGGTCAAATGAGAAAACTCCGAAGTTTATTGAAGAGTATAGGAGGTATGACATACTTTGGGATCCATCACCGATTAATTGATTATAAAAACAACAGAAAGAAGGTGGATATTTTATAAAAATTGTTGGAGAACTATGAATAGTATATTGAAAATTAGTATTCATATGAAAAAAATCTGAAATAATTGAATTGCATATTGTAATAAGTTAATTTAGAGGTACAACATATTTGATGTCACGCTTTCAACTTTGAATACCGGAGCCATGGAAGCATTTCAGATGTATTTGAGCCTCCATATCTTGTAAACTATTAATTAGGTTGTCTTAAAATTTAAAATATGATCACAAAACTATTCCAAGAAACAATGTGCCAAATTTTATCCAACTTTAAAATGATGGTTTAAATTTCCTCTGAATATTGCATGTATTGACATGGAATGAATGACCCATCTACCCGATATAACTGATATGACACTGGTTGGAAATCTTGGGGGGGAAGGCGTTGTGTAGGATGTGCTATTGGGGCTAGTCCCACCTTTACTATTTTGAGCGGCTCACGTTGACCCAGGTGGCTTCCTTCCTCCGTTCTTCCTTCTCTATCACCTGTAAACTAGTTGTGAGCTTTGAATCATGGGTGTTTCCAGAGTCCTGAGGGATGATCTTGTGACAGCAGTAGAGTCCATACAAACACTTCACAGAGGGATCTGCCCACCAGAATAAGTGGTGCAGAGAGCGAAGGTGATAAGATGAATCACATAGATAGGCCTACTGTTTTCTTTAGTTGGGCCTCGTTTGGTTTGTAATGGCCAATTCTTTGAATAAGGGGAGGATCTCAATTGGTAGGAATTGGATGTTGTATGTGAGTGAGCTGCCATAGGGATGTGCATAGAGGACGTAGTGTTGATTTCCAGAGAGGGAGGGAGTGGTATAAAGGGGGAGTGACCCGAATGTTGTGTCATGGTGGCTAAAAAGGCATTTTCCCTGCCACCTTACTGATTGGGAGGTCTTCTAGATGTTGCCACTAGTTCTGCGTAACAGGGAGCTCTTAATTAGTTTAACAAGGGACCAAAACACATAAATTAGAGGTCTGCACACTTACTTAACACTTGTCTGTCTTTTAGGCTAACCATGGTAAATTTGTGTTTAGGACAGGTCTGTGATGACGAAGATTAAATATTTATTGTGTATGAGGACAATATAATTGGTTCCAGTTTGACTAAAATAAAGATTATTTATCAATTATAATTAAATGAGTGGAGAAGGGATTCTTGGCCTGCATTGTTAATTAATTTATTTCTCGTGACTTATTTTAGTTTCTGGGATGGAGGTAATGAGTTTTAGCTTTTTGTTCACTTTCATGATGATTGCAAAAGCTTAATGGGCAAGGGTATTTTCTCTTGCAAGATATATATATTTGGTCCACCGAGGAGAAAAATTACTCAGTAATATATAGTTAAATGAACAAACACAAATTAAAATCATGGACTTAAGGGGATGGATCACCATGAGAGATAAGCGCGGCCGGTTTCTAAGATGATTTCTCTGTACCCGATTACTAAGAAAACTACTATAAACATTTGAATCAAATTTTTACTACTGTAAAGATAAATTCACTCACATGGTTTATGGTTTATTAATATCCACCCATCCAATTCAAATTTAAGTTTTAAAAATTAATTTAAAGAACACCACATAAGACAAACTGGTCTTGTTATTTAAATGTGAGATGACTTAGGATAAAACTTTTTTCATTATATTACAATAAACACATTTCTCCATCATTTAGTATAATTTAACGCCAATTAAAAGTTAAATAATTGTAAGCAACTTTGTTTAAATGATTTTTACATCTTCGTATTTTTTTGGTTTAATGTTGTTTTCTTAAAATAATCTGCAGACAAAGCATAAACCTAGAAAATAAGATTGAGAATAATTATCCTTTCATTTTTCAACATACATATTGTTCTAAACTAAAATAAAGTGGTACAGTTTTGTAAGGTTGAACAAGATGAGCCTCTTGTGAAAACTCAAGGAAGTGATGCCAAGTGTTGCGCTGTGCTACACAGATGTTCTCAGGAAAAAAATATTAACTCGGCTACGATCATTTATGATATCAATTTTGTGAATACTCTGTGTTTTCAATGGAATCCATTTCTGTAAAAAGTGATCGAAGAAAATAAAATAAAAAACGACTTTTTCTCTCAGCCAGATGAAAGAAAAATAAATGTTCTGATCTTATGAATTAGATTTTTTTTAATGTATTATGAATTTACTATCGTTTCTGCATGCAAAATACAATTTTAATACTGTTATTTATAATTCATCCATTAATTTCATATCATGTGCGTAGAATACTTAATTAATATAACTACGGTATCCGCTTTGGTAACCGCTTGATCTAGGGTACTACTCTTGCAATAAACTGGACTGACGGGGATCGGGGTTCAATCCCAGTTGGGTGCTATGGGGTTATTATTCCTAAACTGTTTTCCACTCACCCTCCACGCAAATGTGAATGTATGTCATCAAAAAGCAACCTTACTCGTCTCTAACACATTAATTAGCTTAATTCATACATCGGCGTAAAACCTACACGGGCTCGGTTCACTTAGGTGTACCAATCAAACACTTTGGCCCTACCTTTGGTAATCTGATCTGTAAACAGAGTCAATAATTTGGTATTGATAATACAGGGTTATCTAAATGATTATGGACTATTGGCAATATTAACAAGAAATACACTTGTCACAATAGATAAATGTCTTGAAACTATTTCGCTATCAATTATAAAGCTGGATAATGACAGGGGAGTGGGGGAACTAGTGAACATGCCTTGACCACCACTATTTTAAAATTAATAACATAGTTCCATATGAACCATATCTTTACTCTAACGCTTAACTTTGATGGTTCAAATACAATAATAATAAACAATAAGGCAGCAAATTGAAAGAGTGTGCGAGGCAAGTTAAAAAATTGCAGATAAACAGGGATAAACATTAACAATACCCACGCAATAAAGAACTATTGCGGGCCCGTCTCCACGGCCAACCTCAATAATATATGACATTAAACCATCATGTAACTATACCTCAGGTTAGATTATCTTATGGACTTTGGTTACCATGTGATACCTAAGGATGAATGTAAAAAGGGAGTAAGTACAAACTTATCGTCAAGTGTTATTTATTTAATATTAACAAAGGCACTATGGAAACAATTGATTTCAGTTTCCAAGTTTTAAGTTCATCAATCTTAGATATAAATATTAAGTTAAAAGGTTCGAAGTTAATGTATGTTACTTTTCGAAATAAACACAAGTATAAAAGAAGTATAAATATTATCATTAGATATTTCAACTTTAGTTAGAGTCCAAAGTTTGGGCTCATCAATCTTTGACACAAATACCAATTGTAAACGTTTAAAGTCAAAGTATATTACTCTTCGAAATAAATACAAGTGCAAAAGAAATATAGACATTATTATTAGATATTTCAACTTGAGTTAAATTCCCAAGTTTTATGCTCATCAATCTTTGACACAAATACCAAGTGTAAAAGTCCAAAGTCAAAGTATGTTACTCTTTGATATAAACACAAGTGCAAAAGAAATATAGACATTATTATTAGACATTTCAACTTTAGTTAAAGTCCCAAGTTTTAAGTGCATCAGTCTTTGACACGAAAACTAGAAAGATTAAAGTTAAAGTCCATGAATATTTGAAATGATTTCTAAAGGCCGAAAGAGAATTTTGAAAACATACAAGATTACACCGAAAAGGAAAATTAGCTTACATTGTTTATATTTGACGCCTTCGCTAGCACTAGCGATAACCAAAGCTAGTCCCAGAGTGTCACTACACATACACGGTCACTCTTTTATACAGGCCACAAAACACAGAACGATGTGATGG
>CABFOV010000447.1:76581-121195 GCA_902141375.1 Timema poppense | reverse complement strand
TATTAATCTTTTAAAGAAAATTAAGTAACCATTGTGACACTCAGACACTGTCCACTCCTCTTAACTTGGGTTTAAGGCAGACGCTGAGGAAATGATCTACATTCTATGGTGTGTTTGTCGATAGTTTTATATCCAGTGTTACTCATTGATGGTGAAATGGGAAGGGGGGAGGGTTGATAGGGTGGGGTGTTAACACCAATTTCTCCTCCATTCCCCCCTCCCCCATCGAAATGTATCTTCCTCCAGTTTGTTAACTCCTCTCTTATATACTCTAGTTTGAAACTGAAAGATGGTTTTCATCAAACTTCAAATAGATTCTATAACAATCTATTATAATTGTTTCTAAATGCTTAAGGGATAACCCCAAATAGCTTTTAGTGGCATTACATTTTCAAATATTTTCCATTTGTTTGGAGTCAATCCTCTAAAAACTCCCCAAAAAGATATTTTGTTACAAATCACCTTGTCCGGCACTAATCAAGTTTCGCCAACACTCTTGGTAGTCATCACAATAGTATTTTTTTCTATGGCGACTTTCTACCCGTTTTAATTATACACATACATTAATTACCCTAATGAACTAGGAATGGGAAAGGTGGCATTTTAGATTGAATTGACCCACATTTGCGTAGGTTGAAAGTGGGCGAACCATTTTAGGAAAAAATAACCTTGTTACACCCGACTGGTATTTAAACTTCAAACTTTTCACCACCAGCAATCCAGTCTAATAGTGTGTGCTACCCGCCGTGTTTAACTGACATGCTGAAGGTGGGGAGATCACGGTTCAATTCCAGTCGGGTGCATTCAGGTGGTTTTTTCCTAAATATTTTTCCGCTCTCACGCCAGGAAAATACGGATGCACCTCCTCTTAATTTAACCTTTCTGATGCCTAACACATTAAAGTAACTAGTTCATAGGCGTCTAGCCCGAACGGGTAGTAAGACACGCTGCTAAAACTAATAAAATTGTGTGTTGGAACTGTTTGAAGAAAAAAAAACCTTGGTACTCTCTATTGGGAATTGAACCTCGATCTCATCGCCAGCAATCCTATATAATACGAGAAAGTCGAATGAAATTTTTTTTCTTCCACTAGGTAAGAAATATAAAGAAACCCAGACTACTGATTATTCGAGTTCAACCTAAAAATAAAGCAGCAGATTTCTGCAACGTAAGTGAGTGGTTGTGGTCTTTGATAAAAGCTGCACTCTGGCCTTTCCCTTACAAGAAACTTGACCCATGTAACAAGAGATTAGCTCGCACATCCTTCACTCATTCAGACCAAATTTTACAGATATGACAACAGCGCAACTCTAGCTCAGTGTCTGTTACACAGTCCAAATAGTTCAATTTATGCACGTTTCTTAGGAGTTGCGCTGATAGCGCTTTTCAAGTTTTACAAGGTAGTCCTTCCACTTAACGTTGTTTGGACAGATCTAATGTCGATAAAAACCTGTAAGATAGCGTTTGCGTCGCTGAGAAAAAAGGTTAGAGTGAGTGTTAACGGTCCGTCCCATTGAGAGCCAATAAACCTATCTTCGTCAGCGGTGGACTGGAAAGTCTTGTGCTGAAGTTTTGGGTAGGGCAGAGAGGGTGGGGTAGGTGGCGGATTAGCAGGTTGACACTCTTCTCTGGCTTTTATGAATGAAAACTGTCATGAATCCGAACTATTATTATCACCACTTCTTACTACCCGTTCGGGCTATACGGACTTACGCTAATGTGTAATGGTAGGGTGATTGTGTGATGAAATGTAGGACCTACAGTTTAACGTGGGGTCCGAACCACAGTGTAGGCCTGACACTCCACACATTCAGAAGCTCTGATTAATACACGTCTTGTCAGAGGTGAAGGAAGGGTTTGGCCATCAGATAAATCTGTGCCAGGACCGAGGATTGAACCCCGGATCCCCAGCATAGAAGTCTGACACCTTACCCCTAGACCAGCAGGTATCCCCGGGACCGAACTAAACCGTTGGTTCGTTTTTAAATTTAACCTCAACTTGATTTAAACACCAAGCTCATTTATTTTATTTTAACAATGAATGGTGTTCAGGGTTCAAATCCCGAGTGGGTAAACAAAGGGGGCATCTTTCTCAATGGTTTCCCTTTCTCCCTTCACAGAAGTGTGGGTACATTTCCTCTATTTAAGATATTGCTCATCATTAACACCAGTGTAATTAATAAAAATATTAATTAAACTCACTAAATGTGCTTTATGCAGATATGCCGAACTAATATTGTGGGGGGAAATGGGGGGGGAGGGGGAATGTTAAGTATTTAAAGCATTATCTCTACACGATGTCAAATATGAGTATTTGTTAATTACGGTTATAGCCTCATCTACATATTATTTAAATTAAGAAATGACATCTTGACGCGGGAATTGAACTTAGGAGCTACAAACTATGTTTTCATAGTTGTTATAAAACTAATTCATTATGTCTGAACAAACTAGAGAAAAAACATTTAACGAGAAAGGACATAAAAAAAGAATGTATTAAAATATAGGCTTGTGTGTGTGTTATGATTGTGGAGGGGGAAAAGGGGAGGTGAAATATTGATGTAGACATTATGTACACAAATGCACATATTTATTGTTAGTGTCCATCTGGACAAGTCTGTCACCTGAACCTAGCTAATACAATAGTGGCTCTCCAATTATGTTACGTGATGCCATTGTAGGTTGTCGGTGCTAATTTTTTTTAAACTTTTTTTAGCACTACCTGTACAGACTAAACACCTTTGTACTAATTACGCTAACCTTAAATCTAGGACAGACACAAAATCCATCCCCCAGCCTTTAATTCATCACTGTGCAAGGGTAAACCCACATTCCAACAATGATAAATTTCTCGGCCATGCCAGGAATCGAGCCCGCCGTAGGTGGACCCACTACCAACGGAGCTAAGCCTCGTAATTTTCTAGTATGATTTTTTTTTCTAAGTTAAATCCCCAATCAAATTTATAGATTTTTTTTACAAAAGGGCTCATTTGTTTTTAAAGCAGGATGGGGAGAATGCACAGCATATACTTTCTCACTACTGTAAATAAAAAAGATATATTTACTTAAAACCCATAAGATAATTATTTGAAACGAGCTATTAGACATTGTTGCACATTCTACCAAAGAACATAAACAAAATAATATACACTGAAAACAGAGGAACATCAGACCCACAGAGCATTACAGCAATTTCCAAATTCAAAAACCTCCATAATGTATATATTTATTTATATATATTTATATGTACATATTATATAAGTGTATTATATATACCTATAACTCTGAAACTATTTTTTTATAAAAAGATATTTCAAATAAAGATTTTTATATTGATTATGCCCTCATTTTTGAAATGATAAGTTGTTTAGAGGTGCGGAGAAACGATAAAAATTGAAAGTTTCCTCAAGTGTAAATTACCCTCAAAGCTATTTTTATGAGGAAATGATAGCTTTCATATTGTTTTAATATTAAACAATAGAGATATACGAATTTGAATCGAGTCGAGTTTGATACACTCTATCTTTTCTCGTTCCGCCCTTAAGAAAAAAAACAACCTATAATTGATTTTAGGGTTGGATAGATAATTTTTAAAAAAAAAATTCTGAGAAACCTTATGAAAACACCATGTTCCAAGTTTTATCCCAATTGCTAGAATGGCTTCGTTTCTAGTTAGAGATACTATTTAGAGATACGGACTGATATTTTTAAAAAAACAACACTTCCATCAAAATCTTGACTTTGATTTTTTTTACAATTACTATTTTTTTCTGAACCAGAGAGGTGCGAGAAGATGAAAAGTAACATTTTATATTAATATATAGAGATACAAATTTCATCTACTGGCCAATATGACTAAAAAATAATCTATCTTTATTTATTTAAGATATGCACAATTGTACAAACATATTAACGTAACTCAAATATAGGCTTTTATCTAACGCTGTAATCTTTGTTCAAGGTTCGTTGTTAAAAATAATTTCTATGCTTTTTTTGGCTAAATAGTTAGTAAGTTGTTTGTTTACAGTGTCTTGGAAAAACATTTATGTGGCCCACAGCTAAATAAAAGGTTGGTGATTTCTGCTTTACAAAGTGGAGTTGAGAATATATATGCAGTGAAATAATATGTAAGGCTATAAAATCTATTTATTTAATGACTAAACACACAATGCTATCACACAATAGAATAATGCATTACAATGCAGTGTTAACAAAATAGGTTTTTATAAAAAAAATACTGTATACTTAACACTGCTACTGAGAACACAACGTAATACACAATTTTTACACTATTATATAAATCTTAAGACAACACATTAGTAATGCTAGTATAAGTAATGATATTATGGAGAAATGAAAAGTTCCACATTAGTTTATAATTCATAGTATTAGGCTAATACATACATTTCACTGTTACATAAAACATAATCAAAAACAAAAGTTTTACACAGCTAAAAAAAATTTGTTGCATAAATCATAAGATAAAACAAGTTTTATATAATTAATGTTACAGAACTCATAATTACAAGTACAAAATTAGTAAATTGTTGCAGAGAATATTAAAATACAATAGTTTGACACTATTTTATATAGGTATTTTAAATAGATTTAATACTTAAAAACAGAGTATAAATTTTACACTTTTACAAAATACATAGATGAAAAATTAGGTTTTATTCATCAAGTGAAAAATGACAACTTGGCACGGAACTCCAATCCTGGGTACTATTGAATCATCCTGGTCTGTCCGGTGTCCACCAGGGTCATCTTTCCCTACTGTAGTTGTTTGTATTAAGTCTATTATTATTATAGTAACTGGTAATATAATGTTAAACCAGAATGACTCGGAGGTAGTGTATTGATGCACCAAGTCAAAGGTATCCTATTCTATTCCTGTGTACAGCCTGTCATTTTTCACTTAATTGAATTTGATTAAACTATCAGGACTGATTTTGTGATAATAATCACCTATCATTTTGTGATACACATAAGTTACAATCAAGTTTTACACTGTCAAAAAAATTATGGGTTAACACACACGTGTACAACTTTTACAGAACTCAAACACAAATTTAACACTTTTACCGAAATTATTTGATATTACTAAAAAAAAAGTAAGAGAAATCATTAAATACATACGGACCTTGATATCTCAGACAAAAGTTTCCGAAAGTAAAATTTTATTTAGTAACGTACGTGCCGCCGCCGCATGCTGACAACCTAAATATGTCATATAGGTAGTGTAATGCAGGAACTTGCGGAGATCTAGCAACGCAGCGTTACTACCCCTGCCATCTCGCCCCCGCACTTTAACCCCATAAGCTTGCAAATATTATAGGCCTAATATAATCTCAAACTTTCACATTCCAGTACCTAGCGCTGTTATTTGTGTGTGTGTGTGTGTCTTATCTGATGTATATTTTTTACCTTGTATCATAAAAGTATAATATTACTTTAGAAAAAGTATCAGTTTTCATTCCTTAGGCACCAACTTTATTTCTCCTCTATAAGATGGACTTTATGTAACTCGGAAAGCCCCCTACCCCCTTTAGTACAAGTTATCGAGAGTTGATTGTAGTAAAAATATGGTAAGTTTTGTATTATTATTGGAGATCAGAATAGAAAATTTAATTTGTGTGAACTATTCATCTACATGAAACATTCAAATCATCTAGTGATTATATTTTCTCCAACATAAGTCATTAAACAGTGTTTTTGTGATAGTTAACCAAGCTACATGTTGTCACAATATTTATTTTTTATCATCTGTATTATTATTATTATTATCATTATTAATTTCAATTCATAAAATCCTTTTTTCGTTTTGCATTCTCTTGTGCCTCTAAAATATAGGGGGGATCCCTTATTCTCATACCTCGAGGGACGCAGGGATCAGTTAGTTCTGGCAGTATACAGTCAGTATAGTATTGGCATAGCTTTGGAAGCATAGTATCCTGCCAAAATTTTACATCTTTAACTATTCTCTCCATTGTCATTGTCCCTCCAGCATACACGATGAAATCACAAAACCCACAGTCACAAATATTCAATTGGCCTGGCAGTACTAGCAGTTACTTCGCCTCAGTCTTGGTTATTTGTCTACTACTTCCACACACATCTTTTTTATCATAACGGCCTCTAATAAAGGTTGATCTTGAACTGAATGTAAGCATTTAACTTATACTAAAATATTGTCCCCAACTATCCCATCGGGACTAGCACCGAGTTAAGGGTGCAGCATGTCAATAAAAATACCACATTGCTCAACGTTCACTTTTTCTTGCTCCTCATACATCGCTTTTGCTGTAGCTTCGTGAGTCCGCCCGTAATTAACTGCAGTCGTATTCAGGTCTTTTTGGTAAATGATGGATTTTACCAAACAATGGCAAGATGTTTTAGAAAGACGTCTGACCACTTGACCAAATCTAGATGCTGTGAGTATGTTCATCCGCGACTCTCGCCACTTAGCATTATTATGTTGTCCGACAGTAGATCACTCCAGCTCATGCTGCTTCTCAATACTTTCAACCTCTTCACGAAGAGTATTCACAATGTTTTGCATCTTACTACCAAGTTCATTTTCCGACAAGTCTGGCTGTGCTGCTTCAGGTCCGTACTCAATATCAGGACCACCTCCTCTGTGTGTCCTCCTGTAGCGTTTCCTTTGTCTTGTTGTAATAAAGTTAAGACAACGAGCTGAACTGGCCTTTTCCCTCAAGGCAAGGGTACGTTTAAAAACTTTTCTGGGACTCTTTCCCGACTCATGTTTCCAAGGGCTAAGATGCCATGATGGTCCACTCGTGTGATCAAGTGCTGCACCATAGCAACATCTTCTATAAGACCCTCGGAGAGTGTAGTTGACACGTTTCCCGCCAGTATATTTAGCAACAAGTGCCATATACTTAAAAATTAAATTATATTAATTTCTATAAACTAAAAATGAAATAAAACCCATAGATGTATACAATTTTATTTTACTTGATAGATCTGTTTAAAAGAAGAAAATCTAGTATTTTAAATAAGATACACATTAAAGACTATAGTAACACTATCAACATAAAAAATGGTGTGTTACTATCATACGAACTTTCTTATCTAGTCCATTATTGAAAATTCACTTCATCATTAAGCTGCCCTTAAATGACTTTCTACCCCGAAAACAAGTATAGAATGTTATTTGTAATGTAAAATGCTCTGAAGATACACATTTGAAACCAAATCGTTAGACATTTTAAAAACATTTCAAGTTTTTGAAAAACCAGTCTAAGTAAACTACCCATAAAATACTTTTTTTAAAGATGGTTTTATTTGCGATACTAAACAGTTCTAATATACCCATCTGGAACCAAATCGCTATTGCAATTTTAAAAATATTTAAAGTTTTTGAAAAAATCATCATGGGTAAACTACCCTTAAACGACTTTTTAATAAAACAAACTAGTTCACTGTGTTATTTTTCATGTTAAACTCTCTCAAGAGACCAATTTGAAACCAAATATTTGTAGCAGTTATAAAAATATTTCACATTTTTAGATAACAGATCATTTGTAAACTACGATCAAAACAATATTTTCTGAAAAAAATGTTTTATTTT
Source organism: Timema poppense (assembly GCA_902141375.1). Taxonomy (NCBI): domain Eukaryota; kingdom Metazoa; phylum Arthropoda; class Insecta; order Phasmatodea; family Timematidae; genus Timema; species Timema poppense. The sequence goes on along the minus strand of CABFOV010000447.1, from coordinate 113,601 downwards.
TTAATGACATACACTCCCCATATGGAACCAAATTGTTAAAGCTATTTTCAAAATATTCTGAATAATACACATTAAAATTAAAGTGGTTTAATGTTTCTAGTTCATTTTTAATAATAATAAAAAACTTTGCTATTTTTTAAAAACAAATATGACCCCGAATATATCCTAGCTATTGATCATTTATTGTATATGTAAATAATGTTGCTATATGTTTCATTACCTTTATACCCAAGCTGCTATTAGGATCAGTACTTTCACACCTTAAGTTAAGTACGGTAACAATTTATGAAAGTGGAGTTAAACTGTAAATGTAATTTTTCAAACACCCTAACTGCTTAGTTTTTTTAAACCCGCAAGTTTGGATCAAACCTATCAAATCAAGGCCGTGACATTGCCATATAATTGTGTATTGAATTCATTAATAGTGTCAATTTGTACATACCTACACGTCATTTTAAAGGAACTTAAAACATATTTCCCACTAAAAATATAGTAATCATCCACTTACTCAGATTCCATTGGTTTGAAACTCAAGTCTTCAGTGTTTGTGAACGTGGTACAAGATGAACTACATCCACTTTGTCATTATCACTAAATAAATTAAATAAATGAATAAATAGAAGATAATAAGTAGGGTATTAAGACTATTCATTTATTTAAAATATATTCTGTTATAAGTTAACTTTAAAATTGAAATCTACGAGCATAAAATATATTTTGGAGAATAGAACCATTAAGAGATGAAATAATTCTCCATTGATGGAGTTTTAGTTATAAAGGCCTAACTAATTTTATAACACTTCAAAAGATTAATATTTTGAAACAGATAAATCCATTCAAAAGGGTGCACTTTATTTTTTCTCAATATATTAGAAAAATAATTATTGTAGTGTACATGGTAATCGAACCCGGAGCCTTGTGCTTGGCGCACCAAAGCTTCACCATTGAGCTACCTACTCAGTATTTGTACAGTAGCCCCACGGCTTCTTTGGTGCTGACTGGCAGCTCACAGCTGACTTTTGACAGTCAACATTTAGGTATACACCTAAATTTTGACCGTCATAAGTGACAGCTGCTAAACACATGACAGCTGCTAAACACATGTTATTGCAGATCATATGGCTCGGCGTAGGGATACATAATTTGGTCTGGTAACTTTTCAAAGCTCTCAGTCAGCACCAAAGAAGCCATGGGGCTACTGTACAATGCTAAGAAATACTTATCAGTCATACTTTAAAGAAGGTTTGGTGAAATACGTGTGGCAGGACATGTCTCGTTAATAGCTATAATATTATAGTCTAGATCATTAATATTTACTATAAATTATATCCAAAAAACCATTTGAAATCAATAAAAATTGTCCAAACGCCAGCATAAGGCTACCCTGGCTCAACAATGGAGTGTGTGTCGGATTGTTATTAAACGGCCGATGGTCTTGCATACCACCAACTAACCCTTAAAATATGAGTGATAAATGACCCTAGCACAGGATTAGCCCTAGATGGCTCAGTGGTAAGATATTGATGTGATAAGTTGGAGGTTCCCGATTTAGTTCCGGATTACAAAAGAATTTAAAAAAAATGTTAATTATTTAACTTCAATAACATAATATATGTTTGAAGTCATTTCACCTATATTCCATTCACAGTAGGAATTGACTTCTGATAAGGCCTTTTTCCCTACCATAAATATACTATATAGTAGGATATTGGTAGGAAAAAAGACCTTTCAGAGAGTAATTCCTACCGGGAATGGAATATACTTATTAGCAGTTCGGGCTCTCCAAATTTCTTCGTAAAAGCGTTTCTTTGCCTTGGAATGCTTATTCATTTTGCTTTTTACATATCTTCTCCGATCTTTAAACTTTTGTGGGGCAATTTTTTTAAATAATAATTTTTTTTTTCCCCACAATTAATACACTTCACACATCTCTAAAGACATTAAATGCAATTACACTCAGCCACACTGAAAAAAATCCTTTCATCAATAGTAGCAATTGCTACACTGACTTGAAAAAGGTGTAGAGCCTGGTAACAATCTCTAAAGAGAGAGATGGTGATAGTTCAGGGCAATGAGCTTTACAAACATGCCAAAACCACTTGCAACATATTTATGGTTTCAAGGACAGACAGCTGGTGACTTGGAGTAAGAAGGGATGAGTTGTCTGCTCTACTCTAACCAGGCTGTTCTGTTTCGGCTATTGCGGGCTTGTATCAGATATATTTTCAAAATCCGGGGGCAAAATATGTAGTACCTCAGCTCGTATCAATTTTCATGAGTTTCATATTGAATATTAATGTGACTGAAGTACCATTATAAAGTTAAAAGAAGTCGGCATTAATTGCTTTACTTCCCCCATTTATTACACACGTTTAAGTATACAGAATAGTTAATTGAATATTGCATTTATTTGGCAATTTTTTTTTGCTATTAATTAAAGGTTCATTTAAATAATATTATTTCCTATTAATAAACCTCCTCAAGCAAGTACTTCTAACATTCCAAATATGAAATCTTTGCATCATTTGGTTTTCCTTAAAATTGTTACGCTAGATGCCAAAATTTTAAACTTTGAGTAAACACTGTGCTTAAAATATACATTTAATCTATATTTTATACACTGATCCAAGTTTGGTTTAAGAAGACCTATTAATATATATATAATTATTATATTATTAATTTTGGGCCATACACCCTTAATGAATACATTTATGTAGACTTTGTGATCATTAGGTGTTTGGTATGGCTTGGCTTTAATCAACTTGTAGTATGAGAAGATTAATGATAAATGTAAATGATCCAATATTATTATTTATAAAATTAACTTAACTTGGGGATAACTGCATAATATATCTCTGATTTTTTTACTGTACAAGAAAGATAGTGAACTTTATGCAGGATTTTATTCTATAGTGGCTAAATGTAACTGGGAGAGAAAATAACATTTCAAGTTGTTGAACTAACATAATGTGTTGTAGATGGCGGTGGAATGTTCCAAAGCCGATATTTCTTCGTCTCTGCTCTTGTGTGACAAGAAGCACAACTATACCTCTGAAAACATCAAGGCTGAACCTCTTTCAGAAGTGTTTCAAGAAGAGACAACTGTGATAAAGAGTGAATGGAACACTATGTCTCCTGAAACAGTGGTGATCAAAACAGAGTTCCCTGCACCTTGGAGTGAGACCCATTCTCAGTACATTCTGGGCGACTGACCAGTGAGCATAACTTGTTAATAAAATAATACATTGAAAGTAACAAAAACATATTTTATATTGTCTTCTACGAATTATTAAATTTAAAAAAAAGTGTAAATAAGTTTGTATAGGACAGCAATTTAAAGGACTTAATTCTATAAGTTTTATTGCTGTCCTATGTAAAATCATTTTACTCTTTTATAAAAAAAAAATGGGGGCTATTTTTACATAAGTTACAATTGTTTATGAAATGATAAAAAATACTTAACACAAGAGAATGGTGAAAACTTATCAGAACATTATTTCTTTTACAGTGTTTTATATTGTAAATGTTTTTATAACTAATTTATAAGATTTTAATGAGTCAATTATTATGATTAAAAGTTTTTATTTATTATTTCTATTTGTTTTATTAATTTACAAGTGAAGTCCAGTGACAAAATATTTGGCATTGCATTAAGAAAAATTTTGTTTTTAGGTTTGTGATAACTGATAAAATTTGTTGGCCTGGATTATTTCTTAAATAGCGAGTTAAAGAAAATGTGATATTAATTGTAAATAAACTATGGACATTATAAAACTACAACATTATTTTTATTGTGTAAATATTCATTCATTGTGACATGCACACTTTGTTTTTTGGCTTGATGTATGGCTACATGAAAGTAGATCTGGTAATTCTTGCTGTCATATACGAATATTTATAATTAAATCATGGTTTAGCAAAGCATTTCTGGGAGTTCTGGCCCATTGCCGAACATATTAAAGTTATAATTGGTTTATACTTAAATCTCTATATTAACACTGCTTGTATTGGAATAGAAAAAATATTAATGGTTTAATGTAATGATAGAAGAAGCCATTGTTGAAATTTCAAATGGACCTGCTCATGCTAATACCGGTCAGCTTAAGGCCTCTTTAACACGAGCATTTTACTTAAGCTGAAATAAACTGCATTGGTTCAATTCATCCACATTTTGTGGTTAAGCCATTGTCAAAATATGGTCCTTTTGTCTCCAGTGCGCATATAGAAACCACACTTGATAAGGGAAATGTGGTCATTTATAGTATAGATTCTAACAAAGAAGCAATACTTTTAGTGAGCTTTCAACCACACAGGAGTAGAAGGAATTCATGGAGTTTCTGAGTTCATCCCATGGTTGTAGACTGGCTATAATTACGGCAGTCTCACACTTTATATAACGAACTTTGTTCCTTCTTCAGAATGTCTAGACTTTTTTTCTATGTGCTCCTACAGGAAGTTGAACCAATTATTTCTAAGACATTTTGTGATGAGGAGGACATTATCACAGGAAGAAATAATCACAATATGCTTAAGGTAAGTTTTTATTTATTCTTACAATTTTTGTATGATAAATCCAATGAAATGGTCTTCACACTCTTAGCTCGCTATATCAGGGATAGCCATGCGAGTAATTCATTGAATAACTGGTAGATGTTGGGTGAATATTTAATTTTGTCTGGAAATGAGAGAAATTTGGAGCTTGGGTCTGAGTAATCCTCTTAAGAAATATAATAAGGAATGTATGAGGGCATGTAGGTACCCATTTAGGAAGGTTGCACGAGGGAGAATGAGGTAGAAGAATTCTAGAAATGTCAGGTACTTGTGAATTTTGTGTTAGAGGAAATAAATCAGGTGGGTTCAGGAAGACCACAATTATCAGATTGTGTGCTTTGAGAGCTGTCTACCCATCTCTAAAATAAAAATAGAATCTTCAACCAAAATAAGTATAATATATACTATCCCAAATTCTAGCGAGAGAGACATTACCATTCTCAAAACAATCCAAAAAAGGAATTTAAAATTAGGGAACAATTCAGATCCAGTAATCTTTCTAGAAAAATTAATAGAAGGAATTATACAGATTGGAGGATATATAACTTTTAAGAGCCCTATAGTTATTGACTTAATCGCCCCACGTTGGGCGCCAATTATTGTGTTATGGATTTATTAATTGATATTTTACTCGCAATGCGGTGCCAATTAAAATGTTATTGAATTAATGGCCCATGTTGGGCGCCAATTATAATGTTATTTATTTTGTTATGAGATTATTGGTATTTTCAGCCCTGTAATCGAGCGCCAATTATTACAATACATAATTATTATGCCCGCGATTGGGAGCCAATTAAAGAGATACGCATCGGCGATGTCTCCGATTGAAGTGATAACATTTAATTAGCTGATAATTGCCTCGTGATCGAGCACTAATTAACATGGTACAGTATTATTATGATATAATTGGTATTTATAGCTCCATAATCGAGCGCCAATTGTTGATAAGGAATTATGTAATATTATAATTGAATTTGTGATTTTATCTTCGATTTTATGTAAAATTATGCAATTTTCGTTGAACTACAGATTATTTCTCTGTAACAATGTCTGTGTACTTGATGGATTTTAGTTAAGTGGCACTGTCTTTTTACTATCACTCTGTAGATTTTAGTTACCGGCACTGTTAATAATTTGTATTACTAGATTCATGCTACCGGCACTGTGTGTATTCATACGCACAAGCTGCTTATATATGACCAATCCTTTGTCCCTTGGACCTCTCGTGACCAGTGTCAAAACCAACTAATTGAAAGAGTCCTGGCGACAAATGTTATAAAGGATAGCTGCCTATTGGGTAGAGGGAGCTAACGTCACTTGCTTTTTTGGTAAATACTGCGGAGTTGACTTTTGAAAGAAAAAGAAAAAGTTTTAATGGTGCAATCCTTGGACATTATTTCTGAAAAGCGTATGATTCTCCATGGATGAAGTATTGAAAGGACATTTTACATACAATATGTTAAAGAAAAATACCTTCATCCATGACTTTTTAAACATGCGATAAGGGTTTACATCAGTATCATTACAGCTCTCCCTGAACTTTTTGAAGGTAATAAAAGACACTGGATTAGAAACATTTCTAATCTTTGTAATGCCTGGAATACCTTTTTAGATTGTTTAAAAACTTTATTTTGTGTCGATTATGTTGAAAGCCTAGTAAATGAAGTTAGAATTTCAAAACAAACTCCCACAGAGTCAGTCACTGATAACTTGATCAGGATCCATCAATGGCTACTTTGATTATTCTGGTTATAAACTCATCTTCTGTCTACATCTGCTATACCTCAGCAGCTGTTATTGTTTGTAGGGTTATGTTGTTTATCAGGTTATGTGATTCTGCAAACATTGTTGTAAGACTTTGTGCTTTAGATTATAGTTGTATTTAGTGTTTATAATATATTTTGAAAATAGTAACAAGAAGAAAATTGAAACAAGTCATGTTTGTTACAAGAAAATGAAAAATATTGGGCTATCAAAACCTAAAGACAAACCCCAACTTCATCTGCCAGTCAAGAAGGCCTAAAGCAGCCTGAGTAAATCTCAATAGCTCAGTTTATAAAGCTGAAAAAGCTGTTTGTGACCTTGACAAAAAGACTAGGCAGAGAGGGACTTAGAGAAAAGGAAGCTGGAAGACCTATATCAACCAGAGGAAGAGCCAGACAACCCTTCTTAGAGTGCTGGACTTTATTAGAATGTGAAAAAATAACACAAGTATGCCCTATGTATGATTATCTTTGATGCTCTTTTGATGTATACTACATTTTATGAGTTTCACTGACATATAATATTTACTTTACCATTGAAGATAGACTCACAACATTTTTTTGACAACTTTATGGTATTAAATACAGGGATTTGAGATTTTTATATACTAGACTAAATATGAAATTATTTTGTATACTTTTTTTTTGTAAAATAATCATACTTTGGTAATAAAATCATAACATTGTTAATTTTATTCAGATTTAAAAAAGCCTGTGTGCGGAACTAAATAAAGAACTTAAAAAAACAAAAAACCGTATATCATTATTAGGTTCTGAGATATGTCATAAAGTTAACATTGATTTTAAATGGTGTTCGAACTGCCCTTGACAACACAAGTGAGGAATGACATGACACAAACCTAACTGGGCAACCATGGCAGCCTCTGCATCAAAGAGGCCAGACATGCAGCAAATTGCTCAGGAAAAATAGAGAACGAGTACAATTTTATGTAATTCAAGACCGTCAAAGAAGTGATTAACATAAATAATATTTTATAGGCAAGATCAACCCTTCTTAAGTGGAAAATCAAAGTAAGAGCAGTGTGTATGGCTGGAAAACATGTCATTGTTGAAACCAAGTCCGAAGCTGACATCGAGATAATAGTGTACCATAATTAATTAAGGGATGAACTAATATGTGAAAAGCCACAAAGAAAACTTGGACATATCAACCAGTATGACTAATTAGCAGATATAGAATGTGCTGTACAGTCTAAACCTGGAAGATAAAAGTAACAAAGATTAATTCAAGTATTTATCTCAAGATTCAAAATTGGGTCCAGAGATTAAATCACAATACTTTGCAACAACAACAAATCACATTGCAGAAATCTCACTTAAAGGAATAAACCAATTTCTTAAGTAGAATGAATATATGTTCACTTCTCCTTGGTGTCCGTGAAAGACTACATGGTTGTTTCACGACTCTACAGGTTGATAGGGTCTTCATGATATGTTTTACTATGTCCATAAGACATAGTTTAGAATATCAGGGTTTATGCTCAATCTTTCTATGTCCATAAGACATAGTCTTAAATACCTGGGTAATAACCAGATGCCCTATGATCATGCTTCGGCTTGGCTAAATCTTTAGATCGAAAAATGGTGGAAGTCAGGTTATCAATAGCTTTGTTCCTTGACCTAGTTGGGTCTTTGACTGATACCAGTCTTTCTATTGTTGTACCTTTGTGCTGTGCTCAACTCGGAGGTAAGCTACTAGTCCAGAGTATTGGCCCCCGTGGTATTGTTTATACATATTTATTTAAACAACCAGTGTACATTATATAATATTTTAAAATATTACAAGTTCATTAAAATAAGCACACCTATTCATTTTGAGTATAAATATAAACACATTTATGTAATTGAGCTACATCTAGCATTTTAGTTTTGAGAATATATGTGTCTTATAATAGGAATATATATATTTTTTACAAAATGTTGTTAGTGGACTTTAAACTATGTACCTTGTTGCCATGTTCTCAAAGTGTATTGTCAAATTGTTTATTTGAGATTAAAAAAAAGATTAATATAATTATATATAATATATTCTATATATATGACTAAGAATATAATAATTATTATTATTTACCCGCCTCAGTGGCGTAGTTGGCTAACGCACTTGTCGTGTTGAGCTCGACTGCTGAGGACAGGGAGATCGAGGTTCGAATCTCGGTCGGGTGAACTGGGGGTGGTTTTTCCTAAATGGTTTTCCACTCTCCCTCCATGCAAATGCGGGTTCACTTCCTCTAATTCAACCTTCCCAATTCCTAATCCATTAGAGTAATTAGTACCTAAAGCGTATAACTCGAACGGGTAGTAAGACGCGGTGCTAAATAAATAATTATTTTAAGTAATATTTTTGTAAAAAGGATATTTAACCTTGATTTTAGTGAACTTAGGAAACGCAACTTAAAAAGAGTAGATACAAGTAACATGTCTAGCTTTGTGAAGTTGTCAAGATTGTTATAATATTTTATTATTATGTTTGTAAAATGGTGAGAATAATTTGTATTAAGAATATTATAGATTTTTTGGTATCAATCACTGAAGGTCTTGATAGATGCTATCCCAAAAGGCCATGCGGTCTCCAAGCAGGTCTTGGTGCAGGCTCAATTCCTCGTCTATCTGCAGATAAGTCTTGTTGGTGAGTGTGGCTGGCGTCCAGTTGATGTCCTCGTTGTATGTTGGGTCCCTGGAACAAATCAACAACTGTCACATTATTTAGAATAACATTTTATAGGCCTACACTAACGTTTTCCCCAAAGAAATATATATTTTTAAAATTTGTTTTTTGTTATTCATTCATAAAACAAGACATTTAGTTCTTAAAGTCATTAGGCCATCAAAATTGTATTGCAGCATTTTAACAAGTGTATTACTGTATGCTATAAATAGTGATTCATTTATTTTAAATCATTACAGTTGATGAGTTATCAGGGCTCAAATTTGCTTTTTATGCTTTTTGCTTTCCATTGTTAAGGTAAAGTAGTTACTGTATAAGGCTGAAATTTAGTATAACTATACATTTATATGCGGTGTACAAAATTATATACTTATAATATTACTAAGACCATTATTATTAATATTGTTAATATTATAAATATATAATAACACACTTGTTAGAATGGCGCAATACAATTTTTATTGTCGAATGACTTTAATTTTAATTCAACCTATATCGCCTGCTAGCTTAAATTATTTGATGTGTTATCAATTACCTACTCCTCATGCTCACTTAAGTTTAAATTGGACAAACATCAATAATAGTTTTAACATCTCTATATAATAATTGCAATATATATTTTGAAATCAATAAAATTTTGATTGCCTATTGTGATATGTCTCTGGAAGTATAGTCAAATTCAAATGAAATAACCTGCATCAATGGTTGAACTATCTAAAAATAAACCGGACTACCGTTGACGGGTAAATCAAGGTTCATATCCCATTCGAGTATACTGAGTTTTGTTTTTCCTAATCCCCTTTTACGAAAATGAGTGTAACATTTCCTCTGATGACTAACTCTCAAATCCTTATTCCGAGTAAATATGTGGATAGCCCAAATCCTCATAAGATGCAGTGCACAAAAAAATAGAATCAATTGCCATCATAATTACATAAATAATAAATTTCATTTGATATTTGTGTTTTTTTAGTGTGTATATGAGCATGTATATATTTTTTTAAATTTTCTATATTATTTTTATAGAAATATCTTAATCTTTTAATGAGTCAGTCTGAAGTTGATTTATAAGGTAAATATTTACAGAAAATATTATTTTATTAAAATGGGTTTGAAAGATTCTTTTGAACACCTTTATAAGTTTCTTAAGACTCATTGGTCCAGTCAGTATCAAGGTCAACTGAAAGAGTCCAACTCACCCTGTCTTGATGAAGTTAGCCCACAGACTTGTGAAACGTCGTACAACGTTCCAGGCTGCCTCGTCAGGTCGGAAGAGGTCCTCTGCAGCGTGAAACGAAAACAGGTAGGCGAGATCGTCAGCATGAGCCGGGCCTAGACAAACAAAGTAGTGTGAGGGTGAAATGATATTGGTGATTGTGTTCAGGAAATATAGAAGAGGAATGAGGTCAAGGAAACTATATAGTGGGTCTTACGCACCCTTGATGGTGTAGTTGTATGTAGCCCTATAGTTGGACACAGTCAGCATCCCATCGTAAGTGAACAGGTAGACAAATAGAGGCGCAGGGCATCGAGCCAAGTGAAGTTTGATGCTCCTGATACTTGAAGTTGCCATGAAATTGTCTGACAGTATCTGAAATTAATAATAAACTGATTGCATTATTTCAAGTAATAATAGCACGCGTCTATGCTACATCACCCGTAGCCCAATTTCTGGAAATATTAGCCAGTACCAATGAAATGTTGTCCAGGAGATGCCCAAAAGTACTAATCGTATAGACTTAAGCCTAACTAACCAAACCCTGGTGACCGTCGGGGTAATTCCTTTTTCGGGAAAAATACACAAGGCACCAGCGAGGAATCAAACCCGGGACCCTTAGGCTCGTAGCACGGAGCACTAACCACTTCATCACGGGGTTGATTGTTACTTTAGTAAACCGACAACACAGAGGCATGGATTAATAATGGGGCAAGGAGTGAGAACAACAACACACCTAGAGCTTTATAATTATTTACATTCCGTTTACTCTTAAAGAGAATAGTCTTACCTTGACTAATTAAATGATTAAAGTATATTTGGATCTTACAACCTGCACCAGAGTATAACCTGTCAAGGGAAACGAAGTGTATGCTATATATGAAATATTCTCACTTTGTCGTATAACTTGTAGTAATCTCTCAACAAGGAACATATTGTTAAGATGGTTTCTAGGGGATCATGTAATCAGTTGAATTGGAACCGAGTTAATACAGCATTATTATATTCATACAACCCTTGCAACACTCGACACATTATCTTCAAGTGATGAGCTACTGTAGAAGTACCACACTAATTTGCACTTCACTACACTCAGGAGATCCCAAGAATATTTTATAAATAACTCACATTGACAAGTTCCTGCAATGTATCGGGACCCACACTTTGGTTACCAAAGTAGACTTCTTTGATCTGGGCCGCTAGCTCCAGAGACTCTGGAGATCCTTTCTCGATGTTCAAATTGCTGGGGATGAATTGTTCAAGGTCACTGTAAGTGTCCCACAAGCTGGGGTCGGCATCAAGGGCTGGAATATGAATATTATTCATCTTGATTGACTTGGTTAACATTTAAAAATTAACATATAATTGAGTTTGTGGTCCTGCAGAAATGAGAGAAATACCTCCAAAGGAATCTTTCCAGAGAAGTAATTTAATACCGGATGTGCATCCTTTTGTTTGATGTGAACTAAATAAGTGCCATATTCAAAAAGAGTTGACCATGGTCCCTGTTCATATTGAGTGACCATATAAATACCACGATATTAACTTAAATATTACTAGAGTAGATTCTGTAGCTGTAGATTAGAAATATTTTATTTGTTTGAACTGTAAAATATTTATAACTATGGTTAATATAAGACATGTATGTATTAATATTTTTAAATATGTATTTTGATCTAAAGATGAGTTTAAGAATATGTTTATAGCTAATATTAGGAATATTGCCTCACTAATGATATAGAAAATGATTGGAACAGAATAAAAGAGGCTTTAGTTGAGTGTGCAAAAGATGTGTGTGGATCAGCAGGGGTGGGAATCTTAAAAATAGATGCATGGTGGAATAAACAGGTTAAATAAGCTGTAGAGAGAAAAGAATGAAGCATACAAATGAATGATTGCTGTGAAGAGTGAAACAGAACGAAAGCGGCTGTTGGACATATACAAAGAGAAAAGATGAACGCAAAGAACATAAGGAGCAAATGAGTTTAAAAGAAGACAAAAAATGTAAAAAAATATTTTTAAGGAAATAAGCTGTTCTGGAAGTGGGTAGGAAGATATCGAAACAAGGAGTGCAAGAAAAGACCCATGGCATTCATAATGAACGCGGTGAGATGATCAGGGATGAAAATATTATAAGAAAGAGAAGGAGGGAGTATTTTGATCAATTGTATGACTAAAACGTAGGGAATGTAGCAGAAAATAGGTAAAATGTTATGATGAGTGAAAGAATTAACGTGTCTGCTGATGTGTTAAAAGCTATGGAAATTTTAAAGAATTGCAAAGCTGTGGGCATATAATGAATGGAAGAATGTCATTGTTTCTTTGTAAAAAGGCTGGAAGAGTGAATGTGAGAATTATAAAGCAATTAGTTGGTTAAGTATTCCAGCCCATGGTGGCTATAGACAGGGAAAACCTGGAAAAGTCAGGGAATTTTTGGATGACAGGGAAATGTCAAGGAATTTAACTAAAAATAAGGAAAATTCAGGGAATTAAAAATTATGTCTTAAGATATCCCATTAATTTCACAACTAAACACTAAAACAAAAGTTAACAATACCTAAATAAAATAATATTTTAATTTTTAAAATAACTGATAAAACCGTTTATGTCTAGTAGATAATAACTTTTTTTAATATGTGATCAATAATAACAAAAGTCATCATTCACCATTAAAAGTGGAAAAAAGTAGTCAGGGAAAATTGAAAAACGTTGCTTGTAAAAGTCAGGGAATTTTGTTGAATGTGTTTTGTAGCCACCCTGCAGGCATTGTTTTAATAGATTCCTAATATATAGTGTGCATAAAAAAACTGCGGACAAGATTTAGGTGTGCAATTGTGAGGATGCAGTTGGTGTAAAAATGGACAATGTGGATGTTAGTGTTGCTCTATGCAGATGATGCCGCATTAATTGCCGAGAAAGAGTGTCTTGTAGACATTTGCAGTCATTTGAATATGTCGACGACAGGCAGAATGGATCTTTGTATAAATGTCTCCAAAACTAAGATGATAGTTTTTGACAGTGATGAATCAGAAAATTATTGTCAGTTAAGTATAAATGTAAAACAGCTAGAACAAGTGAATGATTTTGTGTATTTGTGGGCAGAATGTTCTGTAAAATGGAAGGATGGATGGTGAAATTGACAGGTGGATGAATGCATCTTGGGGATTAGTTGGATGTTTATGGACTATTATAAACAATAAAATAGTATTGAAAGAGGCCAAGATGGCAGTAGATAAAAGTGTGTTAACACCAGTATTGTTGTATGGATATGAAGCTTGGGTTTGTCAGGATAAACACAATAAGGTGAATGCAGTTGGAAGAGATATCTAAGAAATGTTATGATGTTTCTGGCCCTTACGTTAGGGAGCTATTTATGACGATCCGATGTAGTACCCTTTCAGTTGAGAAACAGTGGTTGTCATCTCATGTATGTCTCTGGCTTAAGCTCAATTTATGACGTCGGCTTTGCGATGATGATCTCCTTGGTTCATATCCTACAATTAGCTATTATGGGTATTATTAAAGTTGATGCTCGATACTCTATACTGTTGATAATGAAACTTTTCATCAATAAATGTATGCAATCAGTTTGATTTATATATTTAAATTTTATTCTTATAACACATCATAAGTACTTGACATACATAAAGTACTATAATTTACTGGCTTTGTTACATTAATATTAACTCCACATGCAATGCATGTCCTATCAACTACATGGTCATATTGCGTCAGTGCTCGGGCCTCAGATATAGCCCAAATTTTGTTTCTCTATGAATCTCTCTTTTCATGTCTGCTTATGTCAAAAACCACTCCTATTTGAAACGGTAATTTGGACCTATTGTAAGAATTTGATTTAAATCTCCGCCCTTTGATTGGTTGGACCATGTCATTATTCAATGTAAAGGAAAACCCGGAGATCTCTTCAAACAGAACAAACCTGCAAGATAAGTGTTTTCCTTTTGTTCACTGTCCAACTCACACAGTAAGCAAATTTAATAAAAAATTAAATGTATTAACGTTTAACAAAAGAGTTCACCACTGAACATTACCATGTATGTAGAAAAACTCATATTGACTGGATGCTGAAGGAGTGTAGTTGGAAAGGGAATCTAATAGGTCAATTTGAAAAAAGCATCTTACGTTGGTTTGGGCATATTGACAGAATGAGTGTGTATCGAGCGACGAAGCAAATATATTGAGGTAGAGTGTGTGGATCGAAATGAAGGTGTAGCCCATGTAAGACGGGGTTAACTGTTGTAGACGAATATGTGAAAATTGGAAACTTTGATAGTTTTAAGAATAAAATAGCATGTATTACTTGGTGTATGGATTTAGTTGAAGCAAAGGGAATATTCAAGGATTGAGAAGTGTGAAGAAAATGGATTAAGTACAGATTTTTTTTAGCTAAATACACAGTTGTCTACGAGGCAAGGCATGGCATGTGCATACAACAAATTTCCTATTTTCAAATAAAGTTAAATTTATGTACGCACATTGTTTAATAATAATTAAAATGTAACGTATAATTTAATATAAAATTCTGTCTTCGTAAACCTTATTTCCACGCTGTTTTTTTAAATTCAGATTTAAAAATTATGGATTCTAAGAAAATAAGCACTATCTCTATTGATAAATTTTTTTTTAATCCCCATTATTTTCCTCAGATCAATCGCAAGATTAATGACCTAATAAATGAATGGCAATTTTCTGTGTGCATTTGAGATAATATATAAACTATTTGAAACAAATTCGTAATTTTTTTTAAATGAAAAACATTAAACTTTATGTTTGTACTGGAGGAATATATTTGATTTATTTTGACCAAAAAAATGTTTGCCATAAAAACTGCAAAAATGCTGTTCATATCTTGCGTCACCTTAACAATAATTCCATTGTCCTAGCTTACTCTGTTCAATAAATTTGCCCTCTTCGGAGTTGAAGCCGGCAATATAAGGTACATTGCGGATCCTCCCCTCTTGAAGCAGTGTAAGAGGATCATCAGACAGGAACACTTCATTTCCATCTTGAACCTTTGGTTCGACCTCTGGCGTAAACTCACCACCCTGACATAACAAATGCATTCAATAGTATAGATATGGATATGTGTGTTGTTATGTATAATTATTTGACAATAAGAACTATGGAACTATTTTGAAGTGGGTACTGGTACTCACTTTCCTCACTGTCTCTTGAAAATTGCTGTTTAGTTATCAGATTTGGTTTCAATTGATTTGTTACTAGTAGTGCAGAGGATCCGTAATAAAATCTCAAACAAGCGTTTATTTTATGATACAAGCGGCAAATTTGGTACATAAGTTAAATAGGTAATGAAAGTTTTCAAAGGTGGAGACATCAAAAATCAGATGACACGACACCGCTATGGAAGCCATTTTCAAAAATGGCCACCAAACACACAGTAAACAACTATTACTTGGATTTACAATTATATAACTGCATTTTTTCTCTCAAATTTCATTTCTTTTTTAATTTCTACGTGCCTGGCGGTGGCCAGCAGTCATCATATATGGCAAATTAATATATTTAAAGAATGAATTTAGATCATATTATTTGTTTTATTGATTGTTTTAATTATTTGAGTGCGATACTTTTTTCACTGTCTAACTTCTTTTTTTTGTCTTAGGAATAAATTGCAGTTAGAATGAAGCGAAATTTCAAGCTCATAGACTAAACAGAGGTTTCCAAGCCAACTGATTAAACCACAAACTGGGATCTTTATCTTGTTTGCCAGAAAGTGACAAAAGAAAAGCGTGACCTGCCCTTGTGATTTTGCTGGTAAAACTACAAGTGAAGCAGCTGGCTATTCAATACTAGCAGAAAATAGATTGAAAGTTGAAGAACTAAAGTATCTTACTCGTGGGATTTAAATAAGAAGATAAGATGAAGGAAATGGACTTAAACAAACGTTTGTGGATAAAAAGGCAAAGTTTCATAAAAGCTGCAGCTGGAAGTTTAATAAAACCCAGCTGTACAGGGAAATTGAAAGGAAAGACAAGGAAAAGAATGCAGCTGAAAATTACAAGTCAGAGGCCTTAATGTCATATGAGAGAAGTACCAGATCAAAATACTCACTGCCAAACATTCAAGGGACATTATGCTTCTTTTGTGACCAACCAGTGGATGAAAACGCACACTCTGTCCGAAAGTCAAGATCACAATTTAATTGCAAAACTTAGTGCAGGTGATATGTTGCGCAAGATGCAGTGTATCACGCAAAGTGTCTTGTAGTGCTATACAACCGTGATAAGAGATTTAAAATTAGAATTAGATAAAAAAAAAGAAGATATTCTTCTTACCTGCGATAGGAATGTATTTGCAGAGCTACTAACCTACATAGAAAATATTCTTGATGAAGATAAAAATCTCTCAAGTCATGAGCCATCTCAAGAAACTCTACTGTCATAGAATTGAACAACTAGGGGTGAGGAGGACTCTGGTACAGTGCTCTCAACCCGGCTAAAAGAAAGAATACTTAGCTAGTTCCCAGAGCGAGAACCTCAAATTGCTGGTCGAAAAGTCTTACTTATGAGCAACAGTGATATAGGAGCAAGTCTCAAGAAGGCCTCTTCTTATGATTCAGAGTCAGATGCCATCACTTTATCCCATGCTGCTAACATTGTAAAAAATATCTGTTTTGAAACGTTCTCAAAACCCAATTTGCAGGTAAATTTGAGGAAAACTACCAACAAGCTAGTGTTCCCATGACGTTGCTGACTCTTGTTGGCGTGATATTGTATTACCGTAACATTACAAATGAAGTAGACTACACATCACAAGTTACTCTCTCTCTCCTACACGGCTTTAATCTTTCATTTGTTTTAAACAACACAGGAAAACCCCACAACATTTGGTTCACTCACAAAATAGTGAAAAACAGATACCTCTTTGTATTAGCTGTCTTGTGCACTCTCTCACAAGATCAAAACGCTTAATTGATATTTTGTTTGCAGCAGGACTTAGGCTGAGATATCTCTCATCAGCAACACTATCAGCAGACTTAGGTAATTCAGCCATCAACCACTTCCAAAGAATAGGAGCAGTTGCATTTAAGAACAAATGGTTTTACTACAGCTACAAATGACAATATAAACCACAATCCACAAATGATCTGTATACCTATTTTATAAAACTATACACCCGGGGTTGCGTAAAAATTTATCAGAGGAAAAGGGATCACGAGTGGAAAAAGTTAAAAAGCCCTGCCACCTCTAGTCTAACTAGAGAATATCACTTTAGACCACGCAGCCAACGAAGCTAGTTTTATTTTATTTTATTTATTGTCACAACAATATACCAATGTATACTATATAACACAACTGCTTATTTAATATCAATCTAACCCGCCTCGGTGGCGTAGTTGGCTAACGTGTTTGTCGTGTTGAGCTCAACCGCTGAGGACGGGGAGATTGAGGTTCGAATCTCGGTCGGGTGAACTGGGGGTGGTTTTTCCTAAATGGTTTTCCACTCTCCCTCCACGCAAATGCGGGTTCACTTCCTCTAATTCAACCTTCCCAATTCCTAACCCATTAGCGTAATTAGTACTTAAAGCGTATAACCCGAACGGGTAGTAAGACGCGGTGCTAAATATTATTAATATCAATCTAAACCTAATGCTGATATCTATATAGTGTAATTCTTAGATTAAGATAAAATAGTTAGTTGATTGTCAGTATTGTATTCCAACAAAGAACATCAGTTAATTTTCAGAGTAGGAAGAAGCGGATTGTGGCAGTGAAAGATACTATTTAAAACTAATTTTTGGGTTCATTAACACTTTATATAAATAATAACGGCTCCAGTATCACCAAGGTAAGTGTGCTGGCAATCCTTCTTTATTTAAACCATTATTTAGCTTAGTGCTCTATTCCAAATAAATATACAGTGTGTTTGGAACACCATAGCCCAAACTGCACATACAGCTTGTTTGAACCAAAATTAATACAAAATCCCTGTACACTTACATCCAGAATACTACGCTAATACCATTGCATTGTGTCCAAAGTTTCGGCGTATAGCAACGTGATAGCAAAGCAGTCCAAGCATAGGTGTACAACAAGTTGCATAGGAGCTAGGGGTGTGGCACTGCACACCTTGACATCTTGGAGCACGGCAGAGGAACATAATACAATTAATAATAAACAACACACCAGTACAACTAGAAATGTGAATACGTTCTAAGAGTTATCATTAATGGTCCTACATCACAGAAAGTGGTTGCCATTATTACATGTGCAGTGCCACACGCCTAGCTCCTATACAACTTATTGTACATGCCTACTTGACAGCTTTGCTCTCCCGCCGCTGTATACCAAAACTTTGAACACAATTTAATGGTATTACCATATAGTTGTCCAGATGTAAGTGTATTTGGATTTTGTAATACTTTTGGTTCAAACAAACTATATGTGTAGTTGGGCTATGAGTTTTTGAACACCCTGCTGTATAAGAATAGACCTAATCATGTCCAGATTCATACTAGCCTAAACATTACATTCCGATATCATTATAGTAATATATTTAGTACCCACTGTATTAGCCTGGGCAGCGATTATATCACTGGCCGACTTTGAGCGTAAGAACTCCAAGACCTGGTCGCTATTAACCAAGTCGGTGGCCCCAAGGATCTCTGCGAGTTTATACGCCGTACTATTACCATTACTTGAAATAAGTATAAAAGCAGAACCGCTCTGGGAGATGGCGCGATGAAACAGACCTGTGAGAGACAAACCAAGTGTTTCAATAACCACTCATATAATTGACACTAAAGATTTAATTTAACTAGGACTTTAAATGTTGAATTGAGAAATATATTCTTTTAAAGTTGAAACTGTTGAAGATAGCACATAATTAATACATCAATAAGCTGTGAAAACATGATAATTTCTTTTGCTGGAATCCTTGTTTATAAGTATGTAGGCAACTATAGTTTTGAAATACCAGTTTTTTTTTTAAGAAATCCAGTATATATGAAACAATCCTTATTTCAAAACCATAAAATGATAGTTATGGTACTGTCATAGTTAAACATTTTTACATCAAGAATTAAGTGTATTGACGCATATATTCTAGTATATACTAAGGATGGGACTATAGAACCTACAAGGAATATCCATGGATTAAAGATTCAAATCATAATAATTTTTTAAATAGGTACTAATTTTGAGTTATTTTATAACGGTATTAAAATAGTTAAATAGTTTCTTGTGGTTAAAACCAAAATAATGATAGGAAAAACCTAACAACCAAACCTCAGATCATTAATTTACCATTTAATGTAAACAAAATCTGAAGTAAAAAATCCTAGTTACTGGGAAAGTTAAAACACTAATGGTTACAATATTTTCTAAAATTCAAATTTTAATTAGGGATTTGATGGTAAAATGAAGTTTCAGATTTCAAAAAAGGTGGATCCGACCCATCTTTAATACAGGTGCGCGCGCACACACACACACACACACATTACATTTTTTGAATGACCTCCGTCAACCTTGATGGTCTTGGGGTAAAGTGCTTGCCTCAGGACCCGATGTTTGTGGGTTCGAACCCAACAGAGGCCGAAGGCTTTTTATTGAGCAAGAAAAAATCATAGCTCAACATCCTTCAGAGGAGAAGTAAAGCTGTCGGTTACATGTGGCCTGTAAAAGAACCCTGGAAGGTATGTGAAAATACCTCTCCTGTCACAATTGATAGGTCATTTCTCCTCACTCGTATAACTTTAGAGGTACAAGTAATCAGCGTTGGTGGTGCAACTTCAAAGAATGATTACAGCCAGGGAGTTTACTCTACCATAAAAATTAACTATTATCTTCACCACCCCTTTGTACCATACCTTTGGAGGGTTGACATATGATTGAAAGAACAAGTATTTGGCAGACAATATATTTAATAGTCAATTGGTTACATATTAATATAGTTACCCATAAGTGGGTGTCGTGGTGTATTCTCTGATCATATGACAAAATAAAATAAATATATTAAGCAGTTGAGAAGGTAAGTTTTGATTTACTATATATCCGGCTGGTGATTAACAACCTTGTTAAGTTAATACATATCAATAGAGCTTTATATGGTAAAATCAGAATCAATATAATAATCATAAGTATGAGGTCAACAAGGAGTAGAGAAAAGCTACAAGGGAAATTAAGTAGCTTGCTTAGTTTCAAAAGCTTTCAAACTGGCAGCTATAACTCAACATCTTTAGTTTAATACTTATAAAGGACAAAGGCTGTAGGCAGATAGTCACAATAGAACTATTCTCCATCCTATTAATTCGTATGAAAACTAATATAGCTTTAGATGTCCCATTTAATTATACATCCTGGGAACTAGACGACTGTCTTCGTAAAGTTACTAGGCCCTATGAGTGTGTTTATAAACTGTTTGAAGGTCAAGACCACAGGTAGGGGCAGCTAACAATTTCCAAACACAAAGGATTAATACGTCCTAATTAGGACAACACTGACATAATCATAAATTCTTAGAAATGCCCTCATTATCAAAACTTAACAGAAATGTATACAATAGAACGCAGACGCGTTCTTTCGAAGCATCTTAAGGAACCAGTCTAAGGGAATGAGGCTGGAGGAAGGGTAGATAGGAAGCACGTAGGATAGGGGGGAGACAAATGTCAAGCCAACCTTAAAATTATTTGAGTTAACTTATTGATGGCAAAAAATTGAAGTATGATTTATGAACATAATGGGTCTACAAAGGTTTGCATTCATTTGTTTCTTTACTACCGTTCAGGTATTAATTACGCTAATGTGTTAGGTATGAGTAAGGTTGAATTTAGAAGAATTGCACCCACATTGTCATGGATGAGAGTGGAAAACCATTTAGGAGAACAACCCTCATTGCACTCGATAGAGATCAAACTCGGATCTCCCTGTCATCCCTGTCTATTGCGAGAGTAGCGTTTCAGATCGTGCGGCCACCGAAGCTGGTGTTTCTTTACTACTACTACTACTATCACTACCACTGATTATTATTACTGTTATTATTATCCATCTAATCAGTTGAAATAATTCTACAGAAATAATAATTGAAAATTCTCTGTTTTGGAAAATTTCCCGGAAAAAAATATAGGGAAAATTTTCCGTTTCACCCCAAAACATATACACTTTAATCTTAACTTACTCCCACTAAACTGAGAAAAATACAATAGAAATGTATATTAAAAATAAGTGTATTATTTGTTTGACTCCTGAGTGATGAAGGTTATGCGCCATCTATTTTCTTTAGGCATTATATAAAAAATAAACATGTTAACAATAAAACAAACCCCTATATATAAAAAACTTTCATTGGGAAGAACTAATTTGCCCGTGTCTAGAACACACAATCCAGAAATAATCTAATATTATTTTCAAAAGTAAAATACTACGTCATTGTATAGTAATGTTTAGTGTTTTTTGTTACTACCTGTTCAGGTTATAAGCATATATGATAATTTCTCTAAAGGGGTTTGGGATGAGGAAGGAAACATTTTAGAAGTAATCCACTCGCATTTGCATGGGAGGAGAATGGAAAATACATTAGGGAAAAATAGCCTGAATAAATCCAACCGGGATTTGAATCTCTTTTTTCCCGTCATCATCCGGTCAGTCTAACATGAGAGTGACACCTTATACTGTTCAGCCATTGGAGTGAGTATTCTTTATTGATAATAATAGTATTAATAAAACCACAAAGTACTAGAAGTAATTACAACTGGTATTTTATAGGAAAATATTAAAATCAAAGTTGTAAAAGCCATTTAATTTCTTAGTGAGGACCTTACATCTCTTTGAAATGGACATGTTAATCAATGTTTGGTGTGGTTGTCAAAGAAGAAAAAACAATCAACCTCAAGAGTGCCACTTAATGTCTTTGTATGCCACTCGTGCCATGCAAGCCGCGGGCTGGTCACCCCTGGCTTAGCAGTACTTGTTTACTTTTAAATATGAGCTTAGTCTTGTTCTCAAGTGATAAGGAGGGAAAAGATGGTGGCGGGAGGTTAGAGAAAACTCAATGTTCTGCAGTTTGAGAAAACATAAATGACAACAGTATGAGAACAGTGGAGCAGTCTGTCTGAATAAAAATGTGTATTATAAATACCATTTAGTGTATAGCTAGACAAGAGTTAGGCCTAATTAATTGGTTCTAAGTATGGTAAACTATTATGCTTGTGCAAAATACTAATGCTTGTTTGATAACATAAACAATTATAAATTGATGGATAAATGAAACAATAAAGTTTACTTTCGTATGAAGAACCTATTAGCAAAAATATTAAGATTCAGAAGGACATTTCGAGGCTTTGCAAATCTTTCTTCCGAGTAGTACTCTGTATTATCACCTCACTAGAGGTTCGCTACTGTAGTTATGGCAATCACCCCACTGACCTCTCTCTCTCCTCCTATACTTCTGCCCCTTTCAGAGTGTCCTTACATTCCACAATTAATCCAGGCAGCCACCCCTCTACCCCTCATAATCCTTTCAACTTTTTGTTTGCTACCCAACAAAATAAAAGCAATCACCGATGTACTCTTCAAGGAATGATGCCGAGTTTTGAACCGCAATCTCAAGGTTTTGTAGAATGACATCCAAAGTCAAAGGACAAGGGCTTGAATCCCTGTCAAAGTATAGTTTTTCTGAGTTACCTTAGGAAATCATTATATACAGTAAATTGTGACATTTTTACTAATGTATTTATTACTGTAGAATATATAAAAATATATTTTCTTCCCTATATTTATAAAAATATATATAGCCTTTCTTTTTCTTTTCAGTGACAGTTTTTACGGTCGCTATTTACGATAAACATTGGAGTACATGGTATAATCAGGTTAGAATTAAAATGAGTGCACCACAATTTGTTTGTACAGAATATAGAAAAACGAAAACCATACTTGGTTGGTTGGCCTGTTAATAAAAATTGGAAATACCTTTAAAAAATTTAATGAGTTACAAAAAGGTAGCTAAAGTTAGTGAAAAATTGCAATATTTTATTTCGATTAATTAGAATTTCCATATCGTACGCCTACTTCGCTTTACAAATAGGCCCTAGGACTAGAAGCTGGAGCGCCTTAAATATAAGGCCCACATTTAAAATGTCGCTATTTTAAATGATAAATACTAGTCACATAATTTATCGCAATCAAATAATTTAGTAACAGAGCATTCTATGGATCATTCTTGGAACCAACGAAACAATTTCCCTAACATCACTTTCTTCTGATCATTCTTTGAACTAACAAGAAAATTTAGTTACTTAGACCTTATGTTTCAAGTCTGTGCAACACCCCAAAATAACCAGATTAAATGATTATGTGAATGTGGAATAGTTCAACCCGGCTACACCAAAAAATTATTTATATTTTTGATAAATTATCATAGGGATAATGCTGCTCTCTAGTAAGCACGTAATGAGTTGAGAGTCTGCTGCTGCCATCTATCAGACAAGTGGCACCACAGTTAAATGGATACAATTCAGGATTTTGTGGATATTTTGAGAATGGATACAAATCAGACTTTTTATTTGTGGTGCTTGTTTAAGAAATGTCTGAATGGGTATTATTCAGTCGTCTCGAGTTTGTGTTGTAGGTTACTTACCATCAGTGATATTGGAGAGCAAGAGAAGCTCAACACTCGCAGACCCAGCACTTTCCCCGGCCACTGTTACTTTCCCAGGGTCTCCACCAAAGTGTGCGATGTTCTTCTGGACCCAACGCAGTGCTGCCACCTGGTCCTTCATTCCAGCATTCACTGAAACGTCTGGATGCTCCAGTGCCAGGAATCCTGCAACACAACGTGAATACATAATCTCTCTCTCTCTCTCTCTCNAACATTTTAGAAGTAATCCACTCGCATTTGCATGGGAGGAGAATGGAAAATACATTAGGGAAAAATAGCCTGAATAAATCCAACCGGGATTTGAATCTCTTTTTTCCCGTCATCATCCGGTCAGTCTAACATGAGAGTGACACCTTATACTGTTCAGCCATTGGAGTGAGTATTCTTTATTGATAATAATAGTATTAATAAAACCACAAAGTACTAGAAGTAATTACAACTGGTATTTTATAGGAAAATATTAAAATCAAAGTTATAAAAGCCATTTAATTTCTTAGTGAGGACCTTACATCTCTTTGAAATGGACATGTTAATCAATGTTTGGTGTGGTTGTCAAAGAAGAAAAAACAATCAACCTCAAGAGTGCCACTTAATGTCTTTGTGTGTGTGTGTGTATATATATATATATATATATATATATATATATATAATATATAATATATATATAATTTAGTTAAGTGACGCTCAAAATATGGTGCAATTTATGTGACGAATTTATGCACCTTCCTATAGCTCATCCTGGATATTATGGTAAAGACTGTGATTCTTCAATTTTCAAAAGTAAAAACTTCTGTGAAAAATTGAGATGTGGTACTTTGCAAGTACCACAACCAAATCCTTTGCATCCAAATTCTCAAGAAAACATTCCCTATGCTCTTATCGGCGATGAAGGTTTTGCATTGAGTGAACATTTATTGAGACCTTTTGGTGAACACACTTAGACTACAAAAAAAAAACGAGTTTTTAATTATCATTTGACAAGCGCTAGAAGGTATGTGGAATGCACTTTTAGTATCCTTGCAAACAAATGGAGAATTTTTCATAGGCCCTTGGACGTAAATTATGACACGGGGGTTTAGATAATTAAAGCATGCACTGTTTTGCATAACTTCATTATAGAAAAAGATAGACTGAATTTCGAAAATCTTAATGATCTAAATGAAAATGTGTGCTTTCAAAACATGCCAAAGGAACAACAAAGACGTGGTGGAATTACAGCTAATACAATTAGAACTATGTTTGTCGATTATTTCGTGTCTGAATATGGATCAGTTCCATGGCAAAATAAAGCTATTGGTTTGACTAATTAATTAATTATGCTGTGTAATAAATCAATTATAAAACTTACCAAATTCTTGTCTTTGATTTTTATCAATTTTTTCAAAATCTTTTTTCAATATTACAAGAATCTCCCTTCATGCTGTTTCACATAAGACTTTGTTTTTTTATATATATATCTAATGTTTTATCCCCTATTACAGGTCTTTTTTCAATCAGTGTTATAAGTAATTCCACATTAATTTTATACATTGCAAAAACACGTTTAAGCAAGTGCAGCAACTGCCTGAACTACCCCCTCCTTCCGCATACAGCGCGCGGGCAAAGTATGGTATAAAAAACTGAGCTGTGTGAATTCTTTTGTTTAGATACTATAGCCACTGCGACCGTTTCGTTGTTTTTTTACCGTACGCCGCATACAATTTTCAGTGACAACACATGGTAGCAAAAATAAAGGCTTTGGTTTTCTTTACTGCATTGGGTTTTACCATATAGTGAAAACACATGCATATCGTTTCAAATACCACTGAAAACTGTATAACAAAACTGTCTCGGTAAACCGCAAGGTGTGAACTTACTGTAACCTTGACGTATTTTACTAAGGTCCTGTCTTATAAACTGCGCCATAGAGAAATAATGTAAGGTAAGCCGGATATTTTCAAAGTAAACAAAGGGTTCATGTTTTATTGTCTTTGGGTTTTTCAAACAACAAATAATAGCAATAAAGTGTCTTGTGATCAATATACAGTTACAAATAAGGTGTTTAAACCAATTCAAAATTCTCTAGTGCTCAAACATTTTTACTGACCCAACCAGACAAGAGAAGACTGACGCATTTATCGAATTATGTGGGTGCTCTTCCAGACACAATGCAGCTTCTTTCAAAGGCTAGGGTGTTTTAACAAATCCTGATTACATGTGTATTACATGAGTCCATATAATTATCTGTTTGTTTTTACAATGCTAAAAAATGAAACTTGCTTGTGTAATACCATTCAAGTTTAAAAATTTAAGGGTATGTTTAACATCATCTTACACCGATATCAACGTTTATTGTAATATGCCTACATTATACTAAGTGATATTTAATTGAAATATGTATGTGTTGCATCTTCATCACACTTTTGTGTGTGTGCTACAACAGTTAATTTATGTGTACCTTAAATTTAATTTTTAATTGTGTTTAAATCATTCCTTTAAATTAAGTCACTAAAGCAATTTTACAGATGAAATGACATCTCCAAAATTAATGTATAGTTGTTCATAGGATCAGCTAATAGGTGATCATCGTCTATAGTTGGATGATCTTACTAAAATAGTTTAATCGAACACTGAGTGTGTACACAGAGAGACAGGTAATAAATTTGACGATCATATAAAAATAATATTGCTAAACACAACTGCAAATGTAGCCAACAGTTAGAATTTATGAACAGTTAAGCTATGAGAATTTTGACAAGACTTATTGCATTAGCCTTTTGTTTATATTAATAGTACATAATATGTAGTATATATGTATATCATATTATGAAATCAAGATCTATCATAACAATGATATATCCTATAGTAGTTTTGATCTACTTTTGATTCTTATTTGGGTTGCAAAAACTTGTTTAAATTCAACTAAATTCTTTACACTAGTAGCCTCTAAAACACTAAATTCATCAAACATAAAATTTAAAATGCTACATGAACTCAGCAGATTAATGATTAAATTTTGGTCTGAACAAGCTGTTAACTCGAGTTAGTTTTATATACAGGTGGTGTGGTTCAGAAACTCATAGCCCAAACTACACATATAGCTTGTTTGAACTAAAAGTATTACAAAATTCCTACATTTACATCCAGAAACCTATGCTAATACCATTAAATTGTGTTCAAAGTTTTGGTTTAAAGCGCCGGGAGAGCAAAGCTGTTCAACCCTGCGTGTACAAGTTATATAGGTGCTAGGTGCGGGGCACTGCACATGTTAAAGCGTTTGTTACAAAACATGAGTTCAAAAATTAATAATAAATCAATAATATTCGTAAACATTTCTAAAACATATCAACATTTTCTTTCTCTTACCTTTCTTTACATATATTGTTTCTAAGAACTATAAATGAATAAACTTACCCTTGTTGCCACGTGCTCTACCGAGAACCTTATTTTCACTTCTACCCCATGCAGGGGCGTTGCATGAAATATATTTGTGGGAGGGTGGGTGGGTGAACCAGTGTTTTTTTCCAACTCTAAGCATTTTGAAATTAGAAAAATTCCCACGTAGTAAAGTAGAGTACGAGAAGGGGGAGGGGGAGGTAGCTCCCTTTTTTTTTTATTTGGGACGATAATCAAGCCTTGAACTGAGCATTTAGGCAACTGTATATTTAAATTTAATCATTTATTTGTTTATACTGGATTTTTAAAGCTACAAGGTTTTTTCAATGCATTAGGAAATAACTTGAATTATTATTTATTTAATTTTATTTGCATTTGAGCTTAAATATATTTATTTATATTTGCAAATATCGTTAAAACTATGTATTTTTAGATTAGAAAATTTAACTGAGTTTACTACAGTGGTTTCCAACATTTTGTAGTTAATGAACATTACTTTCTATATGGGCATGGCGGCCCTTTGATAACTTAAAAGTGTTCAAATCCTAGTTTTTAAGTTTTTTCACTGTATATTACTACCAGCCCGGACTATCTACAATTAGCTACACCAGTGGGAAAGGTAACATTTAGAGGAAATGTACCCTTATTTCTATGGAGTGATAATGTAAACTACCCCTGGCCAGAACTAAAACCCTTACTTTACCTTCACTAACAAACCAAACCAAAAGAGCATGACATTAAATATTAATGAAATATTAAGTAAATTCCCTTCAGGAATAAGATTCATTTGTTGTCGTCCTTGTGATATATTTCGGTGCATTCTGAGTTGCCGCTTTTGAAACGGAACTTTAGTGTAGAAGATTGACCAGATATATTGGTCTTAGAAGTTGTACCTTGCTGTACCTTTGTTTCGATAGATAAGAGTTTATGGTTTATTGCAGTTGTTTATTATTATTATCCCCCCATCTTATTACTCGTTTGGGTTACACGCACATTGTTCTATTAGAGATTATTAAAGTATAAAAAGTTGTATCTTTCTTATTTGCAACTACCGAATATTTCATATAGGATAATGACTTTATTATAATCGGTCTATATAATAATAAAATTATTATAATCTTTTTGTATAATAATCTGACCTTATTATATTCTAATTAACCAAGTTTTACTCTGCTGTTAAATTCAGTCTCTTATCGAGAGTTTATATATATATGTATATTGTTTGTTTTTTGGTGTTCCCCTTTTGGGTTCCACTTTACTATTTGTTTATTTGTTTGTATTCTTATTTAACAATGCAATATAAATTGTTTTAAAACTATTTTGTTTTATAACTCTCACATAACCTCCCACCCTAGTGTTTATTTTTTAAGTTCACCCTTCATTTACTGTTTAATAAAATGAGGGTGTTTTAATGTAATAATGGAAAGCACTTTCTGTCATGTAGGATCATTAATAATGACCCTCAGAACGTATTCACATTTCTAGTTGGGCTGGTTTGTTGTTTACTATTAACTGTGGTATGTTCTGCTGCCGTGCTCCAAGATGTCAAGATGTATATTGGCGCACGCCTTCTCCTATGCAACCTGTTGTACTCGTTTGCTTGAACAGATTTGCTGTCCCAGCACTGTACGCTGATACTTTGAACACAATTGAATGGTACTAGCATAGATTTCCAGATGTAGGTGTATAGGGATTCTGTATTAAATTTGGTTCAAACAAGCTATATGTGCAGTTTGGGCTATGATTTTCCGAACAACCTGTATAATATGACTTACCAAGAGCACCTAACCGATAGTTGATTGTAACAACCACAATATTCTTATCCACAAAGTAGTCAGGGCCCCACATGGCGGCATCGCCTGAGCCCATGGAGAATCCTCCTCCGTGGATCCAGAAAAGAACACTCAGGTTACTACTCTCAGATGCATTGCTGGGTAACTAAAATAATGGAAAAAGGACATTTTATAAAACTAATTGATTTATTTATTAGCACACCTCTCTTATCGTGTTGGTGTCATTAAAACAATGCTACATAATAAAGTCAATAAACTCTTATATGGCTTCAGTTATTATTATTATTTCCTTTTTTTGCTGATTTATTTTAGGAAAATATGCAATGTTTATTTTTCATACTTTGTTGTATTAATTGTAACCTTGGTCAGGGTATCGAATGTTAAGCCTGACGGGAAGAGACCATTTGGAAGACTTAGACACGGATGAGAGGATTACAGTTGAATGGACCTGAACTAGTTAGGATTAATGAGGTGGACTGGATAAAACTAGCTCAAGATAGGGATAGGATTAATGAGGTGGACTGGATAAAACCAGCTCAAGAGATAAATAGAGTGTAATGAGGTGGACTGGATAAAACCAGCTCAAGAGATAAATAGAGTGTAATGAGGTGGACTGGATAAAACCAGCTCAAGAGAGAAATAGGGTGTAATGAGGTGGACTGAATAAAACTAGCTCAAGAGAGAAATAGGGTGTAATGAGGGGAACTGGATAAAGATAGCTAAAGATAGAAATAGGGTGTAATGAGGGGAACTGGATAAAGATAGCTCAAGAGAGAAATAGGGTGTAATGAGGTGGACTGGATAGAACTAGCTCTAGAGAGAGTTAGGTGACGGTCTTTTGTAAGTGTGGCAATGAAATTTCGAGTTTCTAATGTCATAGATTAAGTAAGTAAATAGTTTTTATAGCTGTTGTGCTCCGTTTTATTGTGATAAATAAATTATTCTTCTCTCAGCAAGTCCAAATCACATGTCTTTGTTTGTTCTTGCTTGTTGAATGTTATGTTAAGGATAGTGTCCTAATCTTACCTGGTCATTTTTAACAAAAGGCGGTACTTATTTTAAATATTTTATAACGGGTTGTGAAGAAATAGACACAAATCTAGTGGAGTGTTAGACACAAAACATATTAATGACTAACGAGTCTTTGTGACTCAGGCAGTTAAGTTAAACTGCTTACAAGGTACTGAGGCTCCATCCCCGATACAACCACAGTCAGTTTTTTATTTTATTTTTTGAGGCTTCACCCTCCCACCTTCTTGCCATTGAAATTGTACCTTGCTTTCAGTCCACCAACCAATTTTTTCTCGTCTAGTTCCTATGATAATTTTATGTTCCATGGTTCCTTCTAGTATTGAGGTTTTAAGGTTGTCATGATCATTTTTTTAATTCAAGGCTCTTTACAATATAAAATTGTCTTCACGAAAGCTTTCAGAGGACACATGGAGTACATCTGGTGTCTTCGTGTTCATATGGTGGTAACAAAATTAGTGCAAGTGTTTCTTGGATGATTCCCATTTAGCTTGATAATTGAATATAGAATGGGTACAAAGTACGGTTTATGAACTAATAAGGTAATTTAGCAAAATACTTACCTGTGGAACGTACACGTTGAGGTACAAGCAGTCTTCAGACATATTGGCCTTCCCCCACTCGATGTATGACTGATGACATGAGTTGCCCTCCGATAGAGCGTCCCTCACCCCTTCCCAGGGAATCACTGGTCTCGGAGCCTGGAACAAGTACCAGACAATACATAGTGTTTGTAGATCCTAGTACGAGTGTTTCAAGCTCATTTCATCGTAACACCCATAATACATTGACAATAGTGAGAGGGAAACATTTAGAAACATTTAAAACTGTCACTAATCTTAAGTTGAAATAATTCACTTCTAAAATTACACAATTCGGTAACTGCATGGTCTAAGATGTCACTCTCGGAATATACTGGACTGGAGGGATAGGTGTTCTTGTCCCTGTTGGGAGTCCTCAGGATGGTTTTCCCAAAATAGTTTTCCACTCTAGCTTAAAAAAAAATGCGGGTAAAATTTCCTATATATTAACACTTTTCAAATAAATGTCCAACACCTTGGACATTTATTTGAAAATAAACATAACTCTGACACGACTGTCTCACTAGTCCTTTCAGTAAACAGTAGAACTAAAAATGCGCACTAACAGGATCACAACAAGGAAACACCCAGGCCTATTGACCCCATTGTGTCGACAGGCCTATAAACCTCGATAGTATCACTAAGGAACCAAACTACAGCAGTTATAATGTATTTAAATCTAAGCTATTATATTTGTTAATTACAGTTAGAGTCACATCTAAATACCATCTTTGGGTTCAATTCCGTGTCCAGGTGTGATTTTTCAATTTAAATAAGCTACAAAATGTATAATTGATAATATGTCGGCAATCTACAAGCAGCTCTGCTGCAATGTGATTTACAACTTTCAAGGTACATTTATTACACACCCACACCGACTATGGTCCTGGACATCTAGGGAGTGATAGCGAGGAGTCACGTGACAGGTTTCAGCAAGACGTCCAAGAAATGGAGATGAGATATTAAGGGAGGTGGAATGTCAACATTGTAGCTGACTACTGCTGAACAGGTATCATAAAAAAGAAGGATCGGAAAAAGGGGGGCGCGGGGATCACCCTTCAAATTTATTTAAGAGCTTAAATAAAAATTCTAATAAAATCGGCATGTTATTATAATTTTAATGCATTAAGTATATCAAATTATAAAATTATTGTTAAAAACTAAATTTTCTTTCTTGATTCACACAAAAAGCCTAACACAACGGTAACAAACAGAAGTCATTTTTGTAATGGAATTAAAACTTGATTTAAAAAAATCTTAGAAAACATCAGCTGACTATTTTCAAAATTCGGGGTAGGGCTATTGACTACTATTTACTGACTCATTATCTCACTCCGATAATTTGAAGTCGACTGCACTATTTACCGCGTCAGCTGTAACCTTGAACGCAATTCGATGTATTGTATATTTAAATAAAAATAGGAATGTTGAAATAACAAGTTTTACTCAGAATTGACCCTAGATTTTGCTTCCAAAGTGTTGATATATCTTCGCACACTGTGTATGAATGAGATTAATTTCAGTATTCTCTTTCCTAGAAACTCCTCGCCCCTGACATCCTTCCTGGACTCACCACTGCTTGAGTAACAGGACGGTATACTCCATTCACGGTAGGAATTACTCTCTGGAAGGTCTTTTTTCCTACCAATATCCAACTATATAATAGATTTCTGGTAGGGAAAAAGGCCTTTCAGAAGTCAATTCCTACCGTGAACAGACTTTAGTTGGGGTGGAAGGACAAATTCATTATTATTTAAGGGCACCCATGTGGGTTTTCCAAATGGGTGGGGGTGGATTGGAGTCCCAACTGCCGGGGATGTGGCACCCCCCTTAATTTCAGGATATTTGATATCGTGGGAAGGAATTTTAGAGCATCTGAACGTAATTATGAGCTAATTATATGAGTCTCAAGAATTAATTTTCACAACATGGAAAAAGTAAGATTTCGAAAAATTAATATAAACTAAAATTTAGTTGTAGCTGAACTCATAAAAACATTATTGTTTTCCCAAGTTTAATGAACGAAACAAAATGAAAAGAAAGCTGTTGAAGATGGAATGGGAGGAAATCTCCATTTTATCATTTTTAACTCGGATATTGATTATTAAAAGTTGTTAGTAACAAATTGCAGCCAAATCCCAAATACACAATTTTATTTTTTCATGAAATTTAACTAAACTAAGTCAATATTGGACAGTGATAATTGGGCTGAAAACACCTTATCACCCATTTATTGGCGCCCATGTCTTACTCAAGGATTTTTCTTGTGAAAATGCTTTAATCCTATGACTTGTTACTTATTATTATACTACTATAAAGCCACACGGCTGACTCACTCACTGATATTAATGTTTACCCACTTCCAGATGATCTAGAAACTTTAAATTTGGCAAACTTCTAGCTTCTAGCCTGTAACCTATGGGAAAATTACAAAAAATTAAAAAAACCAATTTTTAACCTAGAAAAAAATTCAAAATTGCGGAGCAACTTTAAAGTCGGTGCGGATCTTTCTTTTGCGGTATCTTGTGGCTAAACTGCAAGACCTATCAAAAAACGGCTCTGGAATTACATTAGTTTACATCCACTTGCAAAGAAAACTTGTTGGGGGTTTAGGGGCGGAGCTCCCAATGAGCAAAGCAAGTACATAATATAATGGCTTAATTGTTTTGTAAGTACATAATATGTAGGTAAAATTAAACCAACCCCATTATATTTATCTTTTTGAGAGCAAAAATAGTGGCAACCAGTGAAAAATACTGCCAAAAAACTCATTTCATATTAAAGCAACATTATTTCTTCTCTTAAATGTGATAAAGTGAAAATACTTTGAAATAAATAATAGATAAAACATGCCAAGATAATAAAATAAGAACACTATAGCAATGGGAGGTTTGTTATAAACTCTGACATTGTTTAAACATGTCCGTAGTTGTACTACTATATTTTGTCATAACATTACCTAGGTACTTTGGTCACCCTTTACAAACAACTAGCTATGGTAAACTTTAATACTATTATTACATTTTGATGATTTATAAATAAATTGGACTCATGGCCACTGAAGATTAAAACAATATTTATTAAAATTATTATTTTTTTCAATCAAAGAAGATTGCACCCCAAAGGCCTCTAGCAACTGACCTTGAAGCGCAGGTTCCCCACAGGGGGCTCAGCATAAGGAATCCCCTGGAAGCTGTAGTAGGTGTCACCCCACACAGAGGTCCGCGTTCGACCCCTCACGGAGCCCTCCTCTGTCCGGATCACAAGCGTATCATTCACATCCTGTAACAATGAGTATCAACAAAACTTCAACACTCATCAACATCAGTGCTTGCGGGACAACAGTTGATCAACTGAATCATGTTGATTGGTTAACTAACTTCCGTTTAAGGGCCACATGCGGCCCACCCTGGCAATCTCACTCCTGGTATGGCAAAATCCCATGCGCATCTTATCGCCTATAATTATATGGGGTGCTGCAAACTGACAAATAAATTTAATAAATACATTATTTTGTCTATTTTAAAATATTAGCTTGCGTAATATGAAGTGCATGTTAGAAGTGAAGATCATCTGTCTATATATAGTACATATAATTCTATGAGATCAACTCAGCTAGTATGTACATTGCAGCATTGTGCAGTTGGTGCACGTGCATCGACTTTTCTCAACAATCATTTCATAACATAAGGCCATAAGCAAGAACACCGCAAGTGGGGAGTGAGCAGATGATTTATCTGAAAAAACCCCGCTACCTATAGTATGCTATAGCACTACCATCTTTCATGAGAATCTTTTCTAGGAAAACATGTCCCGTGCCTATCTTCGTAAGAAAAGCAATGCTTCTAAGAATCTGGGTACACTAATAGTGGAGTTCTTGCCTACAGCCCTAATCTCGGGGCTCAGTAGTGCTTGTATCGCCTCAGAGTATACAATTTTATAGTGTGGAGGGTGACTCCTTCTTTTGTATAGTGTTAGTCATGGATAAACTTACTGTGTGAGAAAGATAACTATCGTTGATGTCGAAGATGATTCAACAGACATTGTAAAAACTACTAATAACAAAACAAATATTGAAGTTTCAACAAGTAAGAAACTGTGTTCATCCTCATAAGGCATTGGTGGAACCAAATTCACAAAAGGTAAAGTCCGTTTATATAGTGATGATTATTGGAAAATGGGGCTCATGTGGTCTGGTGACAAAAGCAGTCGCATGCCGGAGTCTTTAGTTTTCAGAGAAAACCTGCCTAGTGCTAAATAAATTATTGTGTCATCTTTCTACTAAACATAGCCACTTAACCGAAAAATCTATTAATTATCTTATAGATATGTTACATAACAAATCAAAACAGAGTGCTATATTTTATATTAAGTTCAAGACTTCTGACAAAGCTCAGGAAGCAAGTTACATAGTGTCTGATATAATTTAAAAAAAATTAGCTACCACACTCAGCTGGCAAGAGCATAGTTATTACAGCATGATCTTCTATCGTAAAAACTATGTTTGGCCTTGAATATGAAGTTGAAATTAAGAAGATAACTTTGGCTGACAATACAGTTGAGCGAAGAATTTAGATTTATCTGAAAACATAGAAAATTTAGTGAGAGATAAAGTTGGACAAAACAGTACCATGTCAACTGATTCAAGAGAACTTGCTCAACCATTTTAATTATGGAGGAAAAATTGACTCGTATTTGTATTGCTGGGAAGTTACTCTTACCACAAGAGGAAAAAACATTTTAAGGTTTTAAATGATTTATCTTGGTCGAACATTGTTGGAACATATACGGATGGTTGTCCTTCAATGACAGGGTTACAAAAGGCTTTATTTCACTGACCAAAAAACAAAATGGAAAAATAGCTACCACACATTATTTTCTACACAGGGAAGTGCTGGTTAAAAAAACTGTTGGTGAAGATTTAAAGACAGTTTTAGATAAAGTCATACATATGGTAAATTTAATTAAAAGTAGGCCTCTTAAATCATGCATATTTGGTCATACATGCCACGAAATTGGAGAAAAACACCAAAATATTATTTTACATATTGAAGTGTGGTGGTTTTCTAGAGGAGGAATGTTAAGTTGTGTTTATGATGCAGATGCAATGTTGGAGTTATATGAGCGCAAAAATAAAATTGAATTTACAAATCTGCTTAGAAATAAACTATGGGGCACCAAATTATCTGTTTTGTGCGATATATTTGAGCTCTTAAACCAAACTATTTCCATTCTGCGAGAAAAGTATGAAAACATTTTGACTGCATCAGACAAATTTTCAGCTTATGGGACACGTTAACAATTTGGTCTCAAAAAGGGAACGAGCATATCTATGAAATGTTTCCAAACACATTTAACTGTGTCTTTAAGAACGAAATAAAATGCATGATTTATAATGATTTAACATTACTCAGAGATAGGCTTGAAAGTTACTTTTCAGATCTAAATACAAACACATATGACTGGAGAGGACATCCATTTGTTTCATCTGATGTTGGTGGGCTTTCTCTCGCAGAAGAAGAGGAGTTTGCAGAGATGAAAACTGATAGGAGTTTGAAGTTAAAACATCAAGAAGATGAACTGGACAAATTATGGATTTCACTTTAAGAAAACTTTCAGCATTTGTATAAATGCACTCTCATGGTTTTATTGCAGTTTTTGACCACGTATTCTTGCAAAGTTGGATTTTCTATAGCTACAAATATTAAAACAGTGAAACGTAACAGCTTACTAATGCTGAATGAAGAAATGTGAGCGAACTTATCACACATTCATCCTAACATAAAACAAATATGTAAGACTCGCCAAGCACACGCGAGCCACTAAAACTTAGGGTGAAAATGGTTTTGTTTGTTTTTCTCCCCCTAGAAAAATATGTAAATATTGTAATTGTGTTTCTTTACCTTATATATATATATATATATAAAAAGAAGTAAATATGTGTCTGCTTTCAATGCTCAAATGAAAGCTACAAATAAATTGTAAATGTGTGGGATAGTCTCATTTCTAGGGTAGGGTGTCGCACAACATTTTGGAGGTCTATAGTGTGTCGCCATGGAAATACTTTATTAAACACTGCCTTATCGTCTCAACTCGGACTGTGGGAATGATCCATTCGTTAGGTCTAATTATTCCGCGTCGACTTAGTTCATTGAGCATAAGGGAATAATCACTAATAAACTCTCATTGAGCTAGAACTCAGGGGCATTGCACGAAATATATTTGGGGGGGAGAGGGGGAGGTGAACCAGTGTTTTTCCCAACACTATAAGCATTTCAAAATTAGAAAAATTCCCAAGCAGCAAAAGAGAGTACAAGAAGGGCAATGTTGAGAACGTAGGGGGGGAGGCCTCCCATTTTTTTTAAAAAGCTCTCTGAAGTGGGTTTTTTTT
>CABFOV010000447.1:49031-76068 GCA_902141375.1 Timema poppense | reverse complement strand
AACCCGAACGGGTAGTAAGACGCGGTGCTAATAATAATAACACTGTGTATTACCACCAGCCTGGACTATCTACAGTTAACTACACCAGTGGGATAGGTAAAATTTAGAGGGAATGTACACTTATTTGCTTGGAGGGATATTATGATAAATTACCCTTGGCCAGAATTAGAATCCTTACTTCACCTTCACCAACAAACCAAACCAAAAGTGCGTGACATTAAAACCACATGTCCACTAATGCTTGTTTTAATTACTACACCTAATTTCATAGCTGAGGGAAATGCAGGTCTTAATGGAAAAAAGATTTATCTTCGCTTTTTCTCTGTTACATTCTAGATCTCGGTTGATGGTTTACTTGGAAATCCCTCATTGTAAACAATGCGGCATGGGGATGTTGGGGGGTTAAAATGACAGGCAAACACATTTCCTGTCGGTGTACAACCCTATCTAAAAACACTATTTCCACAATCGTAATTTTTTCAAGATTGAAGTATATTAACATTTCTCTATTCCCCACGTAATTATGCTTAAACTATTTTATGTATTGATCTTTTTTCCTCATAATTAATATACAAACAATTTGCATTGCCGCTTGAGTTACTGAACAAGTTCTGTCCTTACAAATTTAGATGTAAACTCTTAATACCACTGCCCTTTTTTTTACTACTTAATATTTTCCTCTTGGAATGTAATTGCTTGTAACAAGCTGGAGACTCCATAATTTTAGCTATATTTTATCTGTTAACAATACACTATTATTCAAATAATATATTAATATACATATAAAATTATAATTCCACAACCTTACGGCAAACAAAACAAAACGCACAACCAACACATACACAAAATCTAAATGTGATCAATAACAAAAAATCTACACAGAGTACTAGTAAAATATGTGTTTATTTAGTGAATGTTTTTGAGCTAGTTATTAGGAACACAAGATTCAGACTACTGTAACTTTACGGCTGTGCTGGAGAAAGAAGCACCAACTACTAGCAACAACGACAGCCCAGCATTGCAAAATTTTATATACATTCGAAGGAAGAATTATCACAGAAAACAAAAGAATGACAACGCTGTTGTAAGCATGGAGTTCCCTCATTAATGAAATCAGGTGTCTAAATTGCTTATACAGAAGGCCCATGGCTTTTTTGTGCTGACTGACAGCTCACAGCTGACTTCTAACAGTCAACATTTAAGTATATAGCTAAATTTTGACTGTCAGAAGTGCAAGCAGCTAAACACATGTTTTTGCAGATCATATGGTTCAGCGTAGAGATACATAATTTAGTCTGGTAACTTTTCAAAGCTGTCAGTCAGGACCAAAGAAGCCATGGAGCTACTGTAGTAATGATTATATGCAACTAATATGTAGTAAAAGAGAATCAACAAGCCTGGGGCCAGGGGATGATATTATGTTATGATAGCTGCATTACAAGGCTGCCACAGTAAACAAGTCAGCAAGAAGCTATTAGAATGGAAGAGCCAAAAGGAACCTAAGCAGTAACTAAGTCGACTTAGCACTTTAACAACTTACGTTTCTATTGGAATTATGTATCTGGTTATAGACATTAAAATCCTTGAAAAAGTAAATATATAGCCAAAACTTATATATTGTGACCCCACCCAAAACACGCTGCGACCCCCAGTTTGGAAACTGCTGCTTTATTATAACACACTTGGAAGCAATACAGTAAGCTCCTGGAGATGTAAACCTCGCTCGTCACTTTATCAAAGAATTAACAACTAGGCCAGGTTTATTTTAAAACATTTTCAACTGTAAAATAAAGCAATAAAAAATTGAGTTTATTAATATTTATACAGTGTTTAGATTACTGTCCACCAATGTCCTGCTTCATGAAACATGGTTATACGAAATTTCATGCAAATCGAACACTAAATAAAAATTTAAAAATGTATTCCAAATTTGAAAATGTTAAAGGATGGAAAAAAAACAACTTAATTGTTTGTTTAATGTACTATACTTAATTGAATGAAAAATGAAAATAGTTGTAACAATGTAACACAGCCCTATTACTCCTCTTCCTTCATTGTTGCTTTGAGCTGATTTAAATTGCTTTCATGAAAGCCTATTTTAATAAACAATGAAATAAGAACCATCAGTTCAGTTCAAACTAGTATGGATACTTGCTAGAAAAATTAGTGTGTATTTCAGAAGTAAAACAACACTAACCTCAATGTACTCATTTAATCAGTCAGAGCTTTCGATAAGAAAACAATAAAATGTTGCTTAATATTTCCTGCATTTATGCCTTCAAAATTTAATAAAGCCCTAATTAAGGCATTGACTGTACAACATATGATAATTTGAATCACAAAACTGCGACATTCTAGCAGCCACAAAAGTCACAACTAAAAACAATAAACAAAACATTGGCTGACAATGCTGCCATTTCAAGCATTGCTGGCCGAGTGGAATTTTGCTACTGGGCAGCTCTTGTTCCCTTATGATTCTTTTTCATACCGCATTCGGCATACACTCACCGGCCATTATCTCTGCCTACTGACAACGGCGCTACTAGATTGCTTGATTAACTAATATTTCTA
Organism: Timema poppense; assembly: GCA_902141375.1. NCBI lineage: Eukaryota > Metazoa > Arthropoda > Insecta > Phasmatodea > Timematidae > Timema > Timema poppense. The sequence goes on along the minus strand of CABFOV010000447.1, from coordinate 73,497 downwards.
CAATCTACTAAACAAGGAATCTACTTTCAATGTTTGATGAGAATAAGCCTAAAATTCCCAAACTCCAGATCTCAAATCTCACAAAATTCCCAACTTTCAAGCTCTTAACCAACATTGGAGGGGAGGGGGGGGGACACCACCCTCCAGCGCAACGCCCCTGTCCTCAAGTGCTCAAAGCCATACGAACAGTAAATAACTTTTGTAGCTCAGAGAGTGATTCCCTGCCCTAAATTATTATCAATGCAAGTGTTAGTACATTTTCTCCTAATTGTACCTCCTTCATCCCTACTTGTTATTGTAAATATGTGGGTGATCTATATGATAAGTAAGTTGGTGTATACAAAAAATTGATGCTAAATTTGCATATTTCAGGCAAATCGATCAAACTTTTCATTTATTCCATTAAACTGACTTTTATTTACAGCTTTTATAATCCAATTATACTCCAGGCATATACTGTAAATTTAATATATTTATTTAAATGTTTATAATATGTGGTAATCACTTCATCAAAATAATAAAAAATTATATTCGCCATTTTATATTTGTTGTGTTAAATAAACCAGAACCAAAGCAATACTTCTTACGGTGTATAAAAAGATTCTCCTAAATAAGGACTAGTTAGTTCACCACCAGTAGTTCAAATTAGTCCCAAAGTGTAATTAGTGTCCAAAATGACAACCTTTTTACCAATGCAGGCATTTTTCAAGTATTAAATTAGTTTTGAATATAAAAACATGATTAAATAACAATAGTTTTTATTCACCAAAGGTAATTAAAATTTAACTACCTTTGTTATTTAATAAGCATTTTTAGTTATAGAACCGCGTTTAATAGAATAGCCGAATTCATCCATATATAACCGAAATAAATAGGTATTTAGATTTATTTTAGCAAATTAGTCTTTCTCATCAACTCACTAACTTGTTTTTTGATTGACACACACAGAACATCGTTGAACTTTAGTCACAGGGTGATTGTAGGCCTCACACGATTAGATTAGTATTTGAGTATCAAATTTTTTGGCAAGTCATTCTGACACAATAAATATAATAATGTGTGTTAGAGATAAAATGGATACATATTGATAGCTGCTAATCATTAATTTAAATGTTGTTATTAATTACCTATATTGCACTTATATTCATTTGAATTTACACTTTTATTGAACTTATACACATTTATAAAGTCAAGCATGCACAGTCCAGAAGCTCGCGTTGCTTGTTGAAACGCTCGACATTATTAGTTCCAGTTTAAGATTGGCAATAATAATGAATCCATAATACATTACAAATAGCTACATGCACTAATCCGCCCATAATCACTTTGGTGGCCATATGGTTGAGGGCGTTGCTCTCACACTAGACTGGACTGAAGATAGTGGGGAGATCATGTTTTGAATATTGATTGAGTATACTGGGGGTAGTTTTGCCCTAGTCTACGTGTTTTCCACTCCATCTCCACACAAATGCGGGTATACTGACAATAAATTGGACCTCCCTCATTCCTAGCACATTATCATATATAAGTGCATAACTCAAAGTGTACATTGTTGTGAGTACTCCTTGCCTCTGGACCTATCAAGTCCTCGAGTGAACATTAATGGCTTTTTGAATAATGGGGCTAACTAAGTGCTGTGTTATGGTTTACAGAAAAATAAACTCGTGTAACTTGTTTTGTTAATTTTTGGAAGGCATATAGTTGATGTACGACACCATAGCTCAGTCAGAAGGGTGTATCTCTACTGAGCTAAGGGTCGCGGTTTCAATTCTTGGCATGGCTGTAAATTTACCATTGGTGAAATGTGTGTTTTCCCTTTCACAAAGGATGAGTTAACGGCTGGCGGCTGGATGTTGTGTCTGTTCTAAATTTAAGTCAGTTTATTTGTCATGTCTTGATATAATCAGTCAATTTAGAAAGTGTAAATTAAGAAGTACCCCAAATAAATCTAGAAATATATAGAAAAGATTTTGTGGTTTCTTAAAACATAGACAGAATTAAATACTTCACTATTTAAATGAAAGTAAAATAATAATTTGAAAAAATAAACAATTAGGTTACAATTTAATTGCTCCCCTATGGTGCGTATAATCATGTGAATGGATATTGACAAATAAGCTCTATTCCAAAATTAAATAATGATAAACTTCCATCACGGAGCTCACAGAGTATCCTACCAAACTTATATATGAAATCATATTTTTATCACGTGAATCATGGGTAACAGTCCCCATAATGCTGTTACAGGGTCAGGTTTGGGCAATGTGTTTGTTAATTATTTTTGTGTCTGATCAGTCCGCTCAGTCATATTTCCTGTTCAATGAGTGGGTCTGTCAGTTATTATAGGTGTTTGTAGGAAGATGGCAGCGTGTATTTAGTTGAGAATAGAAAACTGACAAACATTCGCCCCAATCAGGCCAGTGTGGACGGTCTTGGCGAGTAGAAGCAGTCAGACAAAAAAAGTATTTCAAAAGTTTACGGTGCTAGCCTATCGGAAGCTGAAAAAAAGATTCAGAGATAAGAATAATAATAAAATAATCAGTTTTACGGTAAGCACATAACACTCAAATTTGAGCGCAGTAAATCTTCACTAAAGACGGCCCTGTTGTTTGTTGGGCGCCAAAGTGTATTGGTCCTCCTGTAGCAAAACGAATCTTGCCAACACAATTAGTGCTGTTGCCCATTGTTTTTGTTTCCAGGCATTTGTTTAGGACCAATTAATAGAAACCTTGTTAGTGAGCAGTTTTTATCAGTGTGGACTAGGCTTCTTGCACAGAGGGGCCCTGAGTCAGTCACCGCAGTCCAGAGCTGACCCAGTGGCTGAGAAATGTTATTTCTTAACTGAAAGAGCGATCCGGAGAATTCAATTCGGCGCTAAGATAGGCGCAAGTAGACCAGTACACAGGACTAGTATTTGCTGCTTGCATCAGTGCTGACTAGATATTTGTAAATTTACAACAATTTACTATACAGGAATCGGTTTTAAGGTTTGTCATTATTTCATGTGTTTCATCCTATTTATTTATTTATTCATTCTGTACTATTATTTATTCGTTCATTCATTGCATATTAATTACTTTGTTGATTTAGAGTGTTAGTGTGATGTATTTATTCCAAGGGTGTGTAAGGGATTATTTTTTAGAAAGGAGGTGCTTCAAATTTCAACAATTTTAATGTACAGGGTGTCCACCATGAAACTCCAACATTTTGAATGTATATTATTTTTTTCATTTAATGTTGTAAAGCTGTGATTCTATATGGAACAAAAACAGAGACTCACAAATTACACATGAAAATTTTGCTGTGCTAGTCAGAGTGACATTGGCACTGCAGTCAATCATTTTCTAAAATGATGAATCCTAGCCAGCACAGGCTGTGTGGTGGCATGCAGAAACAAGATCGGTGACTTAGGTGCGACAAAATCTCCACCACGTCGTCAATAACAACCTTCCGACATTCAATAATTGGTGTGACCATTTTTTGACGACTGGTAGTGGGTTGGTAGGACATGGTGGCAGAAATACTGGCTTCTTGGAAGAAGCTGTAGAAATATGCAAAATTCATTTAAAAGAATCCCCAGAAGTCATCCAAACAAGGAGCAAGAGAACTTGGAATGAAGCTGTCTATGGCTCATGAAGTTCTTCATCGTTAATTATGCTTTCACGTCTATAAGTCATACATTTTGCAGGAAATAAATCAAAACGACCGGTGAAAATGACAATCATTTGCAATTGCTATACTGGATCACATCGATGATGACGAAATTGTTTTATTGAGCATAATGACTTCGGACGTGGCAGCCTTGCACACTTTGGGGAAAGTTAATCAGCAAAAAGTGTGAATTTGGGAAAATAAAAATACTCATGTAGCCAAAGAATACATGTGCGAGAGTCCGAAATTTAATGTGTGGTGTGGTTTCATGAACATTCTGACTGTGGGACTGTATTTCTTCGTCAAAAACACCGCCAGTGTATGGTATACCTGAATATGGCTCGGATCTTTGCCGTACCACAGATAGCAGCCAATCATAATTTATCAGCAGGATGGTGCTCCACCCCATTGGAGCTATGATGTCCGGGATTTCTTTAATGACACAATCCCCGACTGTTGGATGGGTCATGATGGTCCAATTTCTTTGGCCTTCACGCTCTCCCATCATTACACCATTACATTTCTTCTTAGGAGGTATGTAAAAGACAAAGCGTACGCTACGAAAGTTACAATTATGATGAATTTCAGACAGCACATAACAGTGCCATAAACGTCACATTATACATGTTGCAAAACACATGACATGAAATTGAATACAGACTAGACCTTCTTTGTGCCACGAAGGTGCCCATGTGAAGGTGCACAGAACTAAACTGAACTGAATGTAACAGAAACTTTGTGAGTGTTGTTATTATTTTCATATTTGATGATGATTCTGTAAATATTTCCCTTAAAACTGTATGTGTTCCAAATGTTGGAGTCTCATGGTGGACACCCTGTCTAAATGGGCTGATACATTGTATATTTGATACTGTCCTGTATATAATTATGTACCTTTCGTCTACTCTCTAAGGTCTAAGGTGATGAAGGTTTCTTTGCATTGTTCTACCATGCTACAGCTTATAAGATAGGATCATAGTGTAATATGTTAAGGTAAGACCCCTACCTCTCATGGTAAAATGAGTACTTCATTAAGGTTTATATGAAAACAATAAACACACAACTATAATATAAGTACAACTATTTAAGTTTTCTTAACTTTGATAAATAATGTATCCATTAAGTTCAAATTCAGGGTGACATGGACGTTTCATTTGGATGTCGAATCCATCTTCTAGAGAGGGTTGAAATAAGATGTCTATGAATTCTGTTAAAATTTAACATGGGTCTAAGCAGTGGTAAGAGAGGATAGTCTACAACAGCAAAAGTTTATTCCTTTATCTAATTATTTTGTCCAGTTAATTATTTAAATAATTCGGCATATGTATTTTGCTTACCCATTAATAATTACCATGAATATTTCAGGTCATTTCATTTGAATTTATTATCAACAACAAAATAAAATACATGAACAAAAATTCATGGTTGACACGATGTGGTGTAATGGTTCTTGCTGCATCACATTACGTTAAGCATGTCGTTAACTAATCTATCCATGAAAATATTGTACCGAGAATATTGTCTGACAGTGGGACCGTTGCGCTTCTTGTTGTCTACCCTAACTGCGCTCTGTTCTCTCTATCTGCCTCCGTGTTTAGTCGGTACACAGCGGCAGTGTCACTTGGATTAGGGATTAGAAAGGACAGGGGGGAAGAAAAGGCACACATTTTTATTCTAACCCAGTATTCTAGAAATGGAGGATTCCAGGCTGAACTGTGACCCTACATATACACAGTCAGCGATATCCAGATAGCTCCAGTCTGAGTCGAGGCTAGCCAAGTGGGTGGACCAGTGCGTCCGAGTTGACATGCCCAGCAGTGAGTGAGTCTGCGTGTCCACGGGTTGATGAGTCTAGCGTTCGTGTATCGCGGGTCACTGCAGTGTGTCACATGTAGGGACCAGCGGTGTTTAAAGTGGACTATATAGGGGTGATGTAGACATTTTTATTGTTATTGTCATCTGTTTTAATATTGTACATTTTTATAAATGTTTAAATGGTTATGAAGTGTTTTACAGTTATTAATTAATTAATTTAATTTAGTTATATTTTATGTATTTTTAATAGTTTATTAATTTATAGATTTAACTATGATTATTATTTAATTCAATTGCTTGTTAAGTTATTAATTTAATTGTATTTTAATCTGTGTATGTATTGTTTTATTTTCGTGTTCAATAAGCAACCCACTCCAGTATCCTAAAAAGAACTCGCGGCCCACATGGTGACGTGTGAACGGCCTGCGACCCTGCGTTACAATATCATGGTAATAATTTTTAATGTATTACTACACACCTGAGCTGAACCAAGTCCTAGGTTTGCAGCCGAGCACATCAATAGCAGGAGATGTTGTGAGAATGACATGTTGAATCTCATTTCCAGCATTGTGTCAAGTGTTTGGGTTATATAGTGTTGAGATACCTGGGACCATGTCGTGCAACAAGGGACCAGCCTCCTTGGTGAGTAAGGTTCCTATTGTGATGATATACTATGATCATCTAGACTTAAAGTATCGGTATTGTTTATTGATTTTAGTATTAGTCCACTTATTACCCGATTAAACTTGTTAATTATCTGTCCTGAAACCTGATAAGCTAATCATTGCTATAATATTGAAGTGCTGTCACAACTGAAACAATCTTTGAATTAAAAAATATACAAAAAAATTGTTTATTAATAGCAGATAATTAAGAATTAGATAATGAGTAGGCTAACTTAAGGAATGGAGAAGCAGGACTGTCACATCATGTCCAGAATTAATCTGTCATGGTCAATTTTGGCTAACTCAGCTTTTAGGCCTATCTCATTTTTAAAGTAAACTCTAATTTTGATTAAAAGATTTATATAAGCTTATTAAATTTTACTTTATTTTGTTGTATGAATACAAAATGTAATGTATTTACACTTGGAATAGATTGAAAAATGAAACTTGTACTCCAGAATTGAACCCGTAACCTTTGGCTTGGCGCACAAATTCTCTACCATACAAAACTGGGCCCTTAGATTCCTTCTTAATATCAAAGCATTTATAACGTTCTGAAGATATGAATACATTATTAGCTAATTATAATAAATTTAATACCAAAAGAAAATTTTGAAAATTAGAAAAATTTATTATTATTATTATATATAAACCAAAATGTTGAAATTTATAATAAAACCAGCCAAGTGGCTTTTCAAGACAGCACTCTACAGTCGACTAGCTCAGCCTGCAGTTAAATTATGAGTCCCTTTTCTACATATAAAGAACCAGTATAGGACCTATACACAGAATAAATGACTTTCAATTTTATTGGTAGAAGATTGGAATGAAAAACAAGGGGAGTGGTGCATGGCCATCCATAAATGGGTTAAAATGGGGCTTCAGCCCCCTTTATCACATTGCCATATTTATTGTTTTGTTAATTTTTATGGAAAAATCAAAAGTATATATTTGGGATTTGGTTGCAATTTGTTATTAACAACTTTGAATCATCAATATCCGACTCAACAAAGATAAAAATGATAAAATGTAGATCTACTCTGATTCCTTCTTCAACAATTTTATTTTCATATTGTTCTGTTCATTAAACTTGTGAAAAATATGTTCCTTTTAAATGGTTCAACTCCAGCTCCTATTTACTTTTTGTTAATTTTTCAAAAAAAGTTTGATAAAATTGGCTCAAGAAAATTATAGATCAAAATTTTGTTCAAATGCTCTAAAATTCTCGCCCTTCAAAGATAATTTCCTTAAATCTTCTTTCTAGGAGGGGGTGGGGTTGTGTGGCACACCACCGCATATGGGACTCCAATCAGGCTTCCATTTGAAAAACACACATGGGCGCCCTTGGCGTAGGGTACGGATGGAACGTGATGTAGCAGAAGATGACGTGGCAGCAAGTAGATGCTTCACAAACTATGGAATTTTTTTTTTCCGTAGCTCTGGACTCCTCTCGAAGCTGGTCCTTCCTACAACAACCACGGAAAAATAGAGGCAATAGATGGCACGTACAGGTTGTAGTGGGAAAGCAAATACCTCATAAATTCTTCATTCATGCATTACCTTGCGGATTTGAAGATGTACAACAAGGACTGCCTTGCATGGCAGTGACATATGAAGATACACCAAGCATGTGTAGTGAACCTTATGAAAATCTGGCAATGACTAATGATAATGACATAACTGAGCCTCGGTTGGCGCCCACTGAGGCCAGTACCAGTGGGCTTTCCCACTACAACCTGTACGTGCCATCTATTGCCTCTATTTTTCCTTCAATATTTTCCTCGATGTTATCCATATATTGGAAATACATGTTTGTAAATATACAGTGATGGCCAAAATTGTGGACATTTTTTAAAAATCTATTGTTTTTCAACTTTGCAGGCATATAGTAAATTATACGTTTCTTTAAATAAAAATATGTGTATATGCACTGAAAGATAATTTCATTATCAATCCAATACAAAAAACAGAATTCAAATATGTATAGGCCTACCTAGAACAAATAAAGCTATGTTGCGAAAACTAAAAATGTACACTACAATTCAATAAAATGATAATAAGTTTTGCAGCTCTACAGACTTATAGGAAAGGTTATACAACGCTGCTTGATCAAAAGTGGACTTTATATTATGGTACCGTTGAAAAGTTCACAAAGCAAGTCATATTTCATTATATGACAAATTATATCAAATTTTGAACAGTTTTCAAGCTATATGTCAAAATATATAAGAGAAAATTGCAAAAAAATATGTGTTCCTATCTTTTTTAAGAAAACAAAAGAGATACATGAAAAATGATGATTATAAAAATAGAAAATATCTGTCGTTCATAAAGACAAGCCATTCTTGAGATATTAATCTTTGAAAATTGCACTCTGGTTGCCATTTTGAATGGTGGCCATATTGGATACGCCTTTCAGTTTCAGATGGCTATCACCTATTTTGTGTTAGACGGGACTTAATAATCATGTCCTAGAAGTTTCACTTATTTCCCCCATTCTTAACTACAAAAGTAGCTGGCACAAGGACTAAACAACCTTCTTTTGTTTCCTTAATCTCCATGATACTGTCCATCAAGCTTTGAGTTGACCTATATAATTTAGTGAAATAAATGTGTCTTCAGAACTGGATAAAAATGGACAATACCAAGATAACGTCGACTAATGATTATCCATTCACTGTTGTTCTTAGTTGATGTAGTCAGTTATAGTCACTCTTCTGTGTGGATTAGGGAAGAAATTCAAATTAATTTCCTAGTAGAAAACGAGTTGACCTAGTTGGCTACGTTTTTCAATTAAAAGATATAACTAACATGGCTGGCATTTTTAAAAATGACCATGTTTGAGAATGAGCTACTAACAAACAATGAAATGCACTTATTTATTGAAAAATGGATATGTGGTGCAGTCTCTATGATTTCAAATATACATTCTGAAGCAAACAACCCTGATGCTGATGTTAACCATATAAAGGAAGTTAATTACATCACAAACATAGATTATACTAATTATATTTATGTGGGATTGTTATGTCTGATTTTCTTCCCAAATGCAATTTTAGGTGATTGAATCCGGCTGAAAATTCACATGGCTAAATATAATTTCAGTTGTTGATGTTAGTCCTATAGGCTATTTCGAAGTTTATCTATAGTGCCCGGAAGAAATCCATGGCAAGCTCAGTGAATGTCCATGTCCCTCTTTAAAAGTAATAGTTACTTCTGATATGCTATCACCATTCTCTAAGTATATACAATTCAAGCTGAAGTCTCCAGCCAGCGGGAAAACAGAAAAGCTAGTGGTCAACCTAAATAGTAAACACAATTATGTGATACATTACCGTAATTTAAAACTGAAATTTTCCTTGTGTATGAAGCTTCAAAAGGGCATCGAGTCTCACTTTCAATCAGAGCGCTTGATTGAAACCATTGATGAATTTTAATACTTTCCAACTAAAAAAATTGGGTAAATTTATTTAAAAGGGGCTTTTTCAAATTCATGAACAATGCAGTATTCAGGAAGAAGATGGAGATTCAAAACATTTTGTAAATGTTTAACTATTTAATAATTCAAAAAGGATGAGAAAGAGTAATTCTTCACCAGCATTTATTGCTCAAACGCTTTTTGTGTAAGATATATTTGGGATCCGCATGAGAAAAATAAGCCTACTTTTGAATAAGACGATCTACGCAGACTTTGCAATTTTAGATACAAGCAACGTTATCGTGTAAAGCTTTCGTTATAATTATGTCATAAGGAAATTTGGACAAAATTCAAAGCTCCTATTCACAGACACAAACTCCCTCTGCTACGAAATGAAAACATAACATGTGTATGTGGATATGTTTGATAATATAGACTGATTCAACACTTTAGTCTATCCAAGACTCACTTTTTACACAGAGCGTGTAGTAAAAAATTCCTTTGTAAAATGAAGGGTGAGATGAATGGAGAATGTATTTGAGAGATTGTAGGACTTCAACCAAAGCTTTACTACATTCAAAATGACAGTCTCAAAGAGAAAAAAAAAGGTAATGTCGAGTCAAAAACAGCTCTCAAAAAGAAAATTAAACATGCTCATTATAAAAATACTCTTAACAGGGGATCTTACACTGCACCAATAGGCTGTGTCAATGATAATAATTGAGAAACATCAGTTTAACAGAATATCCTTGACTCTACTTGAACCTTCACCCAAAGATGATAATTGTCAAATCTTAGATAAGAGATTGCACTATTGTATATGGTCACTACAAAATAAAACAAATGAGTTCACCAATGGAGATATGCACTTTTTTTTACACTTGATGTATATATTTCCTCCGCTAACTTGACCTTCTCTTCTAGCTGTGTCAAAGGAGCTTGTTGTTGGGGCCCCATTTGCAACGCCCATGCAATTTTTCGACAGAAGTCCTAGTAACAGTAGAGATATAACCTTATCAATTATACTTGAACTTTAATTTGTTCAACCCTCTTGTCAAGCCTGTGCAAAAGTCAATGTCCATTACATTGAAGAGCACTTGTGTGTTTTTGCTTGGGTATGAATAGTCGATGTTATCTTGTACTCGCTATTTTATAGCGGATGAATAGTTAGGTCAAGGTTATAAACTTTCTGGAATATCACACAATTTTGTGCAGTAATTAACTACAATTCAAACAACCATTAAGTTTATTTATTGCCTTTTTAAACTTCTGTGGCATTAACAATAAGTTTAAAAAAATTAGTTTTACCCTTTATTTACTATAAAATGTAGCAAGCTAACTAAATCATGATTTTGGTAGGAATAACAGTAGAAGTTAGTTACTAAAGTTATTAAAACAATATTAATATAGAAGTCAAGTCATGTCTGCAGCTTTCACTTTTGATAGATAGTATCAATACATATAAAATAACAATAATAAAATAAAATATTATCAATGTTTGCATTTTCTCTACTGTTCTGCCAACCAAAATCAGGGCATGGGCGTAAATTATAAATTGGGGCATTAAGTGTACGCCATTGAAGTGAGACTGCATCTTTCAGGGAGGAAGAGTTGAAAACCATTTAGGAAAAACCTCCCTCAGTTCACCTGACCGAGATTCGAACCTCGATCCCGTCCTTGTCAACCAAACTCAACATGACTAGCGCGTTAGCTAACTACACCACCGAAACACCATTGAAAAACCTTTCCAATATCACTCAGGTATAATATTATTCACTGTGATACCAATTTCATAAGAGGAAATATGATTTTCTCAGATGTACACTCCGTCTGCTCTAAAAGGTACCAGTCTTAATTTTAGCGACTACAGCTATATCTTAAAATCTGCACCATTGCACAGTGGAGAATATTTCCGAAAACGTCGCCAAAACCCCTAAAACCAAATTTATGGACATGTAAACCCTAACTGAGGGGGTTTTTGAGGTCACTGATTATGAATCCATTATCAAAACTATGGAATTAAAAATGGCTGATCCAATACGGCGGATCAAAACTACTAAAAATATTCTAATATGTATAAAAATGGGTGGTTGGGGTTTTTCCGGGGTTTCTAATAAAGATACAAAGAAATTGTCAAATATAATTTTTAGTATCAGCATAACCTACATTAAGTATTGCATATATATGTATTTTCTACAAACCCATACCATAGTTCTATGCAGTCCATCTCATCCCACCCTATTCCTATCTTGAGCTAGTTCTATCCAAACCACTAAATTACACCCTATATCTTTCAGGTCCATTTTAATGTTATTCTCCCATCTGCGTTTAGGTTTTCCCAATGGTCTCTTACCACGGGGTTTGCCAGTCAGTAACCTGAACAATGTTCTAGATTCTCCCCAATTTCGCCGCATGTCCTTCCCACCATAATATACTACACTTGATTATACTAACAAGATCTTGTGATCAGTACAGGGTATGTAACTGATCATTATGTAACCTCCATTGCTTTATGGACCAAATATCTCTCTGAGAAGCTAGTTTTCAAACAGCATATAACTTGTTTTCATCATTTAAGTTAAGAGACCACTTTTTACACCCATAGAGCATAACCAGTAAAATATTATTGGATAACAGGTGAGATGTTAACAACTTACTGATCTAGTAAGAGCATTTATTTCACAACTGTACTCTTTGCCTAATTTTCTATCTAATATCGTTATTGCTAGTTAAAATTGTTCTTAAATATTTATACTCATTAAGCCGGTCAAATTATACTTTTTGTAAGTACGTCAATGAACATTCGAGTTTCTAAAGACATAGAATAAAAGTAGGTATCTAAAATAACTCAACTTTGCCAAGCGTTTTTGAGTTTGAATAGATTTTATCCAAGCAACCATTTATCAGCAATCAACAATCTAAAATAGAATCCACTAATAATAAATTACTTTTTGAATGATACCAGGGGTTTAATAGTTAAGATAATTTGTTATATTCTACCTTTTCAGGTTATAATTATATTCCCTAATTATGATGAGTTAGGAACAAGAAAGGTTACATCTAAAGGAAGTGTACCAAAATTTGCATAGAGGTAGAGTAAATAGCAATTTCAAAAAACTCAGTACACCCAGTAGGGATTCGAACCTCGATCTCCCTGTCATTGGCAGTTTAGTCTAACATGATAGTGACGCCATAGACTGTGCAGCCACTGAAGGAGGACTTATAATAATAATAATAATAATAATAATAATAATAATAGATATTCAATAAATAGTTTATATTTAATTTGGCTTTGTTGTTTAGTTTTAAAAAAATCCATAATTATTGAAAGACTCACACATAGTGTTGAGATCGTGTGAAACCTTCTAGATCAGCACAGCAATGATAGACAAGGTCAACTAAACCTGTTTGCTGATGAGAGCTTTTGAAAATAAGCAAAGTTTTGCAGATTAATAATTATGATGGATAATGTTTATAACATTAGTTTATGACATTAAGGCAGTCGATATATAAAACGTTGGTGAGGCGAACGTTTGACTGACTTGTTGATCTGAGTGGTGTCCAAGAAGCAAGCAGAAATGCAGATGTATCTACTAGGTGTGTTGCTGGGTGCATCTCTGGTGATTGCTACTTGTCCTGAAAAGGCTGCCAAATCCAATTTCGAGCCAACGAGGGTAATATATTGATTGACCTTACGTACACTTTCTTATAATTAGAACTAGTTGTTGGTTACATTCTGTCAAGAAACTCAACTGCTTGGCGCATGGTCACCTCTGAAACAAATAATAAAGTTAAATAGATGTTGCATTTTGTATGAATACTCTTCAAATATATAGTATATACTATTACTAATTTATATTCGGTTATTACTAGAATCAATAATACTGAATCGATTTAGTTGGCATTTTTTATATCATGTAGAATTTAGACAGGAAGGTTCAAAGATATTTTTCAAAAAGCTTTGTATTTATTGGGCTGATAAATTACTTTTGAAACAATTTATGTGTTTTCAAAAATTCTAACTTAAGCTACGTGAGCAACAATTAACTAATATCTATGAAAATAATGTACTATTGTCTATAGTAATTTCTGTATAATTTGATCACCAAGGAGAAATATCCACTTCAAATCCAAATTGAAATTACAGAAGACATATATTTCATTCTTAAATCTAAAGGTTTCTTTTTTAGCATCACGTCTTATGTCTTACTACTTGTTCGGGTCATAGGGCAATATACTAATTACACTAATGGTATAGGAATTAGGGAGGTTTAATTGGGAGGAAGTGAACCCACATTTGCATGGAAGGAGAGTGAAAACTGTTTAGTAAAAACACCCTAAATGCATTCGGCCAGGATTTAACCTTGATCTCCCAGTCTAGCTTATTTTTCAATTCTAGTATTGGTTGTTTATTGGACGTCTCACTAATTATCACATTATTGCTATACAACTTATATATGCTATGTATTTCCCAAGCAATATGGTGGACACTTGACTTCACCTCAGCCTATCTTGCCCGACTCCCTAGCCACGTAGTATTGAGACCAGTGATTCTGATGAACTGATTTATTCAACGTTAACGAGACTCAGCTTGAAGCTCGACTCGCTAGTCTGGACGCAGCTTTAGTTTAGGCTTTCACACATATTGCGAGCCTATTGTTTCAAACCTCATCATCACTGGATGGTAACTCCCAAACAAAGAAGCATATAAATAAGAAATGTGTTATAATTACTGAGGAATGATAGATCAAGTACACCCGAGGTGTTTATTTTTCTCTGTCCTTCAATCCTGAAAGATCGTGCTAATACCAATTGTTGTTAAAATGGTATCCAACATCGTTAATTATCAGTGGGTTTGTATGGTAGTGATTGTTTTTCTATTGAAATTATTTACCACAATCAATAAATGTCAACCTTGCGGTGGGATGGAAGGGGATGCAAGAAAAGGCCAGGTTTTTATGGGTTTTATGGAAAAACCTTTTTCTGGACAAAATAAATCAAATATTGCTCCAATACAAACAGAGTTTAATTTTCTTCACCTGGTAATATCAACAGTTCCTGTGCGTATAACCTGAACGGGTAGTAAGACGCGGTGCTAATAATAATAATAACAGTTCCTGAATATCCGTCATGAGCATGGTGGCCTTAGAAAAGAAAAAGTTATCATTAAATTCCAGGAAATCCTCATTAGATATTCAAGAAATTTGGAGCTCACCATGTGAAAAGATTTAATTCTATTTTTGTACTAGTACAATATTTTATTTATTTTGGCAAAAAAATAATGTTTTGACATAAAAACAACAATAATAATGGTTTTTTCTCACAACACTCCATCTTGCCTTAAATTGTGAGAAATGTGACAAGGGCACTAACTTGGTCCAAACAACGCCAAGTACTTGCAGCCAGTAATTATAATATAATAGAATACTAATACTTTTCTGATTTATTTTATACAACTTATTAACAAAACAAAATAACGTAAGCTCAGACAACAACATCCGTTTAAGATATACAGGTTGTTCGGAAACTCATAGGTCAAACTTCACATAACTTGTTTGAACCAAAAGTAATACCAAATGTCTGTACACTTACATCCGGAAACCTATGCTAATGCTATTAAATTATGTTCAAAGTTTTGGCACACAGCCCCGGGAGAGCAAAGCTGTTCAACCATGTGTGTACAACAGGTTGCATAGGAGCTGGGTGCCCGACACTGCACGTGTAATAATGACAAGCACTTTTTGTGATGTAGGACCGCTAATGACGACCCTCAGGACGTATTCACAGTTCTAGATGGACTGGTGTGTTGTTTACTACAAATTTTGGTATTTTCTACTGCTGTGCTCCAAGATGTTGAGGTGTAAAGTACCATGCGCTTAACTCCTATGCAACCTGTTATACACACATGCTTGAACAACTTTGCTCTCCCGATGCTGTGTGCCAAAACTTTGAACATAATTTAATAGCATTAGCATAGGTTTCCAGATGTAAATGTACAGAGATTTGGTATTACTTTTGGTTCAAACAAGTTATGTGAAGTTTGAGCTATGGTGTTCTGAAGACACTGTATATACTTTTTTTTTAATACAGCGTCTTACTAACTGTTTGGTTATACATTTATGTACTAATTAGTGTTAGGTATGAGGAAGGTTGAATTGAGAGGAAGTATACCCGTGTTTGTGAGCTGGGATAATGTAAAACCATGTAAATAGCACTCAGTACACCCTACCAGTATCCCCGTCATTGACGCCTTAGACCATGCAGCCACCGAAGTGGGTTTTAAGATATTAAAATGGTGTGGAAATTAATCATTTAAAAACCAGCAGAACTTTAACAACCCTTAGTTAACTATCAATTAAGTAATATTAGTTTAGTTGCAATTTATTTACTAAGGATCTTCTTTACAATATTGTTGAAATTCAGTTTCACTCTATCAAAATGGGTCTCTCTTTTCACAGCGATGAATAAATGGCTGGGGGCTGGGCTTTGTGTTTGCTCTAGACTTGAGATAGTTTATTGTGTGCTGATATAATCAGTCATTAAGAAGGTGCATGTTAAATATACAAAACAAATAAGTACATAAATGGTACAACACAATCGCACAAATTTTCTCATATTGTGTATTCAAGCTTCGAAATAATTTTCAAAAATAAGTTTTTAGTAAACCGCCCTTAAGTATGTTTTCTCCATAACAACCCCATCCTCTCGTTACTCACAATAAACTATCTTTATTTATGAATGTTAAACCATATTGGCAAAATATATTTAACAAAATTCAAATTTTCCAAAAATAAATTATATGCAAATCACCATGAAATTATTTGTTACTTATAAAAATAAAAATATATTTTTGTTTATCATGAAAAACTATACTAAGATTCAAATTTTGAAATAATGCTATTTTCAAAACAATCTAATTTTAGTTAATGACTATTAAATGATTTTTGTAGAAAAGACAAATCTATTTAACTATTTATAATAGAAAAGACTTAACAGTTACCCATTTTGAACCAAATCATTAAAGCTAATTTTTTTTAATATTCAAATTAAAAAAAACTATATTATCACTATCAAAATAATTGGAATTTTCAAAAATGACTTATCAATAAACAATACTTTATCGATATTTGACACATAACCAAGTGTTACTGGTATTTGTCATATCAAGTATTCCTAAGATACCCATTTGGAAGCAAAACATTAGAGCCATTTTTTAAATATTTAAGTTTTTGAAAATCAGTAAATTACCCATAAGTTAGTTTCTACTCCAAAAACAAGAAGATAAGGTTATTTTTCATATCAAGTACTCCTAAGATATCCATTTGAAAGCAAAATGTTAGGGCCATTTCAAAAATATTTCAAGTTTTTGAAAAATTGGTAATCAGTAAACTACCCATAAATGAGTTTTTACCTCCAAAACAAGTATACGGTATTATTTGTCATACAACACAGTTCCTAGATATACATTTTAAGCAAAATCGTTAGAGGCATTTTCCAAATATTGTAAATTTTCAAAAATGTATCATCAGTAAGCTCCCCTTCGATGAATATTTGCCCAAAAAACTAATGTTACAGGTTTATTGGTCATGTCATAAATGTCTTAGATATTAATTTAAATCAAAAGTGTCAGAGCCAATTTTGAAAAAAAAAAAATCACTCACCAGTAATCTACTCTTAATTTGAAGGCTAGGTCCCAAATAAAATAAAGTCTAATAAAATCTAAAATTAACTTCAAGTTTGAACAAACTCCATCCAACCGTTTTGGATCTGTGGATAGAGCAGACAGACAGACAGATAAACAGACAGACATGGGGACAGACAGAATTGTAAAATCTACTTTTTGTGTTCGGGTTCACTCACTATTAACAAACTATTTGCACCTTTAACTACATTACCTACTACGCTAGTAGGAATGAGAAAGGTAGTGTGTTGAGGAAATACATCCACATTTGTTTGGAAGGATAGTGTGAGACCATTTAAGAAAACCTAGCTTAACCCTCATACTCTCCTATTGGTGATTGGTTATTTTGCTAGAGTGACATGTTGAATGAGACAAACACTGACGTGGATAGGTGAACTACACTAAAACCATAAGAGTAGAATAACCATGTCAATGCACCTTTACTTTAAGATGTGTGACTTCTGTTAAAATGGTTGATCAAATTTTGTCATTGTGTTTCAATTTTTTTCCAAGCACCTGTTTGGGTTACACGCTTATGTACTAACTACGCTAATGAAGGTTATATTTAGAGGAAGTTTACTTGCATTTGTGTGGAGGGAGAGTGGAAAACCATTTTGGGAAAATCACAGTAAACCTGACGGAGATTCGAACCTTGATTTCCCCATCATCGACAGTCTAGTTTATTGCGAGAGTAGCAAGTTAAACCATGTGGCTACTGAGGCGGGTTAGTTTTAAGTTTAAAGTTTTTAATTCAAAATAAACATATTACTCCTCTACTTTGGCCTGAGACCTATTCTAAAATAACAAACTAGCTGTTATTAATTAACGCAGGGTTTCGGACACCTACGAAGCAACTCAACGTTCCATTAGGCGGACTCTTTAATACAAGCCGTTTAAAACAAGGTTGAAGGGGATGCAAGAAAAGGGACAATGATTTGGCAGTTTTTATAGCAAAACATTTCTTGATCCAACATAAATAACATATTGTTCCAGTAGCACCGTTTAGTTAAATTTTCTCCACAAATTGATATCAACAGTTGTTGAATATCTGTCAAAGGTATCCTGGAATTTAATGGCAGCTTATTCTCTTCATTTAAAAAGTTTGTCATTTAACATCATGCTAGTGACAGATATTCAACAACTGTTGATATCACCATGTGAGGAATATTAAACTTTGTGTTTTTACTGGAGCAATATTTTATTTATCTTAAAAGTTTGTTACAAAAACTGCAAAAACACTGATATTTTCTCGCATCTCCTTCATTCCACCTTGAGTAAAGAGATTAAAAATTAATTTACTCCTAAGGGATATTTTATTTAAATAGGTACTTATTTAGTAAAAAAGCTACTCGAATAAAAACATTTGCAAAAAAAATTATTTAGGTATGTTTGACTTATAGAAAAATGTTGACAAATTATGTTATTTAAAGACATACTGAGTGTTGTGAACATTTTAGTTCAGTTTCACTTCTTTAAAACACAGATGGATTTTATTATTGTATTTAAATTACTGTTCCTCTCTTTAGCGTTACAAACTTGACTATATATAAACTTTATGACAAATTGAACCAAATCTACACGCTTAGCATGGGCTGCATAAAATCAACAATTATCAAGCTGTACTTTGAAATTATAGAATGATGTTTTGGGTGCGGCATTTAGTGTGATTTCTTTCCCCTCTCTCCACGCAAATACGGATACATTTACTTTGAGTGTCACTCAATTATTGTCCCTATACTATTAATTTAAATAGGGTTATGTGGATTTTCCAGGCAGGTAGAAATATGGGGATGCTTACAATAATAATAATAATAATAATAATTCAAGTCATTTGATCGGAAGCTGTACTTTCTATTAAATAGTACCAATACAGATACACACATATTAATTATTATTTAATTACTATTATTATACTTTTTATTAAAAATAACAGCCTCCGATCAAATGACTTGAAGTACCGATATTAATATATATAAAACTAGTTCTAGTAACCTTTGTAACTGCCAGGTAATGTTCTTGCAATAGCTAATAATGGGTTCTTTTTCCTGAAGTTGGCAGGTGTGTGGCACAGCATTAAGAGGGCAGGTGGCACCACTGATCGCAAGTGTTTTCACAATGTGATAACCTCCGATGCCACGGGAGCTCTCAACTTAAGTACAGCTCATTACGATACCACGTGAGTGACATTAACAAATCAACAGGTATTTTAATCAATGGTAATGAAGTTTTCTCTTGCAATTAAAAATGAAAAGTTTCGAGATCATCCGCTTCTCAAAAATGTTTGGTCGAGAAAAGTTTAAGAAAATATGTAAATTTCCTAAACGTACTATATTCGCAAGGCGATTGAAAACAGAAATGTTTGTTTATTAGTTATATTTAGCCTAAACTTTTAGTAAGGGTTCAACTTTACTGTGGCGGACTATACCTTTACTAGGCAGCTTTCACACTGGATGGCGCATGAAACATTCAACATTTTTGATGAAATGGACAACATGAGACATAAACACAAACTTTCGAATAGAATGGCACATGGGAGAATTCAGTTGTAATGAAGTTGTCTGACACTCGCTGCACGTGGAACATGGAACAATGAACCAGTCTACTCAATCACACTGTAGCACGTGGAACATACTGCTTACCCGTCTGAAAGGAATCACTTGTTAACAAGTGTTCAATCATCGATGGTGCATGTGTCTGTTTCATCCACTGGGGTTTAGTAATACTGCTACATAGTTACTTTTTATTTGTATTTTTATGAAGAATTTGTACATCTATCTGACATGAGCGATGTGTGATATCTACCGCACGCATAGATCTGAAATTTAAATATTATTAAGTAGCCTCTGAACATGAACACGTCGAAGACAGAATTTTAAAATTTGGATTTGATTTCTTTAAATAATTAAAAAGGCGGCCTGGAGAAATAAAACGAAAAGTATTTTTCTATTTGTTTGAAGCAAATAAAAGTGTTAACACGCAATCCATTTGTCTAGTCTCTCTGTCCTATTAGTATGTTTAGACACTAGAAATAGGTATTTCGGCTTAGTCTACACTATTAGGTTGAAATAGTCTGCACATCATTTGCTGACATAATTATGTATTTACTCTTAGCAGCAAGATAACAAATTAATTTATTTTACTTTTTCCAACCTACTTTATATAGCCTGGATTATTTCAGGTCTAAATCGTACATCACAAGGGCTGACCCGTTGACAAAAGAGGACCCTGCGTCCTCTGACGCTAAATATTATATCCAAGGTAAGTCACTCTGATATATTGAGATGCATTAACTTAACTGAAGTCATGGTATATTTTCAGCAATGTAATGTTTATTCCTATCAAAGTTTTTAGGGCGCTTTATTTCCATTGGACTGTCTTTTAGTGATCTAAACTACATTGTTTCTAGGAAAAGCAACAATCAAGTCCCAAATCAGTCATTTACAATTTTATTAAAATAAAAATATCTAATATTGTAAACTGATACTTCCTGTCCTTGGTGTAAATTGAACCTAGAACCTTAATCTTGAAGATATACAAGTTATTGGTACTATATATTTTGTGAGTTTCAAGTGTTTAACTACTAAGAAACAATATCCCATGTTGCATTTTTTTTTAAATAATTACTTTTGATCATGTTTCTACTTTGTAGTTCAATAGTGTTTATTAATTTTAATCATTCTTTTATTTCTATTTTAAATATCATAGCTTATTTTTTAATAATCGATGCACACTATACGCACATAGTGCATAGATTACAAACAGAGGTAAAATCAAATGGGATATTAGGTTTATGTTTTATCCTTTCGCATTGCCATAGTTTCATGTTTTATATACTGAACTAGTCGTCCCAGTGGACATTATACTGACGAAAGAAAAAAGCTGAATGTTCTTATATTGTATGTCCAAAAGTTTACAATTGACTTTATCTTTGCTTCACGACAGCTGATAGAAAGACGGTATGAATTTGGGCTGATAGAAAGACGGTATGAATTTGGGAAGGACTTGGTAATGGTATTTATGGATGAGGAGAAGGCATATGACAGTGTGACTGTCTATAAAGTTTGGAAAGCAATGTAGGAAGCTGAGGGTAAATAGGAGTGGTAATGAAAATGAAGAAAATATATGAAGATAACATGAGTTGTGTTAAGACGGAGAAGGGGTGGATGGAGTGGTTCCAAATAAAAATGGAGTGAAGGGGAGTTGCTCTCAAAACACTACACTTTGTAATGTTGATGACTTGATGGTATGAGGAGAGAAGGAAGAGGAAGTACAAGAACAACTACAAGAATGTAATGAGGAAGTGAAATAATGTGGGATGAAATTTATCATGACAAAGTGTGAAGTTATGGTAATGACAAGGAAGAAGATAAGGCCTAATAAAGCAAAAGTTGGCTGGAGTAGAGATGAGAAAAATACATAGTGTAAAATATGTGGGGATCATGATTGTGGCGAAGGGTGGAAGTAGAGAGGATCTAATAAGTAGAGGGCAGCAGGGATAGTTATTAGCAGAAACATGGGACGTTGAATATAAAATAGACTAGAAAAGTGGAGGAGCATGTTAGCAGTCACGAGGCGAAACAAGAATAGGAATGAAGTTATCTGGGAAATAGTGGGAGTACATGAGACAGTAGACACTCGCTTCAGTGGCTAAATAGTGTAAGG
Source organism: Timema poppense (assembly GCA_902141375.1). Lineage (NCBI taxonomy): Eukaryota > Metazoa > Arthropoda > Insecta > Phasmatodea > Timematidae > Timema > Timema poppense. The sequence goes on along the minus strand of CABFOV010000447.1, from coordinate 51,605 downwards.
CGTTACTCTTGCACAATACTGACCTGCTGCTAACGGGGAGATCATGGTTAGAATCCCAGTTGTGTCAACTGAAAGTGTTTTTCCCTAAAAAGTTTCCCTTTATCCTGCCACGCAAATGCGGGTAAATTACCTCTAAAATGCTTCCTTGCTTATTTCTACCCCATTAGAGTAATTATCATATATATATGGATAAGCTGAACAGGTAAGAGCCCAAGATTGTTAATTAATATGATAACTTTGAATGTGAGGATGAAGGGAATAATACTCCTATTTCTGCCTCAAATATCAAATAAACTCGGCTACAGAGGTTTGTGATGAAGAAACAGAGATCTTGCCTATTCCTAACTTAGCCCCTACACCAAATATCTAGTCTTTTATGGTTTGTATCAGCTCTATTCACAGTAAAATTCTGAAGTTAGCTCTAAATTGATTGTAGAAGATACAGCTTTATGAGAAATAAATGATGTGATTAGGAGAAAAAGTATGGCACAATGTTTTGAAACAGCTTGTCTTAGTGGTCCAAACAATTTATCTTTCACATCGAAAAGTTTGCTGAACTTGTTTGGAGAGCATGTAGTGGTGTCAACAAATTAGTAACTTGTTCATGCTTTCTCAACATTTGTATGTATTCTTTCAAGTTCTACTCACCACTGGGAGGTACTACAAAAATGAATGAAACGTAAAAGTATGAACCTAAAAGGCTGGTCACGAACATGATGGCGGAGCCAGTATGTCAAAGAGTGGGCCCACTGATCTCTCTCACTGTCACTCTTGCTTATCGGGAAGTTTTTGACTGCTCTACGTTTTCTGGAATAGTTAGCCATACATATGCTGTGGAAAATGTGGACAGATATTTGGCCAATCATGGAACAAGACTCTGTAATGCAGCAAATAAAGTAATTTGACTGAAACGCCTACCACAAGACGTAGAGGAAGCCGTGGGAACATTACTCTATCAATAGGCAATCAAAGTGCAATGCATTTGGTCCATAACCCAGAGTTTCGCAAGCAAACCAAACACATGCATGTGTGATACCATTTCATATGGCAGAAGTGTGAGATTGGTGAAATTGACATTAAATATGTACCCTCTAAGACCAGCTCACAGACATGACATACAGACAAAACCTCTTTCAGGTGAACATTTTCAGATACTTCAAGCTGCTAATAGAATTACAAAGCTAGAGTGCTAATAAATCCTTTATATTTTTTATACTAACAATGTATATGAAGTTTTTGTTCCTTGTTTAGTTTGGGGAAGTTTAGTGTATTTAAAACAGTTGTATTTCCAACAATTTGTGCAAGTCCAAGCAATTTATTCATTTAGTGGGAGAAATACGTGACCGCTATGTTATTGCGCAACTCTGTGTTGTGCAATTAGTACTTTTGTGAACTAGTGAAACGGTTTTATGTGTAAACAGTGCCTCATATCATGTTTACATTAACTCGTAGTTCATGTGTGTTCTTTTCAGTCACATAAAACTTAGTAAATAAAATTGTATTTATATATGAATAATAAAGCTAGTAAAGCACCCATTCACCTTAGTAATTCTCATATACCTACCATTCTACAATCATTTGGAAAATCCAACAACCGCTTGATTATTGTGTTCCAGTTTTAGTATTTAGAATCTCAATAAGCAAGAGCGTAGAAATGCTGAGGTGTCTGAACCCCCTGAAATTACAAATTTTACTAACTTTAAATTTTGTGTAGTCTAAGTTCGTAGTATACTTTAATTGTATTAAAGTTTATATTTAAAAAATAATTGTTATATACATTTTGTCTGGTTTCTAGTTTTCTTTTCTTTGTTGGTGTACAGATTCTAGTTATTCTATTAACCATCCAAATTTCTTCTAATGTCATAACGTTTTAAGTCAAGTTTATCACAAAGTTTGACTAGTGTTCTTTATGTATTTTATGTAAAGTCCTATTCAAATTACCTCCATAGACATATAAATAACTAATCACATTGCACCAACTTCCTACTACTACGTAAATTAGAAAACTGAACATTTCAAGTTCACAATAGTTTTATTGAGTAGACATTAGAAGTGTTACATTTTACAAGTATTACAATTAGGCAGAACATGATAGCATTTTTATTCTCTTCTCAAGACAAATATCCTTGAGTGATTACTTGATTACTTGCAGTGACCTGGGCAACACAGTGACCAGTCAAGAGGCAGTAGAATTTCTAAAAGGAGAGTAATTTGAGAATTAGTTAAAGCAAAATATAGAACAAATTTATAGTATAACAATTACACAGTCCCACTTGACAAGGTATAGTGTTACTAAAATAGTAGGATAGTAGACTGGTAAATCCTGCTGGATGATGGCTAAGGGCCAGAAGTCATTAAAATACTATGGCAGGACATGTTCCCATTACGGTACTACCCATGCATTCAATAGTACATTAACCTAATTTTGAACTACCACAAAACTTAAGAACTTAATTACAGGGCAAAACAAAATATTATTTGCGCGGACCCCACTATGACAAAAAGTCAATTTCCACGGGTTGCGCACCCAAACTAATACTTTTAATGAACATTGACTGCATAGTCAAACCTCTA
>CABFOV010000447.1:16553-31149 GCA_902141375.1 Timema poppense | reverse complement strand
AGGGGGGGTTCAATTGACAGGCAAAACATTTCCTATAGGTTTCTACAAACATTAACTATTTCCACAAACATATTTTTTTCAAGATATATGTTTATTAACTTTTTCTATTCCCCATGTAATTATGCTTAAAACTATTTTATGTATAAATCTTTTTTTCCTCATAATTAATATACAAACAAATATATTACAACATGCATTTCATACTAAATGCTATAAATTATGTTCTTACTTGTTCTTAATCAAAAAATTAGGCAATTACTATCAATTTCAATCAAATTTTAATTTCCTTCAGGGTATGTAATTGATTGTTAAGGTAAAGTGACTGTACCCTTCTGTGAATTGCCTCTTGAGTAAAAGTGTCATATTTATCCAAACGCTTCATTTGAGTGCAGTTATTTCCTTTTTTTTATTGGTGTCAGTAACTATCCCTTAGTTTGGAATTCTTGTTTAATAACTTATAGGATACACCTGTAGCTTCTGCAGTCTGCATTGCCGCTTGATTTACTGAACAAGTTCCGTCTTAATGAAAATAGGTGTAGACTCTAAACACCACTGCCCTTTCTTTACCACTTAATATTTTCCTCTTGGAATATAATTGTTTGTAACAAGCCGTAGATTCCATAATTTGTGTTTTATTTTAACTGTTAACAATATACTATTATTCAAATAAATATATTAATATGCAAATAAAACTAAAATTCCACAACCTTATGGAAAAAAACTAAACACACAACCAACACATACACACAAAATCTTAACGTGACCAATAACAAATATTTTTCTATACAGAGTATTAATAAAATATGAGTGTTTATTTAGAGAATGTGTTTGAGCTAGCTATTAGGAACACAAGATTCAGTTACTGTAACTTTACGACTATGCTGGAGGAAGAAGCACCAACTAATGGCAAGAACAGCCTAACATTGCCAAATTTTATATACATTTGAAGGAAGACTGATCACGAAAAACAAAAGAATGACAACGCTGTTGCTCAATAGTAAGCATGCAGTTCCCTCAACAATGAAATTAGGTGTAAGCATGTGGTAACATAGGCTTTAGTATAATAAGATACCAACAGAATGTGTAATTTGGGGCCTATATTAACAGTGGATAAAAAAATCCATTAGAAGGGATCGACTGAGCTAGCACTGGATATTATCACTGAGGGAACTGCGTGGCTACAAATGGGAAACATCGTTGTAATTCTCTCCTTTTCGCGTAGTTAATAGCCCTTTAAATTTAGACAATTTTGGCAAAGCTGGTTAGTCGAGGTTGCCAGTACACCACCTTCAGACAAGTGAAAATGAGGAGATTTGACAACTGTTAATGAAGAGAGAGAGAATATAAAGCTTTTCTCCATAAGACCTGCAGTTCCTCAGCAATGATATTGGTTTGTTTATTAAACTGTAACGGGCTAAGCTCATATAGTCCATACACACAAAGAAAATTAAACAAAGAGTGCAGTACATACAAAAATAAAATAAATTGCAGTTTATTAACTCACTGTCTAATTGTTGCATACTGAGTCACTTGAATCCTGCCTGGCTGGAAGACCAAATTAAGAATTAGGGGACGTTACTGCAACACTGTGTCAACTGAGACAGCAAAAAAAGACTGAACATCTGCAATCCTATCTTGGACTCCTCTCTTTCCCACTACTCCTTAGACGCCAGATCCAGTTAATATATAATGCAGCACCTCTCATGCTTTTATTGATCAGTTGACCCTGGAGGATACCACTGACGTCCCAAAGCCCTGTTCAGATAAGTGAGCAGTGTCAAACAGTGGTTTGTGAGGCTCTCACCCAGCTCCCTATAGAGTAGTGTCTCACACTTAACTTTAAAAATCCTTATTCGGTTTTTCAATATACTTTTTGTTTCCCCCCACCAGTATGCTTTTCTTTGTTTCAGAAACTTCACAAAATGCTACAATTTGTTTGTCTTAGTATCGGAAACCACAAGGTGTGACCGATTGGTCGGTATGTGTTGGGATTTGCTCTCGTGCTCCCCTTCAGGGTGCATCAGATCATGCTAATATACGACTGGCTATTATTGTATTCAATTCCAACAACTCGCCACCCAAACATCCAGGAGGCTTCAGTTCAACGTAACTTACAAGTAGTAGTCACGATGGTTATTCTGTCGGTCTCACCACCTCGCCGCAAATTATCTAATATTTGTTAAGGTGCGGTCGCATAGCTACTAATACACAGTAAAAATGACTGATCTGTGACCAAAATTTTAGATGAACAAATAATTACATACTTTTGATTTTTTTTATTATGAGTGTATGGGCACTTTTCTACATTGCTAGTGAATTATATAATTGATTTTTTTAGGCAGATATTTTTAAAGTTGACACAAAAAACACATTTTTGAGAATGGTTAGATTTAAAAAAAATATACAATCTTAAGTTTTATGTGTAATTTATAAATATATTATTTTTAATCACGTAATCTCCCTGGGCTATAAATCTCTTATTAGTTACGTAAATTTAGGTTTATTAACAGATAGAGGCGACCACCCCCACCACACCAACTCAAATCAAGAGAGAGAGAGGGGGGAAGTGCCTGGTAGAACCCAAGATTCAGCAGGCAGTAATCATATTGTTCACTCGACATGACAACACAAATAGCCTTGAAACTTGTCCAGAGGACCAGTTAAAATATTTCAGATGTATTTTTTTTACTGAGTCTTAAAAAAAATCTTTGTGAGCTACAAAGTGAACTTACATCAACATTATTTCATAAAATATATTATTATTTAAAATATTATATTCCAATGGAGATTTTTAATGTGCAATTTATGAAAACAAGGATTATATCAGCATATGACACTGGAATTGAAACCGGGACCCTTTGCATAGTAAGCACACGTGCTATTGACCTAGCTAAAGTGTCGGTTAAAATATAAAGAGAAATGTATTACGTAAAATATGATAAACCACTTTAAATAAATGTTAAAAAATAATGTAACGATCAAAGCATAGCTGTGGTAAAATAATTGCCAATACCAGAATTGTATTTAATTTGAATGTTGCGCAAGTTGATGCATCTTATGACGACTCTCGACACACAAAGTATTACATTATTTACATTTATTTTGTAATGAAGATTGAATGTTTTTTCCAAAAAAACACAATTATTTTTTATGCGTCTCTATAATAATTAACTTTTTGGGGTCAGCATAGCATTTCAAATTGTTCGGAAACTACATGCTATCCGTCAAGAAGACCAGGGGCCTCCAAAAGTGTGCAAGACTTGAATTTTAGAGGAAGTAAAATATTTTCAAGAACCCAATTTTTTTTTTACCTATATACTGTAAAATAACTCTCAGAGTGCTAGTATAATTCAATAAAATCATTAATAATAAATATTGGTAGTTACTACAAGGACTTCCAAAATAATATTTTTTCTTTCTCTATGTGGCTCAAAGCATTGTTTAATATTGTTAGGTTCATAGGTTATTTTTAATAAATATAGTAGAAATAAAACTTCATGGGCTGGGTGAATTTTATTTCACCAAAGTTAAAAAACATCTAGCATTTAAGCAACAAATTGTACAAGCTATATCCTTAGTAAGGCTCCTCGGACTTTTTGAATACAGCCTGTCTCAACAACCAAGGGTGTTGCACAAAATATATTTGTGGGAGAGGGGGATGAACCAGTGTATTTCCCGACTCTTAAGCATTTCAAAATTAGAAAAATTCCCAAGTAGCAAAGGTGAGTGAGTACAAGAGTAGTGGAGGGGCAGGAAGGAGGCTCCCAGACTTTTTATAAAATTTGGGTTAGATAATCGAACATTGAACCGAGCTTTTAGGCAACTTTATTTTTAAATTTAATTATTCATTTGTTCATTCTGGATTTTTAAAGCTACAAGGCTTTGTCAGTGCATAAGGAAATAACTTGAATTATTATTTATTTCAGTTTACCTGCATCTGAGCTAAGTACCCAATTGAGCTTAGATATATTTATTTAGATTTGCAGATATCGTTCAAATCATGTATTTTTAATTAAAAAATTTAACTGACTTTACTACAGCGGTTTCCCATATTTTGTAGTTTATGACCAAATTTTTCTCTATGCAGCCATCACAACTCTTTGATAACTTAAAACCGTTCAAATCCTAGTTTTTAAGTTTTTTCACTGTGTATTACTACCAGCCCAATTTATCTACACCAGTGGGATAGGTAAAAATTTAGAGGAAATGTACCCTTATTTGCTTGGAGGGATATTAGGATAAACTACCCTTGGCCAGAATTAAAATCCTTACTTCACCTTCACCAAAAGAGAATGACATTAAACCCGTGTGTCCACTAGCGCTTGTTTTAATTATTATAAATTGCTTATAATAATGACTATATGTATTAAAAGAGAATCAACAAGCCTCGGGTTGGGGTATGATTTTATATTATGCTAGCAGCATTACAAGGCTGCCACAGTAAACAAGTCACCAAGAAACTATCAGAATGGAATAGCTAAGAGGAACCTAAGCAGTAACTAGGTCGTTTTTAGCACTTTAACAAGTTGCATTTCTATTAGAATTACTCATCTTCCTTTAATCTTTAAAATCCTTAAAAAAGTAAATATAAACCTAAACCCTCTATATTGTGACCCCACCCAAAACACTCTGTTAAACCAATATGGAAACCGCTGCTTTATTATAACACACTTGGAAGCAATATTCAACCTTAAGCTTCCTTAGCTGTAGTACTCGCTCATCACTTTATCAAAAAAATTAGCAATTTGGCCAAGGTTATTTAAAAACATTTTCAACTGTAAAATGAAGCAATAAAAAATGGGATTTATTGGTATTTCGATACCTGTTTACCAATGTCCTGCTTCATAACCTCATTGAATCTGCCCTAAAATGTTAATACTGGTACATCTATAAACTATACAAAACATATTCTAATTTAACGCGAGGGTGTAGAGGCTTCCCTTGAAATTTTATTAAATAACGCAGCAAATTCGAAATCAGCACTTTAGACAACATGGTTATACGAAATTTCAAGCAAATTGAAAACTAAATAACAAATTTAAAAATGTATCCCAAATTTGAAAATGTTAGCGTGAAAAAACTTATTTTTTGTTTAATGTACTATACTTAATCAAATGAAAAATAAGAGGTGTAACAATGTATTATTATTATCACCGCGTCTTACTACCCGTTCGGGTTATACGCACTTACGCTAATGTGTAATGGTTGGGTGATTGTGAGATGAAATGAAGGACCTACAGTTTAACGTGGAATCCGAACCACGGTGGAGAACTGGTATTCCTCACATTCACAAGATGTCTTGTCAGAGGTGAAGGAAGGGTTTGGTAATCAGATAAATCTTTGCCGGGACTGAGGATTGAACCCCGGCCGCCAGCATAGAAGTCTGACACCTTACCCCTAGACCACCAGGTCACCCTGTAACAATGTAACACAGCCCTATAACTCCTCTTCCTTCATTGCTGTTTTGAGCCTATTTAAATTGATTTCATGAAAGCCTATTTTAATAAACAATAAGATACATCGGTTTAATTCAAACTAGTATGGATACTTGTTAGAAAAATTTCAGAAGTCAAACATTAACACTAACCTCAATGTCCTCATTTCATCAGTCAAAGCTTTCGTTAAGAAAACAATAAAATGTTGCATAACATTCTCTGCATTTATGACTTCAAGATTTAATAAAGCCCTAATTAAGGCATTGGCTATACAACAAATGATAATTTGAATCACAAAACTGTGACAGTCTAGCAGCCACAAAAGTCACAACTAAAAACACTAAACAATAAACAAAAAATTGGTTGACAATACTAAAACTTCAAGCATTGTTGGCTGAGTGAAATGTTGCTTCTGGGCAGCTCATGTTCCCTTATGATTAGTTTCCATACCGCATTCGGCATAGACTCACCGTTCGTTGTCTCTACCTACTGACCACAGTGCTACTAGACTACTTGATTAACTAAGATTTCTACAATCTACTAAACAAGGAATCTCCTTTCGATGTTTAACAATTTTTGAAGTTGGAACTTTTTGTAGTGTAGAGATCAACATTGGGAAATTTTAAATTTGTCTTTACAACTCTGTGGTTGAGGACTTACATTATAGAAAGTAATAGAGTACAGAATAAGCCTAAAATTTCCCAACTCCAGATCTAAAATCTCATAAAATTCCCAACTTTCAAGCTTTTAACCAACATTGTGGTGGGGGCTGTGAGAAAGACCAAGGGACAGATGGCTGAAGGGAGGGAGGAGGGGTGTAGAGGAGAGAACTGGGCCAAGGTGGATGGAGAAGCCTATGTTCCAAACAGACCCAGCCAGAGGCTGGCTGGAAGCTGTTCTTGATGATGAGGACAAGACATTGCACAATTATTAGGAATAGGAAGAAAATATGGAATAATATATCACTTGGATGTGAATCAATTTTTGTTTTTGCAAACTTTTAGGATTTCATCTTAACCCTGGAGTGGTTGCAACTATGTTGCAACCAAATGAGGTTCTGTGGGGTCACCATGACCCTTACGTTTGTAGTGTATTTTAACCCCCTTTTTTGGAGTTTTTTTCAAAGGTTTTATTTAAAAAATAATATTTTATCCAATTTTAACACTTAACAATTAATTTATTTAAACAAATACGCATTACAAAATAGCCAAGTCTAATTTTGAAAAAACAAACAAAAAAACATCCAAAATGTTCTTCTTTTGGTTATTTTATTCTAACTCATGATTTTGGTTTTTTTATTGTTTTCAATATTATTCTAAGATATTTGTTTGAGACGAAAATATGTTTTTAAACTTTTTAACCCTTCACAGAAAAGTTATATGACTTTCAAAAACACTTAGAGAAAGTTATCAATATAACATGCATACAACCCGAACGGGTAGTAAGACGCAGTGCTGCTGCTGCTGCTAATAATAATAATAATAATAATAATAATAATAATAATAATAATAATAATAATCTCATGCAAAATGATAAAGGTTTTTAGTTTCAAAACTTAAAAAAAAAAAAACTAAAACAATTGTAATTTTTAGTCGATTGTCGCCTTTTCCTATTAGGTGAGTAGCTTCAAACATTTTCAAGACACACTTCACAAGATTCCCACGAATGTACTTTAGGCACAACGGGCAGGTGTGGTAGGTGGTGTTTCCTGAATTTGATGGACATTTTTCAAAATGTATGCATTTTCTTGGAATTTCTGCAAAGTTGTTACTTCTGGGAGGTGTGGGTGGTATTCTTGTACCGAAATTGGCATGCTATCAGCTTTCAGGTTTCTAGGAAGCTGTGGATTTTACACAAACACAACAGGTCGTGTGGGGTCTAGGTGACCCAAGAGGCTGTGTTTTCAACAACCGCTAAGAGGTAACTGAGCGGTAACCATGCCTTTAGTTGGTGGAGAGGAAGTAAAGAAGCTACTCGAAGGTAGGGCCCCAAAATATGTTTGGTGGGGGAGGTATGAATGGAAAACCAATTATTGGGTCATGATGAGGGTTAATAAGGCTAAAATCTTGAAACAATAGCCCAATAACCATATTGGGAGGAAAAAACAAAATTACATCAACAACTTTGGAACAATTCCCTGGCAGGGATTAAAATCCCAACCCTCCATGATACCAGCAATATTCATATATTTCCTAAGTTACTAGGCTATTTTTTTAAATCTTGCCATTTAGTTTAAACAAAATATTTTAAAGCTGTACATACCAAGTCAATAAAACAGATGTAGCAAAACTTTAAGGATATTCGAGATTTAAAAAAAAATTAGGATTCAAGAATTATTTTTTTTCAAGTGAAATTTGTTTTAAAGCTTTATATTGGTTTTTGGTGGTTCAAAATCATTTATAACTATAGGATGATCTCAACAACTAGGTCCCAGACCAGAAATTTAATAATTAACTCGTCATCATTAACTGTTTTCATCCTATGGCCGGGTCAGTTTAGTAAAATGCTTCCATCTTCCACCATTCTTCCTTCTTTAATTCCTTCAATTATTCTCCTCTCACTTGCACACTTTCTGTTATCTGCTCTTTACATCTCTTTCTCAGTCATCTAGCAGTCTTTTCCACACATACTTAATTTCCAACATTTTCTTCAGCATCCTTTTTTTTCCCATCCTCATTACATGCCCATTTCATCTCAGTCTTACTCCTCTACTATCTCTTATACTCCCTGTACCCCCACTCTTTTGTGGATTACTTCATTCCTAATTTTTTTCTCCTCGTGACAGCTAGAAAAAACCCATGGAACACAATTGTGGGACCTTCTACAGTATGTAAATGATTTTATAAACAATTTTAACATTTTTGAATTTTGTAAAGTCCCAAAGAGGGTTTTAGGACTATAAACAGTTTTACCAAAGCCTTAAACTTATTTACAACAACAAAATAGATACAAATGTTTAAAAATCTTTCAAAATTTATAAGCATAACTTTAATCAAAACCAAATCTTAATTACTTATTGATCCCAGATTTTGAATATAGGTCCAAATATTATAAAACTTAGTAAACTTAAGGTCGTCTACTTCACTAAATTAATTCTGCTATACATCTTTACAATTGAATTAAATTGAAAATAAATTGTTTAAGATCTGGTTTTTAAGTTGGAGTAAGCCAACAAGTAGTTTAATAGCTCTAATACTAGTTTTAATTCCAAAAGCTATAGAAAATATTTTTAATTTTTGACTAGGGATAGTTGAGACTCAAAAATATCTTTAATTCAAAACAAAAATCCCAATCTTGTGTCAAAGTTAAAAAAAACGAATCTCAAAAATTCAATAAATATGAAAGGAATATAGCCTTAAGAAATTTAAAAAATATGGGAATTTTGTATTTACAATAATACTGCAATTACCCAAAAATAGGCTGCATTTCTCGCCAAAAATAGCCTCCCTTAAGTAATGTTTTGGTTGTACATATTGTATCTCAATATCAAACTTTGACAATATAAACAGTTACACTAAAAAATTAAATTATAAATGGTACACATTGCCACTTTCATTATGTTATTAATTTCAAGGAAAACCTCTTTTTGTCTTATGATGTAATTGTATTATATTTGGAAAAAGTTCCACATTTCCTGTACCGTCGTCTAAATATAAATTAATTGCATTCAAAATGTGTTAAGTGTTTGAATGAACTATAAATTAATTAAAAGCAAGAAACAGCCCAAATGTCAAAAAGGAACTTGAGTACTCTATCAACTATTTATTTACTTTAGTAAACATAAGTTACATTTTTCTACTTTCAAAGGACGATTTCTCATCTCACACTCTCGTCTCAAAATTTTTTCATATTCTTGTCTTAAATTGAAAAAGTGGTTCTCATATATACCTACTTTTGACTTGATATTTTACTGAATCTTTAAATCTATAATATCCAGATTCGAGGTATTCAAGGAATTGAAGATCTGATTTCTAGGTTTTGTATTAATATATATATATATTTATTATTTTTCTAATTTACCACTTATATGCTCGTTCAACTTAGATGTACTTTATTTTTGCAAAAAATAAAAATTCATAAAACTATTACTATAGTAAGTTATCTTATGTTTTACAAACCCTAGGTACCTTGAAGACAAGCTAATGGTATTTGATGGCACTATCAGCACATTAAGTTACACAAGATATATTAATAAAATTATTTATTGTTTACTTTGCTCACAACTATTAGTTGGAGGCCCTTGAGCATTGTTATCCTGTGGAGATACATCAGAATGTACCAAAGTACCTTTAAGTCTGAAGAGCCTCCCTCTTAGCTTATGCGGCACCTGATTCAACCATGACGGTACAGCAGGGCTTCTCTTGCCTGTATATATGATTCTCGCAACTTGCCCCCGTGAGGTAGGTGAAGTATCTTCACACAAAGTCAATAATGACTTCAATTGGTGTGTTTTCTTAAGACCTGATTCATGAATGGACGATTGTGTTCCCAGATTTGTTGCAGCATCATTACATTTTTCACTGTTGGAAACCTCCCGTGTTTTAGCAATTTTAACATCTTGAGATGGATTCTTTTCATGCTGAATATCTCTGCCATTCTGAGAGGACTGCACAACTGATGCGCTCAGATCTACAGATGTAGGTGTTAAGGTTGGCGCGGCGAAAGCAATATGTTTGAGTGGTAGCAAACCTCCATGAATTATGTTGGTGTCTGTCACAGTATGGATGTTCTTAGGATGAGTAATATGCTTGTGTCGAGAATCTACGGTTCTGTCATTCATATTAGAACATATTGCCACTTGCCGATTCGTGCAACTAGGTCTCATTAGTTGCAAATGTGAAATTAGATGTTTTCTCACGTTTAAAATTGAGATGGATGGTGGCTGTGCGACCATTTGAACATTCGCAGGCAACAAGATTTTTGGTTCAGTTGTCCTGTGGCATCGAGGAGAATCTTCATTGACAGTGTTACAGTGTTGTATCTGGCCACAACTTGTATTATTCTGTTGTTGTAGAGAGGAGGAAGGTCCAAGGATGTTTCTAGCCATGAGTGCAACAGGCTGAGATGTGTTTTCACCTTGCTGTAAGACACAGGGCCTCAGTAAGGCTGGGACATGCCGAGGTGGCAAGGTGGTGGGGGTGTCTCGACTCCCGTGTTGGTTCAATGAGGGTGGTCTGATGTTACTACTGGTATCCTGCATAGTTGAATTAACAGGTGTGTCAACATGTTGTGTCCCAGATGAGAGGCCCCGTGGGAGCAGGTGTTGGAAACGAGCCAATTCTGCCGGTGTCACTTCTCGAGCATCTTGATCGATTTTGTGCACTGGTATTTGTCCAATCCTACGAGGTCGCAGCAGTGCCGGAGATGTGTGTTTCATTTGGAGCACCTGATCAATTTGCTCCTATGGACAGTAGCATGTGTACACAACTGTGAGAGTTTCTAAGCAAGGAGACAACTAATTTATGATAAATTTAAAATAATTTGTTAAGTCCTTGTTTGAAAGAAATTAAAAAGTTTATATTGAAAATATTAAGCAAGCCAGTGGTGATCAAAAAAGTATTTGTTTTCAAAGGAAGTTGTCATTTCCTGTGTGTACATTTCCCAAATAAGAGGTTTTTCTTTACATCCACTACTGTTTTCCAGCATGTGTAGTCAGTTTTTTATTCAAGTCATATATATCCCATTTCCGGCTTTCTAGGCCTGTCGTAACTTTATATGCCTTATAATCTAACTTAAGACTAGACCAGACACAACACTAAGTCCCCAGCCATCAATTTATCAATGTGAAAGGGTAAACCCATATTTTCACCAAAGATAACTTTTTTCGGCCATGCCGGGAATCAAACCCGGGACTCTTAGCTCAGTATGCAGACACGCTACCAACTGAGCTAAAGTGTCATCCAAATATGAGTATAATTGTAATTTTTATGCATGCCTTCTAAAAGCTCTAGTTAATTGAAACCCCTTTAGAATAAAATTAATACCACTTGATGGTTTACATACTTGAAGTGTGATTTGATGTAAAAAACTATCTGTGTTTGTTTCTGTGTCCTTCTTTAGTTCCTCTTCATCATTGAACTTTTGGTCAGATTTCTTCAGTTTCATCTCATCTATATCAGGTACAACCTATTGGAACACAAAAGAAAAATAGTATTTTGATGGTTTGATGACACTAGTTTATAAATACAATACTAGCATGATCTGAGTAGGTATATAGTAAAAATTCAAACGTGACTTTTGGGTGTAATTTAAAATATTTTTAAAGATTTCATAATTGTAATTTGGTATTTGGTGCCAATTAAAGATCAAAATAAACTTATTTGTCTCTAGACCCATCAGTTCTGAAGAGGATGGAAGTTTATAATAATTTGCTTGTAAATTTATTTCCATACAAGGAATATTACAATTATATGACCAGTACCATCAGGTAACATCTAACAATATTATAGCTACTACTGTTGATAGTTCATGCTAACAATATTATAGCTGCTACTGTTAATAGTCCATTTAAATGGGAAATTAATAATGCAATGACTATTTTATATATTACAAAAATTCATTTCCATTCTATACATATTAATTTTGTCTTTTTATGCTTATATTTGTTTTTCTTTATCTCTTTTTTTATATTGTTCGCTCTTTTAGATAAATGAGATGACAATTTCCCCTTTCCCTTGAAGAACTCTCATATAATAAAACCTATGACTAGAGATTAAGCGAATCTGTTCCCAGGCAGCATTGTAAAGACTGGACTGTAATGGTGTGCAAAGCTTAGAAAAGTCAAAGTTTGAGTCGAAGGTCAAATCTCCTTTGGTTTCGACTTAGACATCTACAATAACCTTTGCATATTCGAAACATTTTGAAGGAAGGATAAAACTTCAATAAATTATCAAAAGATTTGATTTTATCTTATTAAATATTACATATTTCAATATTTGATCATTTTAAAACCATTATTAAACAGAATTTTGACACCGACTAGTAATTTAACTACCATAATGTAAGCATAGATCAAAATTGGGTAAGTAAATATTAATATATTATATTCATTATCGCCAACATAATTTTGTAAAAAATAAAAATACATATAAAGAAATAATCCAAGGTCACTGGTTTGAAACAGAGAAATTGCTTTAGTTGTGCTATCATCGCAGCTCATGTCTAATCTTTAGTCCTTAATATTTTATCTCTTTGGAATTATTTCTGACAAATTTACAAGTGCATTCGCGTTTTCTTTATTATTCAAAATGGCTGATATGGAAAGTGGGAAACGAAAACAGAATTTAATTTATAGCTATTATCATAGAAATGCAAATAAAAAGACATGCATATGTAAAATTTGCAAAATAATTAACAACTCCATGATGTAACTTAATATTAAAACTTTATTGATAATTTACTAAGCTTACAAGTAAGCCTGTGTACATTAATTATACCCATACTGTGGATTTACACTGTTATCTTCAAGTTCCGTGTCGTCTGCTACTTTTATCGATGTCCTTTTCTCCATACAATTAAAACACATCTAAGCTGTATGAAATAACTTAAAAGCTAATTGAGGCCGACACAAAATATTTTCAGTGTCCAGCTAAAATGTATTTTAAAATTCTCCAACTTTTTCAGGTTTTTCAGAGACAATTCCCAACATTTCCAGTCACTATACATTACAAATATTTTATTAAGATCATAACATAATGAAATCATATTTTAGACACATACACATTTTAATGTTATGTTACTTTATGAAGGGGGTCAAAGGATTTCAAGCTAAAGCAATGAGCTGTTGGCTAGTAATAAAGTTATATTTCAGTGAGACCATATCATGCATTTAAAAGATCACCTTACACCAGTAAAGTTTAAAATAATTGCAACACACTTTCTTTTTTAGTGTCTTCTTTCCATAATACAATCAAATTCTCACATATGCGCATAGCCATAACTCAACTTTGGCCAAAGGTGCATGGTAGAGGAGTGAAGAGATGACATGAAAATAACATATTGACTGAGAACTTAGAATTCATACATGCTCCAATTGTGGTAAAATATATTTGTGATGGATATTAATAAAAGGAAAGATGATATTTTGATTAATGTAAATGAGAGAGCTTCAGTTATCGTTACTGCAGCCTACCTGCAATGGCTCTGAAGAATCGGTGAGAACGGTGGTGCTCGCTATGATGACACTGAGCACATCTAGCACTTGGCTTGATGTTAATCTTGTCTGGGGTTCCAATACAAGCAGCTGTCGGATCAAGGAGACTGTGTTGTCTGACACACGTTCACACCTGGAAAAATAACACTTATTATTTGCTTCGAGACAACCAACCGCAAAATGTGAAAAAGTTAAACTAAACTATTCGGTCATCAAATTACTTAATTATCTGTCACGAGGAGAAACAAGATTAGGAATGAAGTTATCCCGAGAAAGAGTAGGCGTACAGGAGATAGGAGTACACGAGATAGTAGAGGAAGGGTGACATAATATGTAATGAAGATGGAGGAAGATAGGATGGCAACAAATTTTTATGGAAATGAAATATGTAGGGAAAATGTCACAATGGGTGTCAAGAGAGAGATGGGAGGTGCATCTAAACAGAAAGTGTGCAAGTGAGAGGAGAAGAATGATGGAAAGATGGAGGAATTTTACCCAACTGACATGGCCACAAGCTGGAAACATATGATGATGATTAAGGTTTATTTATACCATAAAATTATTTAAATTGACTGACTATATGTAGTGTTTGTGGCAGCTCACTTTTAACAGAATCTAAAGGATTTTAAAATTTTAATCATCAATAATAAAATAAAATAAATTAATAATAAAAATTATGCTAGTAAAAGGGGTGTGCAAATATTCCAAATTCCTAATAGTTGTGAATGATGATATTAAACTTGGAACAGCTAGATCAAATAAGCTGGATATGAGTGGCCTTCATTCCACTTTGTAGTTCCGGTCCTTGGTTTTATCAGGGCAATGTCCACATATTATTATTATTATTATTATTATTATTATTATTATTATTATTATTATTAGCACCGCGTATTACTACCCGTTCAGGTTATACGCACTTACGCTAATGTGTAATGGTAGGGTGATTGTGAGATGAAATGGAGGACCTACAGTTTAACGTGGAATCCGAACCACGGTGGAGGCCTGGCAT
>CABFOV010000446.1:120086-200288 GCA_902141375.1 Timema poppense | reverse complement strand
TCTAACAAGTGTGTAAGGGAAGTCAGTTTAGAGAAAATGAACCCGAATTAGTGTGTAAATAGTTCATAAAGCCCAATGTGGTATTTCGAAAACAATTTTTATTGCATCCGGCTGGAACTCGAAACACAATCGCCTGTCGCCGGTAGAGTCTAATAGTTCATTTCAAGTGATATAATTTTAAATTATAAACATTCTATTGAGTACCTAAGGCGTATTATTTTAAATTTTGACATATATTGTGAGGCTGACGTCTTAAACCACCTGAACAACGGTTATTATATGTGAATATAATGTACTATTGAATATACTATTAATTTATTTTCTATATAATTTAATCGCCAAGTAGAAATTTCAACTTCAAATAGAAATAGAAATCTTAAGACTTTAGTAATTATCAGAATATTTTGACGTGTCGTCATTGACTTGTATGAGTATAATAATTTATTTATTTCTGTCACAGCTTTTTTCAACTTATCATCATAGCTTTATTAACATTTAGAAAGATCGTTTATACTTTATAAAACGGCAAGTATTTGTTTACTTTCTATTTATGAAGGATGGGGAAAGGGTTAGGACATGGTTGAAGGGATAGCCTACTAGCGAAAGTTGGGAAACATTAGGGTAGGTAATGATTAAACGCGCCAAAAATTAATTACATAACAGAGCTTGGTTAGTATTCCTAATTTTGGTCCCGGCTGACTTCAATGGTTGAGTTTCCCAAAAGGTGTTGTTTTCCATTCTCTGTCCAGACGTATAATGGAAAAGTTATTTAAAATGCACCCACGTAACCTTGTTTTCTTAAGTTTTTTAATACTGGGAGTAGACTTTTTCACGAAATAAAACAATAAACACATTGCGAACTATTTTTCGCGACAAAATGTATCAGGAGTGCAAAATACGTTCGAGTCCAAACGCTCGTGATATCGCCAATATTTGATTCGCCCCTTGAATCTAGAGTAACCCGCTGGACATGGTCATACTACGTGCTGCTCATCTGAGCAGGGGTTATTTCTATATGAAACTGAATGATTCTCAATTTGTTTGTTTTTTTAGGGTTGAATATTATGAGTCAGCAAAGGCTTTAACGGGACCGTGAACAAAAATTTTTGAGCCCCGACCTCTTCGTCACTGAAAAAATAGATTACGCGTCCAAAGCATTTGAGCCTCAGTATGGGGGACAGGTTAAACTCTAAAAAGGCAAACAGTTAATATATATGCATATTTATATATATTTATTATCTCATTATAATTTAAAAAAATTATAGCTGAATATAGAGATTACGAATTAAATAGCCAAGCTACTTTATTTGTTAGTTACGGCTATAGCCACATATAAATATAATGTTATTTAAATTTAATAGTCATATTCAGACTCGGAATCGAACCGGGAACTTTTTGCTTAGTAAGCCAATGCTACAGTCACTGAGATATCCAGGAGTCGTCCCGTGTCCAATCATATTTGAAGGTATAGAGTCCATAATGGACGTATAGTACCTTAAAATGAATGAATAATGACCTTGAGCACGGGACAACTCCTGGATAGCTCAGTGGTTAGAGAATTGGCTTACTAAGCCAAAGGTCCCTAGTTCGATTCTTGTGTCTAGGTGTCATTATTCCATTTAAAGAATATAAATAAAGAGAGGTACCTACAGGCACCATTCAATTAATTTATATTTATATAAGTCAATTATATTGAAATTATTAATCAAATTAATAAATATAATTAGTAAACTTACTCGTATAAATAAGTATTGTGTTGTTTGAATATGTTTTACTTTCACAGGATGATCCTCAAATATCCTAATAAAATACAGCATAATTTTTTATAGGAAGGGTCTTTTAAAAATTACAAACATGTTTTTTCGTGACAAAAATTGATAGCATTTTACTATTTTATAAGTATTTTTTAGGTATTTACAATAATTATCAAGCGTGACAACTACAGATAAAACTACCTCACGTATGAATTTGAGAAAGTAGGTATAGTAAATTTTCTATAAAAAATTATTGTTCGGATAAGGGTTAAAACGTGAAGCGATTAATTTAGACAATGATTTATCTAACAGATTTACATCCTTATAAGTAAACTAATTTTGAAGGAATAGATCGACAACGGATCATATTTTTAATATTAGGCAGCCATTAGAAAAAAAGTTCGAATGCAACATGACTGTCCATCAACTATATATAGATTTTAAAAAGGCCTAAGGTTCAGTTAAAAGAAATAAATCATAGGAAATTTTAGTTAAACTTGGGATACCACTAAAAAAAACTTGAGCTAATTGAGGTATGTTTGACTGATACACTAATTGAGGTATGTTTGACTGATACACTAATTGAGGTATGTTTGACTGATACACTAATTGAGGTATGTTTGACTGATACACTAATTGAGGTATGTTTGACTGATACACTAATTGAGGTATGTTTGACTGATACACGTGGCAGGATACTGATAAAATTTCACCTATCAGATACTTTAGAAACACATAATAAGATGAAACAAAAAGATGCACTTTCCTCATTACTTTTTAATCTAGCTTTAGAATATGATATTAGGGTATTGCAAGAGATTAGGGAAAGGTTGACATTAAAGATACATTGCAGCTACTGGGATACGCAGATTATTTAGCTTTGTTCGGAAATATTAAAGAAGCTGTTGCAAGAAATGCTGAAATCTTACTAAAGGTTAGTAAGGAAATAGGTTTAGAGGTAAACGCTGAAAAGACTAAGTATATGATCATACAGAGAACACAATTTTTATTAGTAATGTCGAAATCTGTGTATAATACGTATTATTCGGAACCCGCTTCGGTGACCATATGGTCTAAGGCATCACTCTCGTGTTAGACTAGACTGCACATGACAGGGAGTTCAGTGCTCGAAACCCGGTTAGGTGTAGGCTTACTAAGAGTGTTTTTTCCTAAATTGTCTCTCCCCCACAAATGCAGGTATACTTCCTCTAAATATCACCTTCCTCCATAAAATATTACCATAATTAATACATATGCGTATAATCTGAACAGGTAGTAAGATGCCGTGCTAATATATATAATTCGGTGAGTGTACGGAAGCCATAAAGACAAATCTCCCAATATAATAAAAAGGCGGTTGAGGTATTTAATGAAAGTTCTTGAGCTGTAGATTTGCACTAAACTCTCAAAATGGCTGAACTTACGTTTGACTTTACTATAAACCTTGTGACGTGCAGTCAATAAAGTTGACTTGAACGATTTTCATTCATGTCACGATTCGTTTAATTTTTATTTAATTTTTTTTAGCACCACGTCTTATTAGCTGTTTGGGTGATAAGCATATGTAATAATTAAGCTAATAAGTTAGGAATGAATATGGTTTAATTTAGATTAAGTGTACCCACGTTTGCGTGGATGGAGAGTAGACAAACATCTAGGAAAAACCATTCTTAAAACACTTGACTTAGATTCGATCCCTGATCTCCCTGTAATTGGCAGTCTGGTCTATTGCAAGAGTGACACCTTATAACATGCAGCCACCGAAGCGCATGATTCGTTTATTACATTTATTGTTAGCGTGGTTAGATATGTATCACTAGATGTTGCTGGTGAAGGCTAGGTTAGTTTTTAAGTTGTACTCTGATATAAAATTGTGTTTAGAAAGTACAGTACATGTTACTTTAGTTTAAATATCTTATGCTACCTCATTTTATTATACGTTTATACTCTCCTATTATTCTCATACTTATCTATATTATTGCTTCTTGGTTCATTTGGGTTAAGGGGAGTAAATGTGTTAAAATTAAACCGGTCGACTTGTTGGTGTTTTGTTGAAGTTTATATGGATATTTCAGTGGTGTTGACTGCTGGGATGTGGGTAGAAGCTCTTAGCAGCCAGGGGTAGAACAATAATAGGAATCCACCAAACGACTAGTTCTGACGGACGAAAACTCAAGCAAATACTTGCTTTCTGGTACGTCCATGTGATTTATTTCACGAGTTAATTATTAAATTCCATTACTAAATACAATGCACTCCCTAAAAGTAAAAAAAAAGTCCCATTTTAGTAGGAGGAACCTTATTTGACAACTAGAAAAGCGATTAGCTCTACTTTAATGCGTTTATCCTTCTAAATATGAAACATAAATATGAAACAGAACTATGTCCGCAAAAAAAAAAAACATGTATTACTTTGAAAGGAATCATAAAATGAAAGTGTGAAGGACGTATGAAGAAATGATCAGAAAGGTTTATATTTTTTATTTTCCATCAAGGCTGAGCTTAACTTTTTTTGGGTTGACTTCCTTTCCTATCACTTACAATACTCCTTACATTAATGCGCCGTGTTTTCCTACACCTATAAATCAACAAAATAGCATTAGTAATATGTAAAATGTTAACATTATTGGCTGCTTTTTTCTTCAAAAATTCTTCTTCTTCTCCCTCTCTCTCTCTCTCTCTCTCTCTCTCTCTATATATATATATATATATATATAAATATAATATATTTACACATATATTATATATATATATAATATATTTACACATATATGGTACAACTTTACTATGTAAGCTATTATTTGCAAGTGAATTAAAAGTATCGAAATGTTTTAAGAGCACTTTATATTTGTGGGTCGCGTATTTCTTTGAAAGAGTGCGTGTAGAGTAGAGCGAATGGCACTGAAAGATGGTAACAGAAATATAAATAAGTTTGATAGATAAGTTGAGTCAGGCAGAAGGATAAGCGAAAGAGATTAAAAAAAGAGGCATATAAAGTAAATGAGAAAGGGGGTATGGGAAGAAGAGGCTAAGTGAAAGAGGGTAAAATATTTCAGAGAAATAGGATCAGTGGGAGAAGAAGGAGGAGTGCTATGCAAGCATAAAAAGAGGGCAATGAAAAAGTAAAAGGGGAAAAGGAGCATAGAGCTGGGTAAGATAGGTAGAGGTGGAGATGAGTAGAAATTATCGATAGAAAGAGGGTAGAAAAGATAATATGTGAAAGGGGTGGTTGGAGAACACTTAAGGAAGGGGAAGAAAGAGAAGAGTAAGAAACAGAGAGGGGACAAAAAATATAGTGGTGACCAAATAAAATAAAAGCAGGTGAACAGAAATAACTGAGTGATATTGGAAAATATGCAGAGAGATAAATAGTGAAATGAGGGAGGCGAAAAAGATGTAAATATAGAAATAATGAAAGAGAAAAGCTAGAGAAATGTATGATGGGTTAAACTAGAGAAATGGAGGAAGGGCACAGATAAAATAAATGTATGTTTGTATAAGCTATATAAATGGTTTAAGGGTGAAGCTAGAAAATGGAGGAAGGCAGAAAGTTAAAAAGGGCTAGAGTGTTGTTTGAAATAATCTCATGTTTTTTGGAAACTGTGTGCGTCGTTCTCTTCCTTTGTTTCCCCTCCTCCCCCCGTGTACGCCATGTTTGTCCTAGCAGTTGCGGTCGTCTCTCCACATCCCTGATTTCTGTCTGTAGGCTGTCGGAGGTGAGCTCACTAGCATGACAGGGCACACAGTACGGTCATCTGTCTTACTTAGCGGGCACCAGTCTTCGAGACAGGAAGAAGGAGAACAAAATTAGGTTTATAATTTAATACAGTTCTCACGTAGTTCAAGCTACGTTCTCGAGTCGCTTAAAACTTGCGTTGAAAGGACTTGCCGCGAGAAATTCCACGTAACTCGTGTTATTGACTTTTGTCCCCCCCTCTCTTTTCTTTACAATTTTGTAATGTTAAATATAAAATATAAGCTTTGTCAGCGTCTCTTTAGTATTTAAAAAAGTTTAGATTAAGGGCAATTATCTATAATATTCAGGCGGCAATGGTCCTGTGATGAAAAGCGTTAAGACTCTTGTTGCACTCCATCACCGTAGACTTATCTGACATCTCAAACAGTTACTAAGTACATATCTTGAATTTCTTAGAAATGGACAATTGGAGCATTTTTTAGAAAATACAAACATATTTTACGGTCAATATTGATAACATTTTACAATACAGATAATGTTAATTTAGAATTAGAGGATTTGATAATAGCTATCAAAAGTGACAGTTCTATATCAAATGACTTGATCTAGGCTATGGATACTTGAAATTAGATATTAGTTTTCCCTAGCTGTCAGATATGTCCATTCCTAAGAAAATTGGGTTATAATTTCACGTATTTATTCGTCAAGTCATGTGATCTGCAGAAGGAACCTTTGAAAGATAGTATAAGTACATAAATACCAAATCAGGCCGTTCCCTGTAGGCAATAACACTGAAAAGTGAGATTTAAAAAACTAAATGTAACTAAAAATAAAACGATTTTTACTGGGATCTACTAATGACCCATATTTTAAACGTAACAACTAACTCATCTCAGTTTTTAATTATCTTTATCGCCGGAAACTCAAGGGCTTCCGGGCTTACACAGCGTGGAGCTGTCTAAGGGCTTTACGCAAACAAAAATCATCCTGTTGACTTTTATTATGAATTGAATTTTTAACTTTTCCACTTAAAAGTGACCATGCATGGTTGGGCACAAAGACAAGGGTGTTAGTATCATCTAGTTTAATTTTACGGTGATGGAAGGTCGGGGCTCTAACGCCGGACAGATGTACGTAGTTGTTTTTTTGAACCAAAAGGTTTCGTAATCTCACTCGAAGTTCCCACGGTTGTGATTAGAGTCACAAAATACCCATCACGACCACCGAAGAATTGTAAATTAAAAATAAATAAGCGGGGCCCACATTCTTATAATATTAATAATCGTCCAAGTAACGCACTTGTCCAGTGTAGAGGTTTCTTTCTAGACAGCCGTCTGTTTTCTCGTGTCGCTCGCATGACGTGGTTAGTTCCCATACTTTTCACATGGTCCAGCAGCGCGCAGGCAGGCTACAGATGAAAGAAAATACGCTGCCTTGAGAGTGTCTCATAGCCTCTTATCACATACCTCATAAATCTCACGCTGGTGTTAAAACACTCACGCGCATCTCTATACATATGTGTATGTAAGGATATATATGTATATATACTCAATTACAGATAACGCACTGGAAAATTAGTTTACAACATAGTGTGTAAGAGAAGTAAAAAAAGAACTAGTATTAATGTACGGCATTCTTTTCTCTGTAAGACTACAATTTTAGGGAGTTGAAGAGTTTTAAAGGAGGAATGAAAGTGGGATGGTTGGGAGGGTCGGGGGCAGGAAGTAAAAAGCTAATCAGAAAATTTAAAAATCTGGTCGATAATTTTTTTTAAATCGATCTTTTTACTTTAAGAAAACAACTAAAGTAATAATTTTATAACAATACTTTAATGATCTCTCATCCCGCCCACGTTTAAAATGTGATTAATATCTTTACGTAGCTCTTTACATTATTTGTTTTATAGTCAAACGTTTGGTAGATAAAACATCTTATTTCTAAAACTTATATAAATTAATGAGATTAAGAAAGAATTGAGGAATTTTTTACTGAATAAAATTAAGCTCAAAGTAATACAAAACCTAGGTTTGATTATTTATATTTGATAGTGGTGTAGTTGTACATAATAATGTGACCAAAGGCAGACTTGACTAAGTTTTTAAATGTTTTTATTTTTGTTATAATTAAATATCGTATGTATTCCTTTTTATAACATATTGAACGCCTCAATTTTCTCAATAATTATTTCAACTTTTATTAAGATTATGTATTATAACAAATTTGATCAAAGTGATTATTTTAACTGACAATACAAAATATACTATGATTGTATAATTCTTGCCTTATTATTTAATCCAGTGCTTATCTTTATTTTCATTATATAATGCCAATTACAATTTGAAAAATATAATCTTGATTAATTTTATAAATATTAAATATCATTTTTGTTTATAAGTACGTGTACGTTAAATAGAGCAAAAAAAAATCCTCTGAAATATAACTTATCATGTTATTTATTGAAATACACAAAATATCAAGTAAAGCTAGACGGTTACATTAAAATTAAAATACATAGCATTGTACTATTTTATAAATAAAGTGGCAAAAAAAAATATTAGAAAAATCTCTTAGTTTTGGTGAACATTTTGATCGTTCAAAAAATATTTGAATAAAATAATTTAGTTCTTGGGTTGTGAGTTTTATGTGTAAATATTTGCACCGAAAAAGTATGTTCCTTTTATACTTAACTAAGAGAATTGTTTTTTTTTTTTTGTATCCATTCTGGCTACACGCATTCTACGCTATTGAATAGGGACTGGGAAGATAGAATTTCATAGTAAATATACCCGAATTTGTGCGAAGGCAGAATGAAAACCTGTTTAAGAAAAAATCACCCTCAGTACACACGACCGGGATTCGAACCCTGATCTCCTTATCACCTGCAATCGAGTCTATCACGAGAGTGACGTTTTAAGACAAGCAAATAAAGGGAGATGCTCTTAATAGTTACATAAAACATTACTTTGCAGTAATGCTCAACCTTCACCTGCATCTAATGGTGATAATGTGAAAACATCCCACAAATATTAAACGTTTTGTTATGTAGGTGGATATTAAAACGTAGACGACCACTTCCGTGGTATAGTGGTCAAAGTTAATGGTTACAGATACATAAGGCCCGTGTTTGGTCCCCGGCCCTTACAATTTTTAATGTAAAACAGTGTGCCCCGAACGGGGTAAACTCAGCTTCGGGAGGACAAAATAATTAGGAGCTACTTGAATAGTACAGTAGTGGTTCCGGTCCGAAAAACTGAGATAAACGCCTGGAGAGTTAGTTGTGTGGACCATGCGACACACTCTATTCACATAATTAACATTATCTTTGGCAACAGACGGCGGCTGCTCGGTCGGTATGGCACAATTTCAGGCCAATGCTATAGAGTTTTTTTTATTATAATGTATATTACAAATCACCATTTTTTAAAACAATGATGTATTGGGTGAGATTCTCTCATTCATGGACATAATCACTTCAGAGGTTGTTCAACTCATTATAAATAAACCCCGTATCGATATTAGGTAGGGTCTTCACGTGCTGGGAAAACGAAAGAAGTGGAGTTGATTTTAAATTCAGCTCTTGATACTTGTACTGTACATGTGGTATGTGATTAAAATGAGAGCAATTTTTTTGTTGGAAGTTGTGTTTGTCTGTCTATTTTTATAATACGATTGTTTTTCAAGTGCCTATAATATAGGTTGACTCTGCTGCTAGATAATACAATAATCAAATATATTAAATGTATACTAGTGTCACTAGAAATCCAATTATACACAAAACCACACTTATATAAGTGTTGCTAGACAGCCACTCAGACACAACATCACACTTGCATTGATGTTGCCGTTATTGCTATGGGCGTCCAATCATATACAAAACTACACTTATATCAGTGTTGCCCCTGTTTATAGACAGCCAACCATACACCAAACCACACTTATATCGGTGTTGCCCCTGTTGCTAGACAGCCAAGCATACACCAAACCACATTTATATCGGTGTTGCCCCTGTTGCTAAACAGCCAACCATATACAAAACCACACTTATATCAGTGTTGCCCTGTTGCTAGACAGCCAACCATACACCAAAGCACATTTATAACGGTGTTGCCCCTGTTGCTTGACAGCCAACCATATACAAAACTACACTTATATCAGTGTTGCCCCTGTTGCTAGACAGCCAAGCATACACCAAACCACATTTATATCAGTGTTGCCCTGTTGCTAGACATATATACAAAACCACACTTATATCAGTGTTGCCCTGTTGCTAGACAGCCAACCATACACCAAACCACATTTATATCAGTGTTGTCCTGTTGCTAGACAGCCAACCATACACAAAACCACACCCATATCAGTGTTGCCCCTGTTACTAGACAGCCACTCACACACATCACACTTATATCGGGGTTGCCCCTGTTACTAGACAGCCACTCACACACATCACACTTATATAAGAGTTGCCCCTGTTACTAGACAGCCACTCACACACATCACACTTGCAGTGATGTTGCGCCTACTGTTACACCGACCCCGGATACACCAGATGTGGTTTACCTACAAATGATTTTAACTATCTTTCCCCCAATTGTTCTTCACACTGATGTGGGTGCAATTCCTATTAGATCTAACCCTTAAGCCATATAAGCCCTTGGATTCAAATTGGAGGGCACACTGACTTAATTAAGCTAATTTAGTACGTTTTTTTCGATGAGGGGAAGGTCGGGGTTTGAACTCCTGCTATTGGTTTTCCTTAAAATGTTTCCTCTTCTATTTTAATGCGAATTTGAGTACATTTACTTCGATTCTGCCCTCATCATAACTAACCCATTAGCATTATTAAAATGTGTTTAACCATGACGGGTAGTAAGATATAGCTTAAAAAACTTTGTTTTTACATAATATAAAACAACATTATTAATAAATTGAAAGAGAACACATTTTTGAACCTGCCTGTACACGTGTTCCATTAACTCTACTCACATTATTATTGTTGCAGTTTCCCCCCTCACCCCCATTCTCCTTCATCTACGTGCACGTAGGCAAGGCACGTAGCTCCCTCAGTGGGAAAATGTCCCAGACGAGAACGGTGCTAGAAATGCAGCGCTCATTAAGCGCTTTGATATCAGTCAGTATCACGTTATCAGTCGATTAAGAGGTGACCCATCGTGCCAATTTGGATTAAACATGCTTAGGTCAAAGTGAGAGATTCTGATCTCTAGCATTTACATGTTTTTAGATCTGATTTATTTTTCAATTGGCATCAGTAAATATATCAAATAAAGCCGATACATTTATTTCGTTTTATAAATAAAAACAAACTTGACCTGCAGGTTTAAAAAAAAAACAACGCTTAAGTTTAAAATCACAGTAAGGCAAAAACAATTATTATAAAATAGACTCTTAAAAATTGTCGCTAAGAAATACCAACAATCTATTTCAACAAGAAACATTGGGTGCAAAATTTATATGATGATACAACTGTACTAATAAAACAAACATAGTTGTATTTGCGCTATTGAGTGTGTGGGAGTTGAACTGCCATAATGAATTGGCATCCTCACAAGATTTACATTGTTGTTCATGTAAACTCTAAGGAGTGTAATAGTCACAGCTGTTACCTCTACAGTATTTAAATTGTTGCTCTGTAATGTGTAACCATTACAGTTGCTATCCTCACAGTATTTACATTGTTGCCCGGTTAAGAATGTAATAGTCATAGCTTTTATCTAAACTATATTTACATTGTTACTCATGTATTAATTTAATAGTAAAAATTGTTACCTCCACAATATTTACATTGTTGCACTAAAGTATTTAACCATCACAGCTGCTACCCTTACAATATTTACATTATTGTCAGGGTAAAAGTGTAATAGTCATAACTGCTACCTAAACGATATTTACTGTGTGTGACCATCACACTCGCTGCCATCACAATATTTACATTGTTGCTCGTCGAGTGTGTAACCATCACAGTCACTACCCTCACAATATTTACATTGTTGCTAGTGTAATAGAGTAAGCATTACAGTTGATACCCTTATAATACTGGTATTAACTACATACAACTAATTTTGTCTATAAAAATAGCATACTTAGGTAAATAATACATAGCTTTCTGGTGAGTTTATTTTTCAAAATTTTAGCATTGTGAAGCGTTTTGAAAGTTTCATATTGATCTTAAATATAACCATTTTTATCACACAAACTTTTTTACAGTGAAGTCTTAGAGATTTCATCTCAAATAAAGCTGTTAAAAGTAAAACATCGTAAATTTTCTTTGTTTAAATAAATGAACATTACTATACCAAATAATATAACTCAATTTATAATTCAATATCTATATGAAATTTACTACTAGATAAGTTTGACAGAATTAATTCTACTTTCCAAATAAAAAACTTATTTTTTTACAAAATTGTGTAAATTTGTTTTTATATCATGGAACGTCTAAATACATTGTTTTTATATTATTGTTGGCAGCTTTAACAAACCAAAAATACTGTTTTGTTGCATGTAATTCTAGTTTAGATAACCGAGTTTGGTTGTTAAAAAGCCAATCACACTAAAAATATTGTTTTGTTGTTTTCAGACCCAACGTATGTCGGTCCAGGTACCGGTCCTCGTATTGTTGCCCAGGATGGAGTATCAAGCCCGCCACTGGGCTATGCGTCATACGTGAGTACCTCTTTATAGCAAGTACAGTTACTAGGGCATTCAAACCAGTTGTGAATTGTTTTTAAACGTTATATTATTTTGCTGGGAAACCATTTGTGTGTGCTCTTTGGAATAACAAACTTTTCTTCTAAATAAAAAAAAATATATATATATATATATTTGAAGGGGGGGATTTATTTACTATTTATTTACCATTTAGAGAAGGTCCTCAAAAATATTTATTTTAAAGCAAAAGATTGTTAATTAAGATAAAACAAAATATTACCTAAAAATAAGTGGTACGGTGCATCACAAAGACCTTCTCGCCCCCTTTATTTAAATTATACCTATGAAACGGAGATCGTAATATATGTGAAATTAAATAATATACATCGTTATAGAAACATAATGATAAATAAAGGACATTGCATCTCACCAAAGAGCATACATTAAATAAAAGACACAGTTTCATACACATTATTTGTTTTGTGCATTTCTTACTCCCACTTCCCAAAACTCTATTTACTCAGCACTTAGAAAATGTTAATGTCATAAAATTTCTAATACAAATCTATATACTCAAAGAGTCCTCTAAATTTGAACTTATAAGTTATTTCGTAGCTCAAAGAGCTGTGGAGATATGATTAAAGTTGGAAATTTCCTCTTATGTAAAGTACCCTCAAAGTCATTTTCACGGGAAAATGAGATGTATAATTTATTTCTATTGTCAAATGATTCTTATTTACGAATGTTAATCAAAATCGTTATAGTCAATTTTATGAAAATCTAGTTTTCCCCTTTTCACCCAATTCTGAATCTTGAGGGCTTGGAAATGTCGAAATACTTTGGTACTGAACAAAGCGCTTGCGTTCCAACAAAGCCAAAGATTTCCTAGTTTTTAAAACAAATATGTTTAAAGATATTTTAAGCGTCTAAATATACACCTAGTTTATAGATTCTTTGGTAATGAAAAAGAGGAGGGGTTAGATTGAGGGATGGAGGGGCCTTAAACTGAGCCGGGGAGGGGGGTTAATTTGAGATTGAGGGGGCTTCAGACCACCCTAAGAAAATCTTAGTGAAACCACTTATGGAACCAACAATTTAGTTGTAATATATTATGTTAGCTTATAAGTTCTCAAGTAAAACCAAACACCCTATACGCGAATGGTCTCCACTGATGAAACCAAAAAAGTAATTGTAACATTATGTTAGCCTTTAACTTCTCAAGTAAAACCAAACAACCTACCCGCTAATGTTCTCCACTAATGAAGCCAACAATGTAATTGTAACATTATGTTAGCCTAAATCCAAACAACATACTCGCTAATGTTCTCCACTAATTAAGCCAACAATGTAATTGCAACATTATGTTAGCCTTTACGTTCTCAAGTAAATCCAAACAACCTACTCGCTAATGTTCTTTCTAATGAAGCCAACAATGTAATTGTAACATTATATTAGCCTTTAACTTCTCA
Organism: Timema poppense; assembly: GCA_902141375.1. Lineage (NCBI taxonomy): Eukaryota > Metazoa > Arthropoda > Insecta > Phasmatodea > Timematidae > Timema > Timema poppense. Next base: position 186,702 of record CABFOV010000446.1, on the reverse strand, counting down.
AGTAAAACCAAACAACCTACCCGCTAATGTTTCACATTGTTGAATTGATCGGTTTGTGATTGCTTTTTGTTCTCGTGTGAGTCAGCAATCTGCTCAAGGCCGTGTTCAACGGGCCGCTGCATCAAACCCAACATCTGCCTTTGTGAGGGAGGGGGCGTGGCCTCATCGTGTACAGGTGAGGTTTTTGACGCACACTTCTCCATAGTTATAAGTGGTTTGAGGGTTCGAACACAGGTCTTGGGGGAGTTAGGTATTTTAATTCAATTACAGATTGTGCTGAAGAAAATTTACTACTCACCATATATTAAGACTGTTCAAGCTAGCTTTGAATATATATTTTTTTAACATTCTATATATTTGTTGGAAAACCATTAGTGATTTGTTGAATAACAAACGTATAATCAAAAATAAACATTGTTAGAGACAGTCCTTAGCATTTCCATTGCCATATAAATATTATTATCAAACCGGCCTCGTGGTATAGTGGCCAGAACCCGTAGCTGTTCGCCTATAAGTCACGGGTTCAATTACCAAGTTGTACCAGGGGAGTTTTCTCATATTGGGTATAATTCTAATGGTCACCAGGGTTTGATTAATTTGGCTTAAGTTAGGACAAGATCTTCATTTACTCTACCTCGTCATATTAATTATCATCATCCCCTCACCTCACCGGAACACGAAAAGAGCCTCCACGAAAAAGATGCACGATTAAGAACATTCGGGTCTCCCTCGGGCAACGATACATATTTAGTACTGGCTAATTTTTCCGCAAACTGAACTACAAATTGGTATAGCCCAGACACGTTATTATTATTATTATTATTATTATTATTATTATTATTCGAGTATTTATTGAAGTTTTAATCATTCATTGATAAAACAAACATAAATAAACTTCAATACATTTTTAAAGTTTTTAAAAAACAATGAAAGTGCTAAGGAAGATTTCTATCAGTGTTTTTCTATAAGGAATGTTTGTTAATCAATATCATTCAAACGGCTTCCCAACAAACGAAAGCTGTTGAAAAATAATTCAACGCTCCCTTGAACACCTTTAATTCAGTGTCTAGGTCCTTGGTGCTGGGGTTGAGTGTGTAGTTTGTAAGTAGTGTGCTGTTACAGCCTGTGTATTTATAAAATACACGTAAATACACCAATTAAAGAAAAAAAAGTTGTTTAACGTTAACAATAAAGTGGCATTGCCCAGCTTAAGGCGGCCACCTCGGTCATCGAGAAAGTATCAACTGCTGTCAAGCCAAAATACAATGGTCTGTGTTGTTTTCTGGAAATACTTCTCTCTTCTTTTCAAGCTTATACTCCCTTTCGCAACTAACTTACAACCACCATGTTTCATGTCAATAAGAAAGAGGGGAAAAGAAAACTACAAAATTTATTATATCAAGGTAAAGAGGAAAATTCGCTGCTAGGTCTCAAGTATTTTAACATTTTCTGTTGTGGGCCTATCAAAACGTGACTATTTCTTAGAGGAAGACTAAATCTAAAGATCTTTTTCATCAAATCTAGCCTCATAGGCCATAGATCCACAAATATGCCTATGAAGTAGTTTAAAATGAGCTACTGTCAGAGTTTAACAAAAGAAAAATTCTATTAATATAACTCGAACTATAGGGTTGTTGAGAAAAAAGAACCCTGTTGGAATTTTTCGATTTTATTTAGGCGTGAACCTTGTTTTGAAATAACGTATCACATAATTAAATATTGCGCTAAAGCTGAATGTCTGCGCGGCATGAAATAATCTCAAAGTGCTTTCCCACCGATTTTGAAATCTCCCGTTTTATGTTTGTTTCGAATTTGATTGTGTTGGGAATTTTTAATGGAGATTTGTTAGGTTATTAGATTTATGATATGTGTAGTGCATATTCCACTACAGTCGGAAGGTTGCAGGAGCTAAGGAGTTAATAACTCAGACATGCTAAGAGTCTAAATAGAGAAAAAAAAGAAGAAAAAAAATACAATAGAGTAATTTTTCATGTTAGGTTTTTCTAAGATATAAACGCTTCAAAGTTCTCCGTAACACTATCAAATGACACAAATAGACCGAAGCTTTGTAAAAATTAATGGTGCTGAATAGAAATGATATATCCAGAGGCGTGACATGACATTTAAAACTCTAATTTGAAAGTTAAGTATTGGTTATGGCATCCATTGTACTGTTTGATAATGTTTGTGCAGGCATACATACATACACAGATTCATCTGTGAACTTGGAAACATTTCCTCTATATAGACACGACTTATTACAATAACTGTAGTAAGCCTTTTAGCATATTGTTGTTGGGGTGTTAACCTTTCTAAAATCAAAATGTAAATTTTAAAAAATACAACGCTTTCATTATTTAATGTTCAATTGGAATAATTTGTTTAGTGTGAAAACTATTTATTATTTGGCTTCAATTTTACTATTCTTTATAGTTAAATCTAGGAGAATTGTTGAATTGTTACTAGTATTAGTTGCAGTGTCACTAGTTACTAGTATTTAATGTTAAACCTATACAGCTGGTTGCAATGTAACTACTACTACTGTTTTGTAGTTTACTAATGTTAATGGTTAAACGAAAGAAGTTGGTTACAATCGTACTAGTATTTACTGTTAAATCTAGAATGCTGGTTGCAATGTTGTTTTTAGTACCGTTTACTAATCACACTAATGCATCAGGGATTAGGAAGGATGCATTTAGAGGAAGTGTAACCAAGATCTCCCCGTCTTTCGTAGTCTAAGTTACAATGTTACTAGTATTTTTGTTAAATCTAAAAACTGGTTGCAGTGTTATTGCTTAACTTGAGAAACTCGCTGCAATATTACTGGTTTTTATTGTTAAGCTTATAAAGTTGGTTGTGATGTTAATAATCTTTATGGTTAAACTTTGAAAGTTGTTTGTAGTTAACTAGTCTTTATTGTTAAACTTAGGAGAGAAAGCCGACAAGTGTGTCCATCCCTACATTTCCTAACAATGTTTTTAATATTGTTTCAGGAAATGCGGAATCCGGCACCTGCCAACCCCCCTGTCTGAACAGAGGGACATGCACTGATGGGAGGTGTGTCTGTAGGACTGGTTTCCAAGGAGAGTTCTGCGGAGAACGTGAGTTCCACCACTTCATATTAAGAACAATATTGTTTGTTACTTGTCAGCAGTTGCTTACGCAGGATTGCTAAGAAGGGTGGGTTCAAGCAGGGTTAGGCGGGAGGTTCCTCCAACCGCCACAGTCCTTTTTTTTTTACAATTATATATATATACCTAGAATATTTTTGGAAAGTTTTTTAATTGGTATTTGTTAACTTGATAATTTGGCTTATTGTCACAAAAATCACCGATTATTTATAATAGGTAAATGTGTGTAGAGAAGAAAAAAACTGTAGAGTGTTGTAAATAATAATCTTACAAAGAAACGCTGGCACTGAGAAAGAGAGATAAAGGGGTTAATCCTACTGTCCAAAAATTAATATTTTCAGAGCATAAAGATATCCCACTTTCATTCCATGTAAGATAGCCCACTCTGATGAAATAAATACATTTGCTGATTGATATTGATACTAGCCTATTTCTGATCACCTGATATTTTCTTTGCTAACAATGTTTACCTGGTAATACCTCCCTCCCCGTATGTCATCAAAATTGGCGTTGTTGAATACTCACAACATTCCTGCATGGCGCCAGTTAAAACTCCCGTATCTCAGAAAATAAACTTTTTTTTTATGTTTGATGATAATATATTATGCAGCAGGAAATGATTGAGGAATACTTGGAGGGAATCCAACCTAATTACCTTTAATTAAAAGAAATAAAAAAAATTACAGCTGATGTGAAAATGCAACAACGCTAGTCACAGACGAATAATGATCAGAGAGCAAAGGTAGAATTAGAAATATACCCTGGAATACTCTTATTACTAAATACTAAGCTAATGAAAAGGATAAAACATATTTTGTTGTTAAAAATAAATACATATTTTTAACATTGATGCTAAGCATAGACCTGAGTTAAAGCCATTGACATTGAGAATGCATTATTAAGAGTATTCTAAATGTTATCTGGAAGAATAATTCGGAAGAGAGGGATTAATTTTCTTGCCTATTTAACAAGTTTAGAAAGTGATTTAAATAACACTTTGCAGTAGAACTCATAAAGACATACTTGTGTGCTGAGTAGAATAGAATCAAAGCTTGGGCCATGAACAAGTGACTTTGGTGACATCATAGATGATTCGGCTGAACAAAATGTTGAAAGGTAGGTGCTTTAAAAATACATCCATTAGATTTAAATACCCCTGACAATGATTTTAAACTCAGAGGCGCACCAAATTAACAGATCCAGGTTGGAAAACCCGATATAGTCTGCCCAGGGGAAAAATGCATTAAATCATATTATTTCTGTGTTTATGTGAATGGTTAGGAGGGTGGGGGTGTGTTCAAACTCCCAAAACCCACTTCCTCACACAACTACACCACTGGTCTTAGGTGTACTGTAACTTTAGGTTGTGATGAAAAGTACAGATAATAATCTATGTGTGTTAAAAAAAAGCACATTAAATACTCTGAAAAAAAAGCTTTGCAGTTGAACTACTATGTTCAAAGCCTATGAAATCTCATAGTTGTAGTTAAAGCATCTAAACTTTTTTTTTCTCTGACAGCTATTTGCCGAGAGACTTGTCTCAATGGAGGACGGTGCATTGGTCCTGACCGCTGCGCCTGTATATACGGTTACACAGGCCGTAAATGTGAAGCAGGTATAAAGATTTACCCAATTCTAGTTACATGTTTCAATATGTAAAGTAATGTGTTTTTCAACTGTGTCACTTTTAATAGAGAGATAGATAGCATCAATACATAGGCCTATAGAGTAATATAATAAGAATAGAGTAAAATGTTTTTAATCTCAAACACAAAATAATATGATGGATTAAATAGCAATTCTATTATAGTTGCTAAGTATGGGTATAGCCGAATCCAAATATCATATTCATTAAATTGAAAAATGACACTTGAACACAGGAATCAAACCATGTACATTTGGCTTAATACGCCAATGCTCTGACAATTGAGCTATCTAGGAATTTCCCCATGTTCAGGGTCATTTCTCACTCATGTTTTAAGGCAGAGTCTGTGATAGATGTGCTGAGATCACCAGCTACATATGAGCGACCATTTAAGATTGCGAGCTGTCAGATAACACAGCCAAAATAATATGTTTGTTATATTTGGAAGAAGGGACAGGAAAGGCAGGGAAAAACATATTAAAGGGAACACAAACACAACCCTTCACAATTATTTATGAAAAAACCAACTATATAGTAATATTTAGGGAAGTATCATTAAAACCGTTTGTTAACACTTTTGATTTATAAACTAGTATTGATAACTAAATAATAATAATTTTCTTATAGGGTTAACATTAGTGACTTTCAACCAATATTTGCAATAAATAGGCTCAATCTTCTGCTTGTTGTCAGTTACCACCACTCCAACAATGGATGGACTCTAGCCTCATAGCAGCATGTTACCTCTTTTTAATTGTTGATTAGTTTATTACATCCATTTCTGTTTCCAGCCTATGGCCTGAGTAAGTTTTTCATTCAAGTCATATATATTTCCACTACCAGTTTGCTAGGCCTGTCATAACTTCATAGACCTTATAATATATCTTAAGACTAGGACAGGTACAACATCCAATCCCCGGCCGTTAATTTATCAATGCGAAGTGTAAACCCATATTTTCTTGATTAGTATTAATGAATTTTTTTTAAGATTAAATGATTATGAAAATAAATCCATTTCTAATTCTTGAGGCCTTATTGAATCTTAGTTTTGTATATGTTTGTTATTATAAATATTTTTTCAACCTTATATTTTAATGTTACTGTGGGATGTATACATATTTTATTCTTTACTATAGAATTCAAAGATTTTTAAAATCTATATTCAGGAGTGGTTCTCTTTATATTATGAACATTTAAATTACACTATTTGTGGAAAAAACAGTAACTGTACCATATATTTTTTATTTTACTGTTTGTATACATAAAATATTACTTTAGGCCTATTTGGTTAGTTTTATTCAAGTTTAAAAATATTCTTAATCAATTTTTAAATATAAATTCAAAATAGTTATTCTCATCTCCATCAACTTTCATAGGTGTATAATATACGAGTATGTTGCGTTGGAGTCAAGTATAACTATTACAACTTACCTTTGCTGAAAACCACTTAGTGACTCTGCATACAATCACCTGATAGTAGTACCTACGAGGAATATTTCCCACGAATTGAGGACAAATTATGAATTATATAGTGACTGTGTAATGTGACATAAACTGTGACCTAACCAATAGTATGGTCTTTGTGACAGACACAACATAACATAAACGTAACATATTATTATTAGCACCGCGTCTTACTACCCGTTCGGGTTATACGCAACGTAACATAAATAGTCTACATTAACATAACATAACTGTAACATACATAGTCTACACTATCAACTACCCCACAACAAACAATATACCACGAATGGAGTAAATATAACCTATCTCATATACATATGCCTATAGCACTTTAAACAAAGCATGCATTTATCACCAAGAATGTGAAAATATTGTGGTTAAAGTTAGCATCTGGTAGTTAAGGCTGCTGCCTACTTGAAGGGAAATATCCTCACACTGCGGCATTTCTTATAGGAATGGTGATTCTGAGACTTCAAAACCACAAAAATAACTGTCAATTTGGTTTTAATGTTGTGACCCTATTAAAAATGACTTTATTGGTTTGAGTAAGGTTAGCTCTATATTTATCACCATTTAACTTAATCTTAGAAATGCAATATTTAGCATGAAACTTCAATGAAATGAGATAATTTGACTTTTTATACAACTTTGTAAAACTATACAACTATAAATATGAATTTTTTAAATGCTATTCATATACAATACATATGCACATGTTCATTTTGGTAGGAGTCATGATTTAAAGTAACAAACTATTTATGAAATAGTACAGGAATTCTGATCATTACCATTAAGTTTTAACATTACATTAGGCCCCTTGATCTTAATGATCGCTTTGTTATGAAAACTTTGTGCATTAATGGTCATTAATATAGTTTCTATTATAGAGTTTATATTTCAGTAACATAAAATAACCTACTAAACAAGCTATAGATAAGCTATAGTTTAAAATGCATCAGATGCTTCATTTAAAAATAATTAATTTTTTATAAAGTTTAGATTCTTAGGGATCTTGTCTGCATTATGAGACCATTATATTAAAAATGATAACAAACAAGTTTTATATTTGGTTTGTTTTGTTCCCACCAAACCTTTGAAAACATGCAGACTACAGGACCGGCCCATGTTACACAAAAGTGAAGAACGAGTTCTGCCAAGGTCAGCTGGAAGGGGTGGTATGCACCAAGCAGCTGTGCTGTGCTACCGTGGGGCGCGCATGGGGACACCCGTGTGAACAGTGCCCGACTCGATTGGATTGCGACGAGGGTTTCATTAAGAACATTCACAGTGGACAATGCGTGGGTGAGTTAGAAACTTGTATAATTTTAGTCACATGGTTGAACATAAGGTTATCTATCTACTCTTTAACCTAAGGAGTAAGCATTAAGGTGGGGAACATAGAAAAACTGTCAAGGAAGAATCATTTAATGGTTAGTGTAACAGCTTGAGCCAAGTAAGAGAGCTTACACTAATAATGGATCTTGTCGATCAGTAAGTAAAAAAAAATCAGCATTGCTAGCAAAGTAGGACCAGTAAAATTAAGGGGGCATGAGATGGGAGTGGGGGTGCATGCATTAAAATCCTTCTCCTATATTCATATGGGTATATTTTCTCTGTGTTACCCTCCAAATCCCTACCCCTTAAGTCAAATTGTTGATAACCCTTTGGTTTAAACTTACTACTGCTACTGCTACTTCCACTGATAATAATATAAGTTTATGAAAATAAAGGGTAAACTGTTTCAGACATTGACGAGTGTGAGGCAATCCCAGGGCTTTGTCAAGGTGGCAAGTGTGTGAATAGTGTGGGGTCTTTCTCGTGTGAGTGTCCTGAGGGGCAGGCCCGCAACATCGAAACGAACGAGTGTCGGGACAAGGACGAATGCCTGGAGGAAGGAGTTTGCCAGGATGGGCGATGCGTCAACACTGATGGGGCTTTCTACTGTGTCTGCAACAATGGGTTTATACCCACGCAAGACCGCAAAAGCTGCATTGGTAGGTGTTGATTCTTAATTATTACTGATTGTCCCATTTATCTGCATTTTTAAAAAATGAAAGATACCTACTAATTAAGGATTTACATTTGTGGTAAAGTGCTCTTTACACGCAATTGGAATCTGAATATTAAACCAGCAATATATTTTAGAGCAGTACACATACATAACACACAAAATTTCATATTTGTATCATAAACAAATGAGTTGCATATACAGTAGAACCCAAATTATCCGGACACCAGTTATCCAGATTTGTATCGCAGAAGGGGTTTTAGCTAAATTCAGACAAAGTAATTTTTTCAGCAAATTTATCATAACTTTCCGGAGTTTTATGTACAATATGTACTTTATGTAGCTGCCGTTCTTAAATTCAAAGATTTATTTTTATGTTGTGTTGTATAATAAATATATATGTACATTATGTAATTTGTTTTATGATATATTGTTAATAGGCTAGATACTACTACAGAGGTCTACGCTATAGGATTTTAGTAGTATATTTTCAATAAAGTCTTTTAGTGTGATTTTATTTTTATTTTCCATAAGATTAATTATCCTGATTTTCGACTATAAAGACTAACCTAAGTCCTAATTAGTCCGGATAATTAGAGTTTTAGTGTAGTGTTTTATATTTCACTAGCCCATGGATACCTAAATACCCACATGTCTAACTGTAACTATACCAGTACTAATATTTTATTCACTTTGAAACTCATCTGATAATATGAATAAGGACTAGATTCTCTTTAGGTGAAAGTTTGAACTTAATCTACCATTGTTTTTAAGTTACTTTTATTTGAGTAAAACTATTAATCTCACATATTAGCCTGTTTTGGTCCAGAGAATCGTTTTTCATTTAAACTAAAAGTGTCAAACATAACACAGACACTGTAGCACAGTTTATTTTTATTCAGAGTTTGTTGTCTGGCATTATTGATTACCTACAGTTAAAAACAGTAGTCACGGTATTACATGTTGGTTGTAAAGGAACAATATTTTCATGACTAAAAATATGCTTTTTAAGGGTTAAGACAATTCCATCTTCAACATGTTTACTATTTAAATAAGATACAAGAGTTATTATGTAATAGACACAACTTTAACTAAACAATAATTTATTAAATTTATATGTAAACGCATCACTTGACAAGTTTATTTTTACAGATATGATAAAGTTTCAAAACATGACATTAGAGTAACAGTGATGATTGTTGGGTTGCTGCCAAGGCTAGCTCGTCTTGTTGGGATTGTTTTGGTAAAGTGTTTCTTACCCTTCACTATTTATTTAACCAGCCTCACATATATTGATCAAATGGGTGAATGCTATGCATTAGCTTTAGAGTATAATTTTGATGCAAAATAGAAAGAAACAATTTACTTGCATAGTCCCATCAAACAACCCTGAGCCTCAACTGTTATTTAATTATAAAAAACAGTGTTTTGGACTTTAAATTTTATTTTTGAATCACAGTAAGCCTTGATCAATTTATTTGTCTAATAATTCTGATTACATCGTCATTAATAATAATTTTATGGGTAAAAGTTTAAAAAAGACTGACACAGTAACATTGTTTCAGATGCTCGACAAGGAAATTGCTACACATCTCTGTCTCGCGGAAGACAATGTCGTAATAAACTGGAGATAAAATTGTCTAAAAAAGATTGTTGCTGTGGCATGAATATGGGGAAAGGCTGGGGAGAGAATTGTGATATATGCCCCACTCCAGGAGAGGGTAAGTCTTCAATATTGATCAATTACACTGAGTATTTATATTTAATCCACTTTGTGTTTTCTCATTATAAATTAGAAAGAAGGCCTTTGTTTATCTTTAAATCCACTTTTATCATTCTGTTTCCTTAGTTCTAATAGTTTAATTTTCTGATATTTTGAATTAGTATTCAAGGCAGTACCCATTGGTTTTTTTTTTATACAGTCAAGAATTCTAAGTTCTAGTTATTGTTACAATATTGTTACTGTGTGCTGAGAGTAGTATGATTGTATAATTGTGAAAACTGAAGAAAAATAAGAGTTATATAATTTAATTTTACTTGCTCTAGCTTTATTTTACTCCCCCGTTTCATTAAATATAACATTTTAGCTCACCTTTAAAAGATCTTGATGAAGTTTTCTTAAAAAGATTAGTATATAGTTAGAGAGCTAGGTGTGTGATTTCATGCTTGGTTTTGATATAGGAAGCTGAATTCTTAACTTGACTAAGCGCATTGTGTGTAGGTTTAATTCATCATGAAAACCTTTTTTTTTATCACAATGGAGAGTACAGAATCATTAATTTAAAATTCAGCCTCCTAAACCTGGTCCCTGATATTTTGTTGTTAACATATAAATGATTATTAAATTTTCATATTAGCATTTTATATTTTGACAATGCTTTATAGAAGCTTGATTATGTGCACTGAGATATTACTTGATTTATGTTAATTTTGTCAATCCAGTTTTTTTGTGTACGTGTTTTACTGCCCATTTGGGTTATACGTCTATGTAGGCCTATTAATTACACTAATGTGTAAACTACCCTCAACACACCCAACTGGGATCAAGCACCAATCTCCTCGTCTTCAGCAGTCAAGCTAGTCTATTGCGAGAGTAGCGCCTTAGACCATGTGGCCACTAAAGTGGGTCCAATCCATTATTAAAGTAGACCTTGATATCTCATTTTATAAAAAATGAATATATTTAAATTTAAAAATATATACAGCAGAGTCTTGGAAATTCGACCTAATGTGGACTGAGATGGTATTGAGTTATTGAAATGTCAGTTTTACGAATGAACTCGCATAAGATGTACAGTACGATATATTACGTGTTAATATAATGGTTTATATACATATGTGTAATATACAGAAATGTAGTACAGGACTGTACATATAATATTATATTGATTTGAATAACATATTACCGATTTGTAAAACTAACAAACACAGCACTAGTAAAAACACCACAGCACGACTTTTCCACTCGATTTACACAAAAAAACTGAGAGTTTAACAGTTGAATGACCTTGGATTGTGATGACTGGTGCCAACAACTGTGTTCACGTGCACATGTAGAGTTACACGGAATGTCGAGTTTCCGAGATTCTACTGTATATATATAAATTTTGCCCCTGTATAAATTGTATATGTACCATTTTTGTTCCAGACACATACATAAGATTATGTACAGGCCCGGGCGAGTTGACCCTAATCAATGAATGCGCTTTGCGAGCTAATATTTGTGGTAATGGTCACTGTGTGGACACGCCCGACGGCTACCGCTGCGAGTGCCATCCTGGTTATCGCAAGGGTGCCAGTGAAGTGTGTGAAGGCTAGTCCTTGTTTCTTTATGTAAAAATAGAATTTTAAGAAACAGACAAGGGGTTCTCATTGCTCTTTGCTAAGCATAGAAATTCAATCAAATAGTTATTGTTAAAGTCTCATATAACGGGCTCTTGAACATGTATAGCAACATTTGTAATTCAGTTAATAGAATGCTACTACTCAGATTACAGGTACTTACTTATTCACAGATATTAAAAAATTAGATGGAAAATCATTTGAATGAGCTATTGTTCCATATTAGTGTAATGAAATCCAAAATTAAACATTTTACATGAAAAATAAAATATGAATCAAAGTGTTGATAGTAATATTTATTAATCAAATATCCAAAGCTATTATTCATGCTTTTAGTGAGGATTACGCCATCTAGAAGTAATTTTCTGGTTATTGAAAAATGACACCTGGACACAGAAATCGAACCTGGAACCTTTGGCTTAGTACGCAAATGCTCTAAGTACTGAGCTATCCAGGAATTGTCCTGCCCAGGGTCATTCTTCACTCATATTTTAAGGCAGAGTCTATGATGGACCTGTGGAAATCGTTGGATAAAAATGTGTGATTCTATTAAGATCATGAGCTATCATATAACACACCCACCTTCGGTAGTTGGCTTATTGCTGCCACTTGTACAATTATTATAATTGTAAGGGATTTCATATTTAAGAATCAAATATCTAGATGGAGTAATCCTCACTAAAAGCTAAATAATAGCTTTGGCTATTTGATTCTTAGATATGAAATCCCTTACAATTATAATAATTGTACAAGTGGCAGCAACAAACCAACTACCGAGTAGAAGGTGTCTGTGTTATCTGATAGCTCGTAATCTTAATAAAATCACACATTTGTAGCCAACGATTTCTGCACGTTCCTCATAGACTATGCCTTAAAATTTGAGTGAACAATGACCCTGGGCATGGGACGATTCCTGAATAGTTCAGAGGTCAAAGCATTGGTGTACTAAGCCAAATGTCCCAGGTTTGATTCCTGTGTCCAGGTGTCATTTTTCAATTTTCAGAAGTAATATTTATCATATATTAGTTATAATTTTATTGTTCAAACTAAAATTAATGGTTTTTTCATTGGGATTTTTAATGAACATTTTTGTGTATTTGTTATTGATTTGATTTGGAATCAATCTAAAATAATTTTTTATATAGAGTAAAAGTGAAAATAAATCCTAAGTATAAATTGTTTGTAATAAATAAAATGGTTGTTTTGCTCAAAGCACTTTATTGTATAATTATTTAAGAGTGTATTTTCTATGAACAAATTGAAAATAAAAGCATTGAAGTTAAATAGGAAATTAATTCTAATTTTCTTATATTTGTATAAATGTGGATCCAATACTTTATGAAATGTTCCATTGTTGTAGATATTGACGAGTGTTCAGAATTAGACTACTGCACTGGGGGTACGTGTACCAACAGTCCAGGGAGCTTCGAGTGTATTTGTCCTCCAGGGTTTGATGTGTCTTCAGATGGCAAATTTTGTCTGGGTATGAAACACACTTATGGCTTACTCAAATTAAGTATTGTATTTATCCAGAATAAATAATTGTGAATGTGTTTTTATCATAATTTTTAAAACTTGCTTAACAAGCAAGTGTAGTCATTAGCATTTTGTATCTCAAGAACAATAAACTTGGATTAATACAAATTCCGACACCTTAGCTCAGTCGGTAGTGTGTCTGTCTACTGAGCTAAGGGTCCCGGGTTCATTTTCTGGTATGGTCGAAAAATGTATCATTGGAGAAATGTGTGTTTATTCTTTCGCAGTGATGAATTTACAGCCGGGGGTTGGACTCTGTGTCTGTTCTAGATTTAAGTTAGTTTATAAGTCATGTGCTGATATAATCAATCGGTTCAGAAAGTGCATCTCAAATAAATGAAAAGAATTAAAAAAATAACTCAAATTAGTACCAATTCTACTTTATGCAATATCGGGATGAGAACCAAAGGTTTACATTGTCTGGAGCCTAACACTTTCTAACTATTTTGACTGAGCCATAGTCACGTTGTTTTTAATCTACAGTTTTGATGACATAGTTGTATACCTGGTATTAGTTATCACAGTGGCGGTGTTTCTTATAGATACCATACTAAGTAGCAGACACTCACACATGTTTATCTCAGACTTAGTGAGCAGAGACAAAGGGTAAACCTGGATAGCTGAGTAGTTGAACAATGGCACGCTAAGCCAGAGTTCCCAGGTTTGGTTCCCTTTTCTAAGTGTAATATTTCAATAAATATTCTTTAAATGAATGGACCTGCTTTTTAACAACCATAATCTGTACCAACTTATATTTCTAATATCTAGAGAATGCCACTGTCTGCTTGTACAGTGGTAATAAATGAATTACGAACTTATAAACTTTTTTAATTTTGGACATAGCTGATCTTAAACTTTCCTCTTTTATTTGAACTAACCTCTCAGCTGTCTGTATAGTCACAATAAGCTCGTGGAATCTAATATTTTGAGAATTATTGCGTGGATAGATAAATTAGGATCCTGAGTTTATAATTTTCTTGTTTTTAAATGTTCTAGAACATTTCTATTTAAAAAAGTAGTGTTAGGGGAGAGTGGGATGGAAAAATTGTTAGTGGTTTAGAGTAGTTCCATAAACAGGCTATGTGTATATTATTTAGAGTTACAGGAATATCTTGTTGACAGATCACAACGAATGCAGCGAGACAGGGATGTGTGCCAACGGTCTGTGCATCAACATGGATGGTTCCTTCAAATGCCAGTGTAACAATGGCTACATTCTCTCTCCCACAGGACATGCTTGCATTGGTAAGTGGAGAAGTATGTAGAGGACATGTTTGTATCCATTCACCTACTTTTCAGTTTATAATTATCATGAGTGATATTTTATTAAATCATCTCAAGTAAAGAAAATGTTTCAATTACAAATATTTTAATGATTTTATTGGTTAAAATGGAAATGCTCGCATTGGTGGGTGTGCAGTCTAAATGTCAAGCTTCTTAGCCTGGCTTGTCAGTGATAAAGAGGTCTGGTTTTGAATCTCAGCCAAGTATACTGAGTGGAGTTTTTCCTAAATAGTTTTCCATTATTTATCCACATAAATCCAGGTTTATTTCCTTATAACTCTACCTTTATCACCCTCATCACATTAGAATAGTTAAATGCAGATGTTCTGGATGGTTAGTAGGAGAGAACAAAACAATTAAGTAAACATATTCTTTTAAAAATCCTAAATATGAAATATTTAAATATTGTATCTATCTAGATTTTAATATCAATACATTTCATGACTACCACCATTGGAAAATGTTTTCTGTGGTTTGTTCATAAATATAATAATACTAATGGTGTTTCTGAGCTATATCAATCTGTAGCTCAGTTTGCGTAAAGATTAGCCAGTACTAATGTGCCGTCGCCCAGTGGATGCTTGAATGTACTAATCGTACATCCTTTTTGTGGAGGCTCTTTCCATGTCAAGATGAGGTGAGAGAATGATGGTAGTGAATATGATAAGGTAAATCCAATGAAGATCTTAACTCAAGCCCATTTAACCAAGTCCTGGTGACCATGGGAATTATTCCTCTTTCAGGAAAAATCCCGGGGTGCCAGCTGGGAATCAAACTCGGGACCTTTAGGACAGCACCCATGTGCTCTGATCAATACACCACGAGACCAGTAAAAGTGTAGTAGCAATATATTTATCAACTATAAGAGTATGTTCAAATAAAAAATATTAATGTGGGATTCATCAGAATAACTTTTAATACACTCTCGTTTTTTCATGTTTCGATGTTAGATAGTTGATTGCAAATGCTATTAACTATGTTATTTGTTTATTTTAGATATAGATGAATGTTACGAGAACCCACGTATCTGTTTGAATGGACGCTGTGAGAATATTCCTGGTTCATACCACTGCCTTTGCCGGCCTGGATTTCAACCCTCGCTTGACGGGACGTTCTGTGTTGACCTTGATGAGTGTGAAGAGACTGGCATGTGTGACAATGGGAAATGTGTCAACATTGATGGCTCCTTCAAATGTGTTTGTGATTCTGGGTATAAATTGGGATCAGACAGGAAGACATGTATAGGTTCGTAGAAAATGAAACTCTTTAAGATTGGGAACCTTAAATGCTATAAAATAGGAACTAAAAGAGACATGAAGAATAATGTTTAATTATATGATTAAATTAGTTCACGGCTTAAGAATAAATTTCCCATTTTTAGGACTAAGTCACTAAGTTATTTTGTCAAACAAGCTGATCACTGCTGCTGATCATTTTATTTATTTTATTTTTAATATCATGAAGGTAGGCACTATGCAATAATGGAATTCAAAACAAAAAATTAAATACTGTGTCATTTTTACATTTTTAAATTTTGGCAAAGAGAGTAAAATTTGAGGTTTAATAAGAAATTGTATGTAAATTACAATAAATTATTAATATTAAAGTGTCGTTTTCCATGTCCTCTAGACATTGATGAGTGTACAAGCAATCCTTGCCAGCATGGTCGGTGTATCAACTCTCTTGGCAGTTTCCGGTGTGAATGTTTGCCGGGATTCACCCTGGGGCAGGATGGTCGATCATGTCTCGGTAAATAAAAATATACTGCAATTTATATTAAAATGTATTTTATTGATGATTAGTAAATTGCACAACTGTTTTAAAACTCCTAGAAATGTTTTGAATTATAATATAAATGTATCACTTATTGGCAGTCACACAGTGTAAGGCGCTAAACTTTCATTGATCTTAGTCGCTGTTAACAGAGTGGCCGAGTGGGATTTTATACATTTGATTTTTAATTTGGATTGCCCTTACACCCTCTCTATATGAATTCAGACGCAATTACTCTTAGATACCTTCTTTAGCCTTACACCTTGAATCAAGTCATTAGCAATGCCTGTGTTGAATGCAGTCTAATATATTATTAAAATACAATGTCTAAATTTATTTATTTTTTCAAGTATTTTTGTATTTCATGTTCTCCTCTTGCGATAGTTTAAATCTTGGATTTTAGCAAATAACTAACACTCTACAAGATAAGACTTTTCAGACATATCACATGGGGCTTGTAGTTTAATAGTATTAGGTCACATGCGCTAATGGTTCAGGCATATTAAGCACTGAAATACCACCAATGAAAACAAGATTTTAAATCTTTACCACAAAATATGAACTAAAATATTAATGGATTTTGAGGATGGCTGTATTGTAAATTAATTTTTACTGTCAGAGTGAGATGGATGGTCACGCCTGTTTATGTGCTGGTAGTTCTGACCAAGTGAATTGGAAATTGTTTTCTATGACTCAGTTCACTAATGGAAAATACCAGCTAGTATTAGAGAATATAAAGGAAATAATATTTTGTCATTGCATACTGATTGTGATATTGGAATGTTGCAGACTCCCGAAAAGATCTGTGCTACTCTCAGTTCCGCGATGGGCAGTGTTTGAACCCCACCTCCATGCCCGTCACCAAGTCGTCCTGCTGCTGTTGCACCGTGATCCTAGGCCAGCCCATGGGTTGGGGTACACCTTGCCAAGCTTGCCCTATGCAGGGCTCTGAAGAGTTCCAAGCACTTTGCCCTCATGGTCCGGGCATGACCTATAATGGAGATGGTGAGGTGATAGTATTTTGACTGAGTCATTTTGTAATTCAATAAAATATGGTACCCAGACACAGTTCATAGTAAATCTCTTTAAGGCAAACCTCTTTTCGTTTTTTGAGGTATTTTGATATATTTGGAAGAAGGTACAGGAAAATTGGATAAAAACATATAAAAGGGAACCAACACAATAAGGATTTTATATTGAATTGTCCTTTATATTATTCGTGTCTCTTTACATGTTCCTATCTAAGTGTCCTATCATTCTTTCCCAATTTCCCTTTTCTCCCTTTTTTGTTTTTGGTTTCCTCTTTTAGGAAGTTGCGTTGTGCGTTTCACTCCCCCCCAATGAGATCCAATATAATGAAACCTAGGTCAGGGTATTGGGTGGTAACAATCAATTCTATTCAAGAGGGAGCCATTACCTCTTTGTCCAGTGGCGGCAATGTAAAGTGTGAACTGTGTTCTTCTTTTAATTGTAAAAGCCATTGTGTTTGTTCCATTTTATACGTTTCTATCCACCTTTCCTATACCTTCTTCCAAATTTAACAATTTATAGTAAGAAGCTAACTTTATCCCTTTCTTTAGATCATTGTTCTCCAAACTAGGGTTTATGTAGCCTCAGGGCCACATAACACACCATCAAGTTTTATTAATCATAACATTATTTTTATAATAGTAGTCTAATAGACAAATTATAACAGATTTTGATGTGATTTTATGGATTTTTTAATGCCTTTATTTCCCTCTGTAATGGCTTTGTTTATATTACTACTAAATCATTACTAAGATTTGGAACAAAAGTTTAGACATAACAAGATTACAGTTGTGTGTGTTTTTTATCTTTGTAAAGAGCTGTTGGGTTTATAAGGGTTAAGTCAATATTCCAGAAGGGGCATGCAACTGGTTGAAGTTTGGGAAACACCACTTTAAATAATTTATTTATGTTATGTTCTATGGATAGACCAAATGCAATGTTATCAAAGTTTAGTAGAGAAAAATTATGTTAAGAAGAACACCTGTAGTTAAACATACAGAATAATTTTCTTTAAATATATATGTTGTATATATTTCATAAATAAACAGTTTATAAGGAATATTTCAATTAGATATGTGTGTGATAAGAATGATCATACTCAAGTTTCATGACTTGATTCTTCAAAATACTTCTCACGTGTCACGACGTTAGTTTACACATTTTCCTGAGCGTATGAGTTGTTACTCTAGATATCAACGAGTGCGCTCAGAACCCAAGCATTTGTCAGAACGGAGCATGCGAGAACATGATGGGGGCTCACCGGTGCATCTGTGACCTGGGACACCAAGTGGACGAGACGGGCAAGTTCTGTGTTGACGTCAACGAGTGCGAGATGGACGACTTGGTGTGCAGCGGAGGACAATGCCGTAACACTCCCGGCAGCTTCCAGGTGACATAAATCTACCATGGTTTAGGCTGAAGGGGTTTCCAATAAATAAAAATAAAAAAGAGCATATACATAGGTATTTATAATGTGAAAGACTATTTGGAATAGAGCATTAGGCTAAATCATGGTTTAAATTAGGAGGGCTGGCCAGCACACTTACCTAGGTGATACTGGAGTAGAAATTGTTTAGATAGAACACAAAAAAACATACAAACACATTTTTAAGGTCAAGCTTTCACTGTCACAGACAGCTCCATCAGGTCAAGAAAGCAGGTCCCGGTTTATAACTGGGCAGACTGGGCAAATGCCCAGAGTGCCAGACTTTAGGGGACGCACAAGAGAATCATATTTTTTAAGAGGAAAAATATTAATTTTATTTGCTCAGGAATTAAAAAGTGACAAAATTACAATATTATTTTTGCTGCGTTTATTCTGCTTGTAAAATTAGAAATGCGTTAATCACAATCAATTTCCTCTCATCCACGCATTCTAGTGTAGTAATTTTCAAACAAATCTTTAGTTACTTTAATTCACGTCTGCCTTCCTTGGTGTTTCGTCCCCAATGTTGACGTTTCATTCCCACGCTCGCTGTCAAGTATTTCACACATAACCTCTATTCATTGATTCTATGTGTGTTTTAATATATCTATACAAGGAAAACCTCTTTTCGTTTTATGGTGTAATTGTATTATATTTGGAAGAAGGTATAGGATAGGTGGATAGAAACATATAAAAGGAATGAACACAATATGGTTTTTACAATGAAAAGAAGAACACAGTTCACACTTTACATTGCTGGCATTGGACAAAGGGGTAATGATTGCCTCTTAAAAGGAATCGATCATCAGCGCCCAATCCCTCATCCAGTGGTGGCTCGTAGCTAAAATTATTGGGGGTGCTGCTCCAGAAAATTTTTAGTCTTTGAGTAAAAAGTAAAAAAATGTATAAAAGGAAAATTTATTCAGGAAATTGATAAAATCTTAACAAAAAAAACCAAACTTTTTTACTTACTTTAACTTAAATTGTTACAGTTCAAGCTTGATCTATTCATTTAAAAATGAAATCCTGCAAAAAGTTCAATCATTTTCTCCTTGATCTCTGGATGACAATTGAGGAAATTTTTCTCCATTGAAAGTACTGCAAGCGCATCTAGTCTTTCTGTTAAATAAAAGAACAAAAAAAAAAGAATAAAATAGAATAGCTGGAAGCAGAATAATAATCTAATTCTACATTCTTCTACACTTTATCATATTCAAGAATATGGTACACAGTTTTTAAGTACAGAACACACTGAGTAAAAAAGAACTTCCTTCCACCATCACGTCAGAGCCAACACTGCGAGAGAAACAGTGCTATCTCTACCTGCCAGTCCCGCCTTCTTCCTCACCCCCTCCTATGTGTGCATGCGCACAACAATGAAACACCACATCGCTGGTGCTGTGAAGCGCACAGTTCCATACAAAGATTTTTGTATCTATTTCATAAACTGGGGGATGGCTATTGAAGTACTGACATTAAGCTTAAGGAATATTATATTGTACTACAAAAATAAAGAAAGAATTAAAGAAAAAAGGACTCATTATATTAAATGTTATTGATAATATCAAGTGGAAAAAGGGGGTGCTGCAGTTCCGCAGCACCTATACATGAGCCTCCACTGCCCTCGACCTAGGTTTTATTCTATCGGAACTCATCAGAGAGGAGTGTGAAACATGCAACACAACTTCCTAAAAGAGGAAAAACAAAACACACAAAAGGGAGGAAATGGAAAATTGTAAAGAATGAGAAGACACATAGATAGGAACATGTAAAAGGTATAAATAACATAACATGTGTGTCTTAAGTGACTTGTTTACAAGTTTTAGTTTTTAAACATGAGTAGGAAAATAAATGGTGCCGAGTTCAAAAAGCGTGTTGCTAAAAAAACACAAAGGTGAAGTTGAACTATTAAAACAAGTGTCGAAAATATAATCTTTTTAACATACATTTCAACCTCATTGACTATATCTAAGTGTTCACAATCTCCTGTAGCGCTCATCGCACGAGAACCCTGCGAGGCTGTTATCTGCAGTTTTTTCTATTGGGTATATGTGTTGATGTAAATATATAAATAAAAATTAATAAGACTTATAAAACAAAACAAAAAAATAATTACCGATATTCTGTTTTTATTTACTATGGCCCTAAATATAGTGTATAGTAGTAAATAATCAAAATAAGCAAAAGGATAGCTAATCAGTGTGCATTTTTCAATTATAAAACATAGCTACTAATGCTTAGACAAGCTTATAAAATTATCGAGGGGGGAGGGGTGGAGGCATCTGCGATATCAATGCCCAGAACACCAAGTACATAAGCCCGGGGCCTGCATAAGAGTAGACTCAGTCTACTATCTTGACCTGATGAAGCTGTCTGTGACAGTGAAAGCTTGTCCTTAAAAATGTGTTTGTGTGTTTTTTTTAGTGTTCTATCTAAACAATTTCTACTCCAGTATCACCAAGTTAAGTGTGCTGGCTATCCCTCCTAATTTAAACCATAATGTGAAAGAATGAATAATGTGAAATTGATTTGGGAAGACAGGCCTTAATCTTTGCTGGCTGCTTAGGAGATAGCTTTTCCTATCCAAATGCCGTTTTTAATCCTTTATTCCGGTGAATGCTGGTTCATTTACTTTGCCTTCCTATTGGGTTAGAAAAATAATAAAGGGATAAAGAACAGTAGCGGATTTAGGTTTGAGGACGCCCTAGGCCCGAGACGATATGGCGCCCTTTTTTTTGTAACAGTATATATATATATATAAACATATA
This sequence comes from Timema poppense, assembly GCA_902141375.1. Taxonomy (NCBI): domain Eukaryota; kingdom Metazoa; phylum Arthropoda; class Insecta; order Phasmatodea; family Timematidae; genus Timema; species Timema poppense. Next base: position 165,296 of record CABFOV010000446.1, on the reverse strand, counting down.
TATACATATATGTGTGTGTATAAAATAATGAAAATAATAACAATAATAATAAGAAATCTAATTCAGGTATAAATTAAACATTTATTTTTTTAACATAACAATTAAATATAGAATTAATAATAAATTGCTTGTAATTAAAATATAAATTATTTCAATTAAAATTTTTGGCGCCCCTCAAAATTTGCCGCCCTAGGCCCGGGCCTCACGGGCCTAAGCCTAAATCCGCTACTGATAAAGAATGAAGAAGGTAAATTTTAAGTAAATTATGTGAATTTATGTGGAGGGAAAGTGTGAAACCACTAAACACCCTTGATACATCTTGGTAAAATATGAACATTGACCTTTCTCTCACCAACAAATCAGACTATACGAGCTTGACATTATGTCTGTGTGTCCACCAATATAAGTTATATTAGTGTTATTAAATATTATAGGAAAGTATGGAATAATGGTTGCCCCTTCAGACTGAGACCTAAGAAGGTAGGATTCAAATTTTCTGAGGCAGATTTTTCAAAATGAATTTTCTTCCTCTATTCAGACAAATGCTGGTGCATTTTCATAAGCCTATACCTATTCAATTCTATTATGTAGTTTAAGGTGGGATAGAAGGTGACGTGAGAAAATGCCAGTTTTTTTTGCAATTTTCATATCAAAACCTTATTTTGGCCAAAATAAATAAAATATTGCTTCTGTATAACATACCGGTAGAGTTTAATTACCTTCACAAGGTGACCTCAACAATTCTTGAATATTTGTCATGAACATATTAACATTATGTGATCAATTTTTTAAATGAATAGGAAAAGTCATTAAAATCCTGGACATCTTTCACAAATATTCAAGAACTGTTGAGGTCACTATGTAATGGAAATAAAAACTCTATATTTCTACTCGAGCAATATTTTATTTATTTTGGCCAAAATAATGTTTTGCTATAAAAACTGCAAAAAACACTGGTCTTTTATTGCATCCCCTTCCATCTCACCTAACGTTGCTAAAATAGAATGAAATATTTTAGTTTCCTATTATTTATAATTTTTGGGGGGTACAGGGGGCTTAAAGGTTTAGTTTCTTACCTTTTTCCTCCATTTATTTTAGGTATTTAATATGCATTTTCTGAACCGACTAATTTTAACTTAAATCTATAATAGAGACAACACCCAGCCCCCAGCTGTTAACTCATTTCTGTCAAAGTGGAAACCCACATTTCACCAATGACACATTTCTATACCATGCCAAGAATCGAACCCAAGATCCTTAGCTCAGTATAGTTCCTTACTATTAAGTCTTTGTGCGCAGTGTATCTGCCCTACGGGGACCCAACTCAGCCCCATCTCCCAGGTCTGTGAGGACATCAACGAGTGCCAAGAACTTGGTGAAGAAGCCTGTGTCAATGGAGACTGTATTAACACACTCGGCTCATATGAGTGTGAGTGTGAGGCCGGTTTCATTCTCGATAACACGGGCAGAATATGTATCGGTGAGTAGAGTGTTATATTTAATAAATTTACAAATGATCAAAAGCAGGTGACCTAAGATACTCAACAATATAAACTTAGAACTTGTTTTATTTTAATTTTTAATCATCACCCAATAAAATGGTGTACATTCACACTTATTTTCTTTTCCTTAATTTCTTCTCACATGAATTTAACAAATTCAATTTAATTGAACACTTCTATTTGTACCCAAGTAATATAAATATATTTTTATAATAATTTCCTTAGTTTCTACTTTTTATCTTAAAATGGATTGTTTCACTAAATAGTATTTATTTATGTTTATTTTCTGTTTTTATTAGTCCTTAGGTATGTAAGATAAAAAATAATATTGATCTCATGGCCAGGAAAATATCTTCAAAAGCTATTATATTTTCTCTAATTTTTGAGATATTAAAATACAATGCTAAAAAAAGTTAAGACTGAACTCAAAATAATACCAGCCAAAAATTATTTATGTTGTATAGATATTCTTGTAATAGATAATAAATAAAATAAAACATATATGAATACAAAATTTTTATTTGGTCTTGATAAATTAACATATTTTTTAGACGTGAAAGAGTAGTTCTTGCATAAACCTATTTTTTTAATTAATCATAGAGAGAAAGTATAGTAATGTTATTGTGAAAATTTTTGACCTTAAAACTAATGAATCTTAATGTTCTGTGCATCCACAAAACTTAAAAATAATATATATTATAATTTTGTGTGTATGTTTTTATCTGGGTCTACAGCCAAACCGGTTTTAGTGGATGTCATTCAAACTTGATATTTTATAGATGTTATATAGTAATACCACAAGACCAAATCGTGTCTTTGAAAATGGTTCTATATCTCTATAAGGAAGACCTCTTTATGCTTTATGAGATAATTGTAATATATTTGGAAGAAGGTATAGGAAAGGTGGATAGAAACATATAAAAGGGATGAACACAATATAGTTTTTACAGTGAAAACAAGAACACAGTTCACACTTTACATTGCTGCCATTGTACAAAGAGGTTTCCTTTTAAAGAAAATCATCACCGCCCAATCCCCTGACCTAGGTTTCATTCTATCGGAACTCATCAGGGAGGAGTGTGAAATGCGCAACGCAACCTCCTAAAAGAGGAAACCAATGGTTCTAGTAATTTTGCTCAACATTGATATCTGGTGAGTGTTTAAAGTGGGAAGATACAAGGTATACTTTTTTTTTCAGCAGTACATTTATTTAAGAGTAGTTTACTGATGAACGAGTGTAGTGGACTCTAAATTACCTATACACTGTAAAATAATTATCCCCTAAAAGTACCGAGCCAACATTTGATTATGAATTGTCTTTAAATCCTGGGAAGCAGTATTTAAGATCAATGTCTTAGCATAGCAAATTTGGATAACATAAAATAATGATTCTATTAAAAATGTCTTCTAAAATTATTTTACTATCTTAAAAGTCTACTTTTTATTTATGTAAAGATGTGTTTTGTTTGCTGTGTTGGTACCAGATAACAGAAAGGGCTCGTGCTGGACTCGCCTTGTCGGTGGTCGCTGCGAAAACAATCTCCCACGTCTCACCCTCAAGTCCGAGTGCTGTTGTTCTGTTGGTCTAGCTTGGGGAAGTCCTTGTGAAATTTGCAACCAGCATCTTTGCGACTGTCCTAAAGGTTATGCCAAGGCAAGAGCACAGTTTTTTTCTATCTACATGCTAAGATAGTTTTATTTTTATATACTAGAATAGTAGTTTTTATAGACACCAACTAAATTTACACTCTTAAGCTTTGAGCTATAATTTTGATACGGGTCTATATATTTTTAATGTATGGCCTGTTTCAATAAAATTCATACCTCCTAATCTTTATATGTTTTGTAGCTTTAAATAATTGCATACAATATGAATGTTTTGTATGACAAGTTATCTAACAAATGATGTAGCGATGGTATTTAGTAGTAAAACTTCAACATAACTATTTTAAGTTGTTGATATAACTTTGAAAATGTTGTGGAGTATTCCCAACTTTTATCAGCATCATTGCGATCATCATCATCATCGTCATCATCATCATCATCATCATCATCATCATCATCACCAATATTATTACTATTATTACTATGAAAGATCATTCACTATTAAAATAGATACACGCACCTCCAACATATTTTTAGCCACTTGCAGTATACCTCAAGGTTCTAATTTAGGTCCTCTTCTCTTTAATGTGTTTATTGATGATATTGGTAAATATTTAAACTCATCTAGTTAAAGACTATTTGTGGATGATGTAAAATTATATAAAATTATCAAATCAACTGCAGATTGTATGGACTTACAAAACAACATGAATAGCATTTTACAATGGTCTCTTGAAAATGGAATGTCTATCGATAAATCAAAGACCGAATCTATATATTTACCTGGACAATAAACTTTTCTTCCACTATCATGTTGACCATATATTATCTCAATCGTTGAAATTACTAGGTCTTATTAAATTTATTACCTCATCATTTAGGAAAATTGAATTTTTTTATATATGTACTTTAGCCTGGTTAGCTCTAAGCTAGAATATGCTACTGTTGCTTGGAATTCCATTACCTGAACTGACTCTCTCAGGTTGGAAAATTTTCAAAGAAAATTTGTTGCTGCATGCTTTGATACATAGGTACTTTACTAACCAGATTTATTATGACTATGACAGAATTGAAAACATTTTAGGGATCCAAACTCTCTAATGATGCCCGTTTTGTTTTTAATACTTTCAATAGAAACATTTCTTGTAAATTTTCCCTTGATCATGTTTTTCATTCTCAGTCCTTTCATTATCAAAAATTTTCTCTCGACAACTCTTACAAGGTGAGCCCTATAGGCCATTATATCTACAACGCTAATTCCAAATTTGTCAAATTCTACTTTTATCATAAAAGAAAAGCCAAACTTAAATAATTATTTAAGGAACTCCCTTAAAATAACTAATTTACCCTCTGAGGTCCTACCTTGAATATTTAAATTTACTTTATTCTTATTTATTTTTTGCATACTGTTATCTTTTTAAATATTTATGCTTTTACTACTTTTAATTGATTTATTTAATATTTTTATCGTCTATCATTAATAGTTATGTCCTATTTTTTTAAATAATTATTAGTATGCATCATTATTTAGCTATAATTATTTTTTTATTTTTTTATTATATGTACTTGTATGGTACTTGTGTACTTTTCAGTGCTGGCCTGTTATAGGTCTCACGACTGTTGGCCAGCACTATAATAAAGGAAATTGAAAGTGAAAGTGAAATTAATATTTCAATCATATATAGTTTCTCACTTTTTGAAATAACTTGGCATTAATAAGTATATCTATCACCTCTTCATTCTTTAAAGTTGACTGTGTTTTAAGTTTGTATTTTTATTTGGTCAGGTCAAAGCTTGAATATGCTAGTGTGGCGAGGGATTCCATCATCTTAACTGACTCTCTCAGATTGGAAAGGGCTCGACACAAATTTGTCACTGCTTGCATGATAAATTATCTTTTGACCGCCTCTACAATGATTATGATAGAATTCAAAACTTCTTGGGGGTCCAAGCTCTCATCTCATGAAGACTTTATTGAGATGATCTTTTTTAACATATTTAATAGCAGGATTTCTTGTCAATCTGTCCCTGAACATGTGGGCATTCTTGTGCCCTCTCGTGCCTCTCCAAATCCTAAAATATTTTCTATGAGTAGCTCATACAAACTCAGCCCTCTTGGCTGTTGTATAACCAGTGCTAAATATAGATTTCCATAATATTATTTTATCACAAAAGAAAAACCAAAATTATAGAGTTATTTAAGGGTCACCTTTATCATTAAGTAGGTAGTTTCTGTTTGCTTAGTGTGAACTCTTCACTAAATTATTATTGCTATTGAGTCATCTATTTTATTGTTTTACTTCTTTATTATTATTGAATCAAATAATCAAAGCTATTATTTATACTTTTAGTGAGGATTACTCCATCTAGATATCATATTCTGAAAATTGAAAAATGACACCTGGACACAGGAATCGAACCCGGGACCTTTGGCTTAGTACACCAATGCTCTTACCACTGAGCTATCCAGGATTCGTCCTGTGCCCAGGGTCATTCTTCACTCATATTTTAAGGCAGATCCGCACGTCAATCATAGACTCTTAAAATATGAGTGAAGAATGACTCTGGGCACGGAACGAATCCTGGATAGCTCAGTGGTAAGAGCATTGGCGTACTAAGCTAAAGCTCCCGGGTTTGATTTCTGTGTCCAGGTGTCATTTTTCAATTTTCAGATTATTATTATTAGTTATTAATTTGTTTTATTGTAATCACTATAGGTCTTTCACCAATATAATATAATTTGTTTTTGTAAGCCAAATCCATTGAGAATACAGTATTTAGAATATCCATATTACGGTAGTAAAATATGTATAGTAAGACAGTGTAGAAACAATGTACAATAATGAAAAGTAATTGATTGTGAAGGAAGTCAACCTAAAAGGATAGTTAGATTGGGCCTAGATGGAAAAACACACTTCTCTCTTCATTCTTCTCTTCTTAAACTATTGCACTATATTATACTTTACACACAGTAGTAAAGTAGATATGGAGAGTTTGTTTATCTGTCATGAGCAGTGTGCCATATACAGAGGGCTGGAATTTTAAAATTAGTAGCCCCTGTACACAAAAATGTTGCTACAACTTAAAAAATGGAATTTTAAATTTTTGATTAGATTTTTTTTAAATAAATTAAAAACTGGGTTGTAAGAAATAAAATGAAGATATTTTTTTTTCTCTTTGTTTGAAGCAAAGAAAATTATTTCCCAGAGTACTTCTGCTAGTATGTACTACTATGTTTATAAACTAGAATAAATACAACCTGCTAAATAATATTTTGAAATAGTTTCTATTCCCTCTTTTTGAATAATTTAGTCAATATTAAGGAATGTTTCTTCTATCCATTGTTATGTATGTTAATTTGTCAATTAGGTTGATGGAAAAACATGTACAGATGTAAATGAGTGTGATCTGAACCCAGGAATATGTAAAGGTGGGGGGACCTGCGTCAACACTGATGGCTCATTCACTTGCAACTGCCCACCAGGATTGACACTTGACACAACAGGTGAGGTTGAATTTCATTCACACACGCTTGAATATCTTTACCATAATTATTATTAAATACGTGTATTTGCATGTGTATGTGTGTGAATATATAATATGTTAAAAAAGATGCGCAAACACACATACACACATTTTTTTAGCACCACGTCTTACTACATGTTCGGGCTATACTCTTATGTTCTAATTACACTAATAGTTTTAAGGATTATGGAGGTTATATTAATAGGAAGTGTACCCATATGTGCGTGGAAGTAAAGTATAAAACCATTTTGGAAAAACTTTGATCTCTTGTCATCGGCAGTCTAGTCTACTATGAGAATAGTGCGTTAGACCACGCAGCCACCAAAGTGTCTCACATACATGTTGGTCAAATAAGAACCAAATAAGTACATTTGAAATAATCTTCTTTTATAAAAGGTTACAATTTACATTTTTCGCTATCGATAAATCATTCCTATCATGATCCTGACTAGCCAAACTTGTTTGTTACATAATTTAATGTAATTTTACATATTTAATTCAAATGCATATCTAATTTAAAAGTAACACAATTAATTTATATTATTAATATTATTATTATATTTTAAATAGGCTCTGTTGTTCTGTGTACTATTTAGAAACTCTTTGGCTCTGTCATACATGCTTAAATGCTTATTGAAATAAAATTAATTTTTTTTAAGAATATTGATAAAGAATTACTTCATAATCATGCAAAATGTTTTTTTTCTCTAGTAAATAATTTTTTTATAAGAATATAAAATTAATTTGACCTTAATTACTGATTTGTGATGTCCCAGGGTATTTTCTAAAATGACAACATAACTAATATTTATCAGTTCAACATACTATTTAAATGGATATAAGTTGTCACTCGGCACTAATAAGTTTAGTGTTTTATTTTTAAGCTTCTATACTATGGATGATTTATCAAACTTAATATATTGTATCAATATTATGATCCAACTGAGGGGCCGGCACACTCGCCATTTGTTTGACCTTTATATTTTCTTCCTTTCTTCATCCTTGTTTAGCAGGTATTTAGGCCAACCTTACTGACAGGGGATCTAGAGGGGACAGGGGCAGAGCTTACTTGAAAGTAAAGTGACACATATATATGAGTCTAGGTTCATTTTCTTCAAATCCAGTATACTGGAAATCAAAACTTCCAGACTCTCGACTGAGGCCCCTATATATACCCAGCTGGCGTTCAGGGAAGGGACCCCAGTCTGAGTTCAGGGTATTGTAGTGAGTGAGCTAACATGTCCAGGTGAAGGCCATCGTGTACAGTGTTGGTGAACCTCAGGTTGGCGCGATGTGTGTAGACAAGTGTGTTGGTGACCAGTGGAGGGCTTGCATGAATGACACAGGTGACATATACATCGATCATGAATTGAGTAGTGACTGAAAATTATAAGAGACTGGTATTTAAAAGTTTAATTAGCTAGTTAATATTTTTATGAATTCTTTGTTTATTTTATTTTATGCATATTCATTTAGTAATTGATTTACAGATTTAATTATGAATTTAATTATTTAATTTAATGACTGTTTAAATTTTAACAAAGTTAGTGTATGTGTTTGCTTTAGTGTTAATAATCAAAACCTTAAATATTTTGTATGTTTATTCAATTGTGTTTAACCAAAAAGTACCAAAATATCCTTAAAAGAATTCACAGCTCAAACGATGTGGTGTTGATGATCCACGACCCCCTGATCACGTTAAAATATTTTTTAAATTTGATATTGTGTTTTAGGTACCATATGTCTGGATGTCCGTCAGGAGTCTTGCTACACAGAGTATCGCCATGGCACTTGTGCCAATTTGTTGGAAGGAATTTTCTCCCGCAGCGTGTGTTGCTGTTCTTCTGTGGGAAAAGCTTGGGGAGGGGACAACACTAGATGCGAACCTTGTCCGAGAACTGGAACTCAGGCTCACACTGAGCTCTGTCCTAAAGGTTCTGGGTTCATTGAACGTAAAGACATCAATGAGTGCACAGAGTTTCCAGGGATGTGCAGTAATGGGCGGTGTAAGAACACCATCGGGAGTTTCAGTTGTCGCTGCAACCAAGGATACACACTTGATGAGAATGGTATCAAGTGTATAGGTGCGTAACTTGATATTATATTTATCTCATTGATTCTGCCAATAACAAGAGTGTTAAGCGGTTGATATTGAAATTTTAAATATTTTTTGGGGGGGCTTGAATACTGGCTGAAACTTTTGAGTTAAGATTAATTATAATACAGTAGAGTCTCGTTAATCCAAACTAATTGAGACCAAGACCTATTCGGATTACAAGATTTTTGGACTAACCAAAATCTTTGCTATAATATAAATTAAAAATTCACTCTAAGGTTTAATGGGCATGTTTATGTGTGTGCTATTCATGAGCGTTGAGAGATAGAGGCGAGGTGGGGTGAGTAACAGGTCCACTTCATACGACAAAAGAGACTTACTGATTTTATAAACATGCCAAATAAATAAATAATGCTTATAAGTACCCTAGAATATGCTATTTTCATCTTTTTTAAAGTAAATCAAACTGAGTGAATTTATACATTGATTCTTTTCACTACTTTTTATTATTACAGTAAATTGTGTTTAAAAATTAAATGTTTTTTAGTCCACTTTTGTTCGGACTAACCAGATTTTCGGATTAGCTTATTTCAGATCAACGAGACTTTACTGTACAAAATAATAGTTCAGGGTCCACTATAGTAAAACCATTCCAGATAATAATAAACCAGGCGTGCTAAACGCATTAATTATCAACCATATTTTCATACACAAAAGCTATTTAAATAAGCTTCATGATTGTTTCATAATAATTTGTTCCAGGGTTGGCTTGTTTAAGCCAATTTTTATTTGAAAAAAACCATCTTGCCTTTTTTTATAAGTAGTAATCCCAATGTTACTGCAAAACGAACCTAATAAAATCAATTAATTATCCATTTAAACTAACCTGGTTAGTAGGTATCGGTAATGAACCATTCCCTAAGAAATCTCATTTAAAAGGGGAATTTTCATTACAAGTAATACCATATTTGGTGATTCAGCTTTTAATTTGCCATAAATTATAATTATATTGAAGTTGTTTCTTAAAATCATGGTATTTTTCAACTAATTGAATCTATATAAATATCTTAAACTCTTACAAGGCACATACATACCAATTAAAAATAAATTGTTTATGTGAAAATTGTGTAGGCCCTATGTGCTAATTTGTGGGTTATGCTACGAGTAATTTACATAGTATATCATATATTTAAGTGCAATTCAGGAATTGTGAACTAAGTTTAATTAAATCTAAATTTCCAGCAGGATTGATGGCAAGGATAGAATGTCAGAGATTGACAAGGATTCAATCTAATTTGATGCACTAGAGATTGTTTTGCTTAAAATCCTTTTCTATCCTGAAAAATCTTAAAAAATTCACCTGTTTTATTTCATTCCTTCAGGTTAGATATTTCAAGTTACTTAAATCCAGTAATTTATCAAAATAATTTACATTTTAAAGAACTATAAACTCTATAAAGTATCGAACATATGCATATGAGCAATATTTTAAAAGCAACCTGTTGAAACATAAATGGTCTACGCTTGTGTAGAGATATTAGTATTAAGGTTATTGTAAAACTGGAACTTAACTGGTGTATTGTGCACATTTTTATAGATATCGACGAGTGCAACATCATGCATGGCGTGTGTGGTGACGGAGATTGTCGCAACACCCCCGGTAGTTTCCTGTGCGACTGCAAGGAGGGATTCGAGAGTACTTTGATGATGCAGGTGTGCATGGGTAAGCAGGGGGAACACAACACTCTGGCGAAATGTATGCTATTACCGTGATGTTTATGAAGACCTGACCAGTTTACTTAATAGATCTTTCTTCCTTTAATTAGTTTAATAAATAATCAGCATAACAGTGTGATTCCTCAAAGTTCTAACAGGTATGGAAGCAGGTAAATCACTACTTTACCTCTTAGTGATGTAACTTTGTGTTTTGGCGATAGGGGAGGATGATAAAATGGCTATCCCCCTACCCTACCTCTTCCGACAGTGTATACTACTTTAATACCGTAGTGAAATGTACATAAGGAGTCTCTTCTAAGAACAGTCTAGTTCTTATACATTCTGTATAGCTCTTTTGAGAGAAACAATTACACCTCTTGGTAATAAATAGTAAAACTCCAACCCATTCAAATCTTTTGAATACATTTGGTATACATCCTGCTCATGACGAAGGTGATAAAAACTATTAAACAAAGGCTTAGCATTGTATAGGAAACCAACAAGTCTGTTTAGTCTGTGAAACTGTGAAAAATGAGTCAATATTTCAAAAGAAATTTTATCTAGATATTCTCTTAAGAACCAAAAATGTTCCTGAACATGATTTATCTCCCCATTAAGCCACCCATTCCACCTTTGCCTCCCAGGACTGATGCACCACTTGTCTCCTACTTGACTCCTAGCTCCCTATATTCTATTTGCCACCTTAGACAACAACTATAAAATCTCTCATATTTAGTATCCAAAACATTAATGATGACTTTTATTTTTGGGTTTCCTCTCATGCAAACAAAAAAAGTGCACTATTTATAACAGAATTTTTACAAATCTTTTAACATTCTAAATTATTATTATTATTATTATTAGCACCGCGTCTTACTACCCGTTCGGGTTATACGCACTTACGCTAATGTGTAATGGTAGGGTGATTGTGAGATGAAATGAAGGACCTACAGTTTAACGTGGAATCCGAACCACGGTGGAGGCCTGGCATTCCTCACATTCACAAGATGTCTTGTCAGAGGTGAAGGAAGGGTTTGGTAATCAGATAAATCTTTGCCGGGACCGAGGATCGAACCCCGGCCGCCACCATAGAAGTCTGACACCTTACCCCTAGACCGCCAGGTCACCCTAACATTCTAAAATATATCAAGTTAGTCAAAGAACTTTACTGTGTAAAATACTAGAGTATGTGTGAGTTTCTATTTTATATTTATAAAAAAGGTTTACCTTTCTTTTTATTAAACTAAAACAAACATTTTCTTGTTTGAATCACTCTTCAATGACTTGCAAATATATGTTTTACACACAACACATGTTGACTGAAGAGCTATGTGTAGCAACTGTAGGCACAGGGATCGTGCTAGTGGTAAGGGATGTCGATGATATAAGCTCATATCCTTTATTATTATGTAGGAACAAACCTGCATTTGCGATTCCTAACCAGCTAAAAAGTTAAGTCACTACTAACGTGTTGGTTTTAGATGGATAGCTACACAAGGCACATATGACCTGCATTGGTGGCTGCATGATATAGGAAGTTAGATTATCATAGAACTTTGTAGTTACCCATTTCGAGGTTCAATCTCAGTTGGGTGTGTTGAGGCTGGTTTTCCCTGATAGTTTTTCACTCCTCCTTCACACAAATATGGGTACACTTCTTTTAAATTCAACCTTCATCATCCCTAACACATTAGAGTAATTAGAACATAGGGGTATAACTCAATAATCAGTAATATGCAGTGCTAAAGAAGAATAAAAAAGACTTGGTTGTCATTGAAGTCAGGGCTCAAATTATGATAGGGTAAACTTGGTGTCATATTTCAAATATGATATTTTTTCCTTTGGTTTACCCATTCTCTCTCCAAACTATTGTGGATGCACTTTCTCTTAGACTAATTTACTCATCCCTACCCTTTAAAATAAGCCATTTATAGCTTAGCTCCTGTCTTAAATTTACTTAAAATAATAATATATGCAATCTAATGCCATGGAAAAGTGTTGTGGTTCTTAATAACTGTGGGTTTTTTTCCTTTCTGTTAAAAATAAAATCACTTCTACTATATTACTATTCCCTACCCTTAAATATACAATCTTTTATTTAACAAAAATTGTAAGAATAGAAAGCGCAATTCATGAGATGTATGGTAAGCTTTAATGGCAGAAAAAAAAAAGCCAGATGACTTTAGTGATCATCAATATATTAATTTTTGAACAGCAAAGAAATATTTAAAAATGAAATAAAAAAAAACTATTAAAAAGAATCCATAAAAGGCCCAAATGCTAAAATAGTAAGAAAAGGGTTTTAGAATTCAGAAAGGCCATGCAATCAACTGGTAATGGCTTTTAGGACCTTCTTTTTCCCTCTTCCCCTTTCTACTCTGGTTCACTCTTTGTAATTTCTCAAAATTTTCAAAATCAGTTCACCTTCTTGCTACTAGATGTCAGTTTGTATCTGCTGAGTGTGTTAATTTTGTAATAATAAAACAACTTGTTTCAGATATCGATGAATGTGAACAAATCCCAGGCCTATGTCGAGGAGGAGTGTGCTTGAATACTCCAGGCAGCTTTCGTTGTGAGTGTCCCCCGGGACATGAGCTAGCTCCCAATAAGAAGGCATGCAAAGGTAACATAAACTCAGAACACATAAGCTAAGATTGGAATATCAAAAGGAATTCACATACTTATACCAAGCAAGAAGATTAGGACACACATTTGTTGAGACCCTCAAAACTGCCATTCAATACTAAATCCTAGATTTATTTAAAAGAATAAGGCAACATATTATACCCCTGTGTCATTTTCTGTAACTAAAATTTGGTTCCTGCTATAATTAATATTGCTAAAACCACTTTATTCTTTTTGTTGGCTGCTACAATATAGGAAAAACATACTTAAAAAATGTAAAAATCTAGTGAATTACCTTAAGTCAGACCGTTACATTCTATCTACTTATACAACTTAAATCCATGCTCTTTAAGGTATTTCAACAATAACAAATTTATTGAGCAATTTTAACAATTAGTGTATATAAGCTATAAATGAGTGATTCAATGATATTAAGTCATTTCAGTTCCCAAGTAATAAGGGGCCAAACTTGCTATTTTATGAATGTTCCAAACTTAGGTAAAATTTAATATAATTGGTTTCTTTTAACTGAATCCTAGACCTTTTTTAAATCTATGTATAATTGATGAACTGCCATGTTGCATTCTCACTTTTTTTAAATATCTGCCGAATAGTAAAATTCTGATCCGTCATTGATCAAGTTAGACAAAGTCCACACTGAATATGGCATCAATCTCATAAAAATTATGTTAGTTAAAATTTACAGCATGTTGGTAGTAGTGAGATACTCCTATAGTTTACACTCGGTTTTATCTCCCTTGTTGGAAATGGGTATTATATCATCTTCCTTCCATTCTTGGGGTAATACCTCATGGTCCCATATGGAACATAGAAATTTATGAATTTCTCTTGATAACCTTTCACAAATTCCATTTATTAATTCAATTGAAATTGAATATATCTTGGAAATTTATGGTTCTTTAACTTCTTAATAGCGTATTTGACTTCACTAATACTTGGCTTTGGTACTAGTGGTTCAGTAGTATGGATTTAGATGCCGTACACTCATAATATAAATATTATAATAATATTATTTTACCATTTTTAAGGCAAATTATCTAATGTAAGTATGGGGCTGAAATTTACTATAACTAGACATTCATACAAGGTGTACACAATTAAATATTTATGGAGTGGAATATTATAATATTAGTAAAAATTTATGCTTTGCGAGTCATAAATAATTTATATCTGGATTGAAATTTGGATTTAAGTGAAAATTTATAATACAAAATAAAAGTAACTTTAAATAATAAAGTTATGAGGTTCAAATGTTAGTAATCCAGGTGTGATAAGTGTTTTAAAATAAAATAAGATAATTTTAAATAAGTATTACAAATATCATACATAATAAAACAATTATGTGTGACACACATAATATGAAAGTCATGAAATCAATAAATATGTTATTTAACACAGTGGGCTCCTAATTACCCATCACTCGCAGGGCTGGGACATGGTCAGAACACAAAAAAGGTCGGATAATAAGAGAAGAAGAAAAAAACTATTAAAACACAAAAAACAAACAAGAAATAACCTCAAATATTAGGGTTTTCTAAATGTATTGAAGTATTTATTTTTTACATATAGTCTACAATTTAATTAAGGCAACACAAAACAAAATATTTGATTAGAAAACATAGCTGGTGAAACAAGTCTGTAGTATTGTTATCATTTATAGACAAGACAACATCCTAGCCTTGGTTGCTAGGTTTATCCACTTCTTTAGCCATAAAATTTCCATAGGCGTGGAAGTAGGAATGAAACAACAGAAACTCACGGTCAAGTATAGACAAGCACAGGATGAGATGGTCGGATATGCTGAGGAGACGGATATAGGGAGGTCGGGTTTAGGAGGGTCTACTGTAGGCCTATTGAAATACATACCTTTTTTATTTATTGAAATAATGGTTTTGTTATTCCAGACATTGATGAGTGTTCCCGTACTAGCGGCATATGTTCGAACGGTGTATGTGAAAATATGATGGGAACATATCAATGCATATGCGATGATGGCTACCAGCAAACAGGCCAGAAGTCACATTGTGAAGGTTAGTCAAAATAATCATGAAATACACATTTTCTTGCCTTAAGATCTTACAGTGCTCAAAGTAAATATTTATGTACAACTCACTTATATTTTGAACACAGCATAAAGCATGTTTTAGAGAATACAAAGATTTATGGGTCAACATTGATACAAGTTAATATATTAATATTATTGATTAGTATTGATACTTTTTATCAAAGTGACGGCTGCAGATTACATGACTAGGTAAATAAATTTATGAAAGTAGCTTTAGTAACTTTTGTAACCGTCATGTGCCGCCCTTTATATATATATATATGTGCTCTTACATAAAAATGGCACATGGAAAACTCGGAGTTTACATATTTAACCAACGTTCACAATAATACCACAAGATTTTGTCAAACACAGATGGATTCTTTGAATGTTGAAAGCAATAATTGTGTTTAATCTACTTCCAACACCAGAAGAAGTCAAATATGTTTTGATGAAACTTAATTTTTAAAATGTACCTGTGTTGTGGGTAAGTGAAATCATAATGACTCAGCTTTCAGTTAATCTTTTAATAAGTTCAAATTGATGGAACTGTGCTTTTTTTTATGGTATATGGTTCTCATCTTTAGAATTTGTTATTTTTTCGTTTGAGGAATTGTAAGGTTATGATCATGTTAGCTCTTAATCTTCTAATGTTACATTATCCAAAATTTAATTATGAGTCGTTGATGTTGTCAATGCTAATTATCTCTGTTATTTTTAGCACCACGTCTTACTACCTATTAAAGTTTTACACTTATGTACTAATTACAATAATGGGTTAGGGATTAGGAAAGCTTAATTTAGAGGAAGTAAACCCGCATTTTTGTGGAGGGAGAGTGAAAAACCATTTAGGAAAAACCACCCTCAGTGCACCTGACTGAGATTGAACCCCGATTTCCCCGTCTCCAGCAGTCTTGTCCAACACAAGATTAGCGCTTTAGAGCACACGGCCACCGAAGCGGGTAAAGTTACCTCTATTAGCTCCTTACTATTTCATACACCAATCCTGAGTTCATTAAGCTGTAATAGTTTCTATTTATGAATGGGGAATTTAATTTGCAATTTCACCACTATTGGTGACAGAATTGCAAGAGTAAATCATTTTACTTTTTTCTGAAAGGAAGGTCAATCAAACACATTTTTAATAAACTCATAATTGACATTTGATTATGTGTCAACAGAATCAGAACTAAATGTTAATATGCAGGACATAGCAACCAAACATTTTATACTGAGAAATGTTTATAACTCACAAATAACAAAACAGTAATAATAAAATTGTGTGTTTATTAGGTATAATCTAATTTTTCATAGGAAGGGCCTTACCTGACAGCTAGAAAAGCTACAAGATTTACTTTGGTATTCATATGCAATGTCATGTTATTTATAGCTGTCACTTCTGTAGTTCATATCATTACCTATAAAATAATATTAATATAGTAAAATGTTATCACTATTAACCACAAAAAAATTCTTATACCTTCTAAAAAACCCTTTCTATGAAAATTGGATTGTATACATAGAAGTTTTCTAAATCTTGGATTAAATGCTTCTAAGAATCTCAATGGAATTAATTTTAAAATCCTAACTAGGAGATTGAACAGGTAGAATAAAAGAGGTTTGACTTGACTACAAGCAAGAGGTTCTGGGTGCTACCTATCATACGAAGGTGTCCAAAAATCATAGAAACAAAGCTACAACAGTAAAAAGTTGTATCACAAAGCTACTATGTTAAAATTAATTAATTTCTTCGAAAATATAAAGGATTAATAGAATCATTGAAAATGCTATATATACTGTACAAAATACCATACTTCCCTATCCTATGTTATTTGTTCTAGATGTGGATGAGTGTACCTCTGACAATGGAGGTTGTGATGATATTTGTATGAACACACCAGGCAGTTACTCCTGTACATGTAGGTTAGTGAATATACTTGGATAGTTACAAATAAAAGTAAAACTTTTCAAATATGTGGGGCACTTAATATTCATTTAAATTTGAAATTCAAAACAATTCTATTTTTAAAACATATTTTGGTTGGTCTTATGGTAATCATGCTTAAAATATATTAATCTTTACTAATGTTTCCATTATCACATATTGTTTTGTTTTTGTCTCCTCTAATTGGAAGTTGTGTTGCACTTTTAAATACCCTTCTGAAAAGTTCCTATATTAAAATATATATATAGCATCACATCTTACTACCCATTTGGGTAAGAGCTCTTATAAAATAAACAACACGAGTTTGGCGATTGGACTAGAGTAACTGATTATTTTTTTAAGAAGTCAGAGGTCTTGTGTTATCAAGTGGCAGCAGTGCAAAGTATTAAATGTTTTTGTCTTTTTAATGTGAAAGAAAGCCACACTAAGTTTGACTGTTATATTTATTTATATCCGTCTTTCCTGTGCCTTCTGTTTTGTATAGTACTAAATTTACAGAGGATTTATTTGAATTACCAAAACATAATGTCAGAAAAAATAATATATTTGATCTGTATCCACATTCATCCTTATATTTTTTATTTTAGTTCCCCCCTCTCTCCTCCACCTTTTCTCATCCAAACTTTTTTTTATCATAATGTGTATGAATTATTTAATTTAAAGGTACCTTTCAAACTTAGATTATGGACAGGACCTCATGATTATTGTAAATTAGTAAATTTGGACTTCTCATATCCTGTCTGCTAAATGTCTGCATAGAATCCCTAGACAAGATTTACATGCAAACCTGCAGGATGCCAGTGCGCTTGGGACCAATGTTATAGTGAACTCATAAGTGACTATGACTCATATGGCATCAAATAATTACAGAGGGAGGGTGTTATGGCCTATAGAATCTTGTGACACTGCATAATGACAACAATAGTTTTGCTCTATTAAATATTGTGACATCAAGCAATGACAGTGAAAGTGATGATATGTTGACTCTTGTTATATAAAGTGATGACATTGAAAGTATTATTATTATTATTATTATTAGCACCGCATCTTACTACTCGTTCGGGCTTTGCACATGCTAATGTGTAATGGTAGGGTGATTGTGAGATTAAATAGAGGACCTACAGTTTAATGTGGGATCCGAACCACGGTGGAGGCCTGAAATTCCATACATTCACAAGTTGTGATTAATACATGTCTTGTCAGAGATGAAGGAAGGGTTTGGCAATCAGATAAATCTGTGCCAGGAACGAGGATTGAGCCCCAGACCCCCAACACAGAAGTCTGACACCTTACCCTTAGACTGCCAGGTTACCTCATTGAAACTAATGCTATATTTAACTTACTCTTGTGACATTGAAAATTTACAGTGAAGGTAAAGAGAATAAGACTTTAAACCAAAGTATTAAAAACAATAAAATATATTAATACTTTGGTTTAAAGTCTTATTTTCTTATCTAAATAATGCTCCTTACTTTAAAAATGTTTCAGAATATTTTCTAAAAGGTGAGTGAAGGTTGACTCTTGTGATATTGAGTATTGACAGTGCAAGTAATGCTATATTGATTCTTGTGATATTGAGAATTAACAATGAAAGTAATGCAATATTGGCTCTTGTGACATTGAGAATTGACATTGCAAGTAATGCTATATTGATTCTTGTGATATTGAGAATTAAGAATGAAAGTAATGCAATATTGGCTCTTGTGACATTGAGAATTGACATTGCAAGTAACATAATATTAACTCTTGTGACATTGAGAATTACTTAATTACTTGACAGTGAAAGTAATGCTATGTTGGCTCTTGTAATATCAAGTAATGACAGTGAAAGTAATGGAATATCGACACTTGCATATTGAATTAATGCTATATTGACTCTTGCAAGTTTGAGAATTTAATAGTGAAAATATTACTATTTGATTCTTGTAATATTGAGAATTGACAATAAAAGTAATGATATGTTGCAGTACGGGCTACATGCTACTATTAGACGGCCGCAGTTGTACTGATGTAGATGAATGTAAAGAAAACCCCAGGATATGTAACGGTGGCAAGTGTACCAATACTCCCGGGAGCTACTCTTGTATTTGTACTGTGGGACTTCTTGAGGGGCCAGGAGGTACTTCTTGTATAGGTGAGTTCATACGGCACCTTCCCATGTCCGAATGGTTAGAGATCTAGGTTAACCTAGTTCAATTCCAGATAAATTTAGTAGTTGCTTGTGAGTTTATAATACTACATCGATATTAAAATTCCTGGTGCCGGGGTTGAGTGTTTAGTGTTAAATATTGATGACCGGTGTCAATTTGGTTTGTATGTCTTGTGAATTTTAAAGACGCACTTAAAATTGCGAAATAAAATGTTATATATGGTCATTTTTTAAATTTATTGTTAAAAAAAATTGTTTGTTTCCTTTCAGATGTTAATGAGTGCGAAATAAAGGAGGATGTTTGTGTGAACGGCGAGTGTGAGAATACACTTGGCTCTTTTTCATGTCGCTGTGAAGAGGGGTATTCTGCCAAGCCTGATTTTGGCCCAGGGTGCTCAGATGATGATGAATGCGAGTTGGGCATTTACAACTGCGACCTCAATGCTGAATGCATTAACACTCTGGTTTGTATTTCTGGCATATTAGGGTAAAGGGGGAAAAGCAGGGGTAGGGCAGGATGTATACAAGTGGGTGTTTATAAAACGTTTTGAAATTTTTTCATTTTATTATAATTTTTCATTGCTTGTTTCATAGATTAAAAAAAATAATTCTTTTAACAATTAATAAAGGAGAACCTTCTATGCAAAGGGAAAATACAATTTAATTCTAATTTGAGATGGGATGCTTACTTTTGCACTCGAGCTTGCATATATAGTATTTAATATGTGTTTAGGAGTTTACCTGATATATGCATGAAAACACACAATAAACATAGAGGAGGACATTTTCAGTTTAGTTTGATTTTTTATATGTAGCTAATTATTTCAAAATTGAAATTAAAAAGTGTCAAATAGATTTGAAACGCGTTATAATTTTAGAAAAGCTTTGAAAAACTTGACTTAATGCTTCAACAATTATGAAGCTTAGCCACTAAAAAATGTTAACAGTTAAAATACTTATGTCTATATTTTGTTATTCTGTGCTGTTATGTAAACTTTAAATAAATATCAACATAAATCTTTCATAATTAAACTGCATTGATATATTAGCATAGGCATATGTTGAATATTTTTTCAAAAAGAAGAAAAGAAAAATTTGAGGAAAAGTGATGTTTAGTGTCTAAAGTTTTATATTAAAAAAAGCACAATATATATATTTTTGCCAAAATAAAATAATAAAAGAATATTCAATCATTGATTTAGTTTCGGGAATATTCCATGTGTTCATTTTGCTTAATTTTTAATTGAAAAAGTGGACTATACACACTTTTTTAATAGGTAATGCTAAAATTATCTTAATCTGTAGTAGAATTTTAAAACAGTACATTAGTGTTCCCATCTTAAATTATAGGTGGGGCAAATCTTGCTTAGTCAAATTTAATAGTTATAGCTCAATCTCCCAACTTCAAACTCAACTTCCATGTTTGAAATTCTCAACCCCGACCACCAATACTCCTCACCACTTAAACAAGTTATTTGTTTTTTGTTTTCTGTACCTTCACTGTAGATTGAGAAATATTAAACCACTAACATTGCAATAGCAAGATTTCAAATAAGAAATAGTTATTATTCTTATTAATAATTAATTACTCTCCTTAGTAAGAAGCTAACTAAATGTATTAAAAAAAAGTTGTTTTTACTTTGCTCAATCAATTAAAACACCTAGTTTCAACACAACAGGAAAAATGTAATTAAAAGTTTGTTTTATATAGTGGAAATATTTTTATTTCAATGTGGCGTGCATTACTTTCTAGGTATACTGTAACAATATTTCAATATGATGAATAAACTTTTTGAGTATTTATATTTTTTTTACAAAAATAATTGGAACAATCACTAGACAGAGATTTCCTCTCTTTACCAGCTAGAAATGTTGAATACAGATTTAATGTGATCCTTTTTTTTAATGAAAGTTTCAGGGGTTTAAAGGAATTTGAGTACCTATTTATATCTTAGTTTGATCTCGTACAGCTAGTCCATTTTCTGAAGCTAGATCTTGCTGGGTTTTTATCAAGGTTATGTTAGTTTTAGGATGATGTACCAGTGTATATCTGTATTTTATAGTGTTATTTTTACCATAAATTGTACACATTTTTTCAGGGCTCTTATGAGTGTCAATGTCTGAAAGGTTTCACTGGTAATGGTGTGACTTGTCGGGATGTGAACGAGTGCTTGGTTAACAATGGAGGTTGTGATCAAAATGCTCAGTGTATCAACACAGAAGGTTCATTTAAGGTAACTATATTGATAACAATCATGAAGAGTAATCTAGATATTAGGCTGTTTATATGTGTACGAATAAATACTAAAATTTTCTATTGCATAGGTACTTTATTTTATCAAAATTATATAGACTTAGCTTCAAGGGAAAGGAGGCTAGGTAAGAGGAAATGTACCAATAATCATCTAAATACATATGTGTGACCTGTTAATTAAGATTGCGCTCAGGTCTTTGAATCAGGTTCACTAAACATACATATTGTCAACACTTTTGGTTATAAATATGTTTACATTTTATCTGTAAACAGAAAATTAAAAATTAATAGAAATCATAATAAAGCAACCAAATAATTAAGAACTTGAATATAATGTGATGACATAAGTTTAAACTTAAAAAGGTAATAAAGAATCACATGCATTTTTTAACAAACTATCCAATAATAATAGGATTTTATCAGTACAAAATGAGAAATGTGGAAAATTTCACTCTTTTTCTGTTTTCTAAAATAAGCACATCTTGGGTAAAATTTAATTACCTTACCTAAGATGTTAATTGAAAATGCAATGATGACTTAATACAATAGTATTCAATTCTAAATATTGACTAAGCAGCAACTTTAAAAAAAATCTATTATATATTTTGTACGGCACTGTGGGCTTATAGTTTACCAAATAGGTGTGGAGGGCTTGTTTCATGTTTGTTTTTTGTTGGTGTTCAAATAATTACCTTTTAACAGTGTGTTTGTGATGCTGGTTTTCGTGGTGATGGATACCAATGTCAAGATATAGATGAGTGCTCCAGCAACCCAACTCTCTGTGAGAACGGTCATTGTCTCAACTACCCAGGCTCATTTAGGTGTGAGTGTGAGATGGGATTCATGCATCCCGATGAGAGGAATGACCAAACTTGCATTGGTAAGTTCACCATGCAAAAATCACCAACTATGCAAAACTGTAATACTTCTTAATTCATAGAGGTAAAATTTTATTTGATCCTTCAATTAAAAGTCTTACTGCTAGGAATACCAATTCAGGTAATTAATTTAATATGTAGGAGCCATGTAGCTGATGATTATTTATTTTATAAATTCCATTAGCATAGTATTTGTGTTATTCATTTGGTAGAACAAAATTTATTCTATAATTTAAAGTTAAAATGGGTCTGTTCTATCTACCCCCACAATAATTAAGGGTTAGTGACGCCTATGGTACTTGAGATAAGTTGTATATAGCACTCTCTAGTGGCTAACAAAACTCATTTTATATGTACAGTAAAACATTAAAATAATTAACTTCTGAAATGTAAATTGAGGAGACCCAAACAAAGAGTTGGAAACACATGGGCCTAGGGATATGAAATATAGTGTAGTACTTACAGAATTCAGAAGCTGGATGTGAGGAAGGTACTAGGGAGGACATAAAGAGGTAGACGAGTGGGGGGAAGAAATCAGGGGTGAGAAAATGTTACAAGAACCGGGCTGACAAAATTTAGAATAAAAGAAGAAGAAATCAATGTGTGCTATGTTCATAAGCCTTAAGAGGGGAAGATAAATGGTAATTTAAAGGAAAGCAGATAATAAGACAAGTGCAAAGATAGAAAGATCATGATTGGAAACCGGATAAAAAAGGGAGTAGGGGAGTTGTGGGTTATTTTATAAACAGGACAGAGGAAATATGAGCCATGAAAAATTTAACTAAATCCAAGAGGAAACCATAAGGGAAGGAATCTTGCCACCAAGTTAAGACTCAATTATTGTGAGTAAAATTTCATTTAAAATTCAGTTAATTAATAGTGAAATTTCTTGTTTGTCTATTAGGCCAAATTATTATTCTGTTAATAAATTTATAGCAAATATTTCTTATTTATATCATGTACTAAGTGAGCAAACCAACCAATACACAAAATTATCATGAGAAGTAAATTAAATTTTAATTAATCTAGAAATTTAATCTTGTTTTATTTTCAATCATGGTTACAAATACTGACATACATCTAAAAATCTTATTAAAGATATTTTTTACAAAGTTTAATATAGAATTTGCTGTAATGATGTTTCAGATATCAACGAGTGTCAAATGTTCAGTAACTTATGTGTGTTTGGCCGGTGCGACAACATATTTGGAATGTTCCGGTGTGAGTGTGATGAAGGATATTCTCTTGATGGTTCAGGTGGTAAGTATGATCTCACACATCAAGTAAAAACAACTGTACTCAAGTGTCGCAAGAAATGCACAGCATTTTAAAAAGGATCTGGTGATAGAAAATTTCTCAGACCTTGTTGTATTACAAACTATGTTAGTTACCAATTACAAGGGTTAAAAAGGGTTGTTGTTATTCATCACTTAGGTTCTAAAATTTCACAAATATTTTTTGTGAGAATATCTTTTTTATTTTCTGGTTAGTTAATTATTGAATATATATTCCTTCAGATTAATTACTTATCTACTTAATGGCATTAGGAACTCGAAAGTTCATTGTCGCACTTACAAAAGTATGCAACCTATCTCTAGCTTGAGTTAGGTCCATTCAGTCCCCCTCATTACATCCTAATGCTTTCGGGTCCATTATAATTTTATTCTCCCATCTGCTTCTAAGTCTTCCCAATGATCTCTTCTCAATGGATTTGCGAGTCAATAACTTGAACAGGGTTCTAAATTTTTCCATTCATGTTGCATGTCCTGCCCACCATAATCTACAAAACTAGGTTATCCTAACAGTATCTTCTGATGATTATGTAACCTTCTTGACTCCCCAATATTTTCATCCCTTTTTGAACCAAATATCTTCCCAAGCACCTTGTTTTCGAACACCCTAATTTTTTTTTTTTGTTATGTAAGGTGAGAGGCCCTGTTTCACACCTAAAGAGAACCGATAAAACTTTTGTTTTGTATAGTCTGAGTTTTACATTCCTTGATAGCAGATGAGATGATAGCAATTTACTGACTGATTTTTTTATAATAAAGGAAAGTGATAAAACTAAAGAAAAAGGAAAAATAAACTATTAAGAATAAATTTGATGAAGAAAGCCCACCTAGGGAAAGAGGAAAATTGTGGGAAGAGTCCAATGCACAAAGGTGACATCTTCTTCCTTTCCTTTCTTCTGTCTTCTATAGTAGAAGTGGTCACACACACATTTTAACACAAATATAATATTTCAGCATTGTTGCCTTTATCAAACACAAAGAAGAAGAAAGTACATAGTACACAAACAATGGATTACTCNTAGAAGTAGTCACACACAAATTTTAACACAAATATCATAATATTTCGGCATTGTTGCCTTTATCAAACACAAAGAAGAAGAAAGTACATAGTACACAAACAATGGATTACTCCATTTTGAATTTTTTTAAAGAAACTGTTAGAAACACATTGTACCAACAGTTTCTTTAAAAAAATTCTAAATGGAGTAATCCATTGTTTGTGTACTATGTACTTTCTTCTTCTTTGTGTTTGATAAAGGCAACAATGCTGAAATATTATATTTGTGTTAAAATGTGTGTGTGACCACTTCTACTATAGAAGACAGAAGAAAGGAAGAAGATGTCACCTTTGTGCATTGGACTCTCCCCACATTTTTCCTCTTTCCCTAGGTGGGCTTTCTTCATCAAATTTACTCTTAATAGTTTATTTTTCCTTTTTCTTTAGTTTTATCACTTTCCTTTGTTATAAAATTATCTAGCTATTGGGCCACCTCATTTTTAAACAATTTACTGACTGAGTAATAGCAAATATCACCTGACTATTTTTTTCTTGATTTCAACTCTAATATCGTGATTGCTAGTTAAAATAGTTTCTAAATATTTAAACTCATAACCATTTCAAATTATATAATGTTCATGTAATCTTTAAATCCCTTTACCTATTGAGTATAAATTTACATTAGGGGTGTGCAGAATCTATTTTTTTTCTTATCATAGCCAAATCGAATTTATCTAATATTCGTAATGCTATTTTTTTTATATTATTTTCTCATATTGTAAAATTGTGTGTATTTAAATAATTTAAGACACTAAATATAATTTACAAAATGTTTTATTGCAAACACACTAAACACAATTCAACATGAACTGATAAATCAAGTTATCAAAAAAGTTAATTAAGATTTTTGCTGTGTGAACATTACATTTTTATAATAACATACAGTAACAAAAATGTGCAATACACGAAGTGTACTATTTTATCTCTCAATATTTTTTACTAACAAAGCTGTGTAGTCCAAGCAAAAATAATTTATATATGCAAGTTAAAGTTTTCTAATCTTTTTACAACCCTTCAGTAAAATTTATATATATGTTAACAAATAATTCATAGAACTAAAAATATTAGCGAATAAGATATACTAAGTAAAACAGTAATATGAAAATTGTGTCATAATATTTGCTATGAAAATTATCTATATTTGCATGACACACTTATTTAAAACATAAATACAAAATTTATAATTATCACACTAAGAAAATCTTTCATATCAAAGAACACTTAGAAGTTGAAGTGAAATCCCAACTAGTTAATTTTTGGCTCTGATATTCTTCTATTTCCATGGCGTCTATTGTAGATTTAATTACAGCCAAGTATACAAGTAAAAACAGATTATTTATATAATATTATATGCAATCAAGGAACAAGATAATGAAGTACTTTATGTGTGGATAACTTTTAATAAGTTCTTTACTAACGTCATGTTTGCTTTCCAGGGAACTGCACTGACCTCAATGAGTGTGACAGTCCTCAGGCTTGTCTGTATGGTACATGCATCAACACTCAGGGGAAGTTTCTTTGTCAATGTCCTCCAAACTACGAACTTGTCGAGGCAGGAAATGCTTGTGTGGGTAAGTTAGTTGGGTTTCCAACATCTATGGCCATCTCCCCAAAAGCAAGGGATTTCTCCTGTGGAGAATATGTGAGCTCTGGCGATGTCATTCTACTCTCGACTAATGAACTTACTTTGGAACTGCTCTACTTTTTTTCATTGTGAACACGAGTCTGAACTTGACTAATGCTGACATTGGCGCTTTTCACTGCAAGTGAAGCGTTGAAAAGGAATGTGTAAGACTTTGTGTTTTCTCTTTACCAGACATAGCTTGTGGGTGATTGCAAGGACAAGCAAGGCTTGTTAGGACTGTTATTATAGTATGCTTTCCTCTCGCCCATAATATCTATTTGACCAACCATATCAATATTAATAAAATTAAGAGTTTGTCTATCTGTCATGAGCATTGCGTAAATCTCCCGCAAACAGAGGGCTTAAATTTTAAATTTAGTAGTAGCACATCAAAGCTGGAATTTTAAATCTTTGATCAGATTTTTTCTAGCTGTTTGAAGAAAAGAGAAGTGTTGCCCAGGGTAGCCACGGAATACATTGTAATAAAGTAAAGTAAAGTAATGAACAAATGTTGGTGAATTGGCCTTAAAGGTAAAGTAGGACACTAAATGGGAGGTAACAAAATTTAAAAGTAGAGTTCTGTCAAGCATTAAATCAAACTGTGGCAGATATAAGTTAAAGTGCTTGCAAAATAACCAAAATGTTGTGCATGTTAGAAAGAAAATAAACAAGTAAACTCGAATAACACATCAACAATACAAAAGCATGAAACTCTCACAAGTTGAAGTGTAAGTGGCACGTAAAAACTATAGAAACTGATTGGCATGTGGTAAGACACACACGCTATTTAGCAAAATTAGTGAACAGTTTCTGCATAGTAAAGCTGCCTGTTAAGTCAACAGGGCAATTGACACAAATCTGTTGTATCTTGAGCACTGTTATAAAAAGTAACTGGAGAGAAGTAGGTACGTATACACACCTATCTTTGTTCTAATGTCTCATAGAATTTATAAAACCACAACAAAACTTACTCTAGAAATCTGAAACATTAAATCAAATGTTTTCTTTATAGACGCTTGTTTCTTTCTTGAAGATGAAATTTAAAGTTATGATATTTCAGACCGACGAACATCCCGCTGTTTTCTGGATGTGGAAGAAAGGAGTGGCCATCGCCGATGTCTTCAAGAGATGGGTGAGCCCATCACTCGAGCGACTTGCTGTTGTTCCGTGGGTAGAGGCTGGGGTCCCCGGTGTGAGAAATGTCCTCCTGAGGGCTCAGAGGAGTTCAAGGCTCTGTGTCCAGGAGGGCCTGGTTATAGACCTAACAGCGTCACGGTGTGTTATTCACTTTGAATTATATGTGAGGTTTGACTGATTTAGTTCTTGGCCAGATATACTATATATGACTTTTTCATCCTCTCTCCAGGTGAATACTTATGCATTTTTTAAACATACATCCCATTCTTTAGACTAGGTTATTAATAGCCCTTGTATTAAAATGTTTCAATTCAAAAAGAAACCTAGGCTATTAAAGAATGGAGCTTCCTGAATGTATTGAATTATCAAGCCCTTCTATTCAGCGTGAATGATAAACCTATAAGTTACCGACCAAGAGTCAAACACAACCCTTTATAGACTGTTCCAAATAAGTAGAGTGTGACTACAATATTTAAAATTCAATAATACACAATTGATGTTATGCAACATTTCTTTTTATAAAAACTAATTGAATAAAGTGATCCACTTTGTTTTTATTTCGATGCCATTTTGGTTTGCCCTCAGGTTGTCCTGGAGGATATTAATGAGTGTGACGAACACGAGAACCTGTGTCGTAATGGCCACTGCACCAACACATTCGGCAGCTACATGTGTTTATGTAACGCTGGTTTCAGACTAGACCTATCCAATACTTTGTGTGTAGGTATGTATTATTACCTAAAGCATAGTACTATTGTACTTTATTAGACCCTACCTCAATTCATTTACCAACGAATAATATTTTACAATACCATGCTAGGCTTAAAACTAATTTATAACAACATTTCCATTTAAGAGAATATTATGGAAACATTGATTGCATAGTAGGATAAATCCAAGAGTAATTGGGGTGGATGAAGCCTTGAAAACTATGACCTTGCTTCAAATATTTGTCAGGCTCAATTTTGATATAAAAATCGTAAATAATTTTTCAGAATGAAACTTTGCCAAAAAAAATATGTATAGCTAGAACAAATGTTGATTTTCACTTTTTGTCAATCTTTGTTGTTATTTATGTTACAATTAATATTGATATCTAATTTACAGATTTTTGATGTTATAATATTAGCTTGATTTTGGTTTTAGTTGAAATATGTTGAACTTATTTTAAAAAAAATCTTTTGAAAATTATAACCGTGGTTAAAGATAGCTAAATATAAATATCATATTTATTTCTCAACATAAACCTATTACAACATTATAAAATCTCTGATTTGGCTTTAATAATATTCTGTATATTAGATTTGGCTTCACTTTGAACTTAAAAAAAATGAGTTTCACACATACTCAAAAGATAACTTAACTACAAATAGGTAGCTCCTACTTACACTAAACCTCTACTTCCTGAAACAATATCCCTCAAACATTGCTATGATAATTTTATTGCTGAATCACTTTAAGTGATGTGCTTAATATAATTAAATGAATTACAAGATAGTACAAACTTAATGGGTAACACAAATCCCTATTTTACAAGACACACTAATGAGTAGAACCAAGTGTATATAGTACTTAATTACCATAATATATGTGTGTGTGACTGAGATAAGGTTTCGGATTTCCTGAAAATCCCAGTAAATAATTTTTCCCGCCTAAGTTTTAGGAACATCAAATTTCCAGAATTTTTTATGAAGTTCGGGATCCTGCCTAGATATATATAAATAATATTTCCCGCCAAAGTTTTGGGAACATCCAATTTCCAGATTTTTTTAAAAAACTGGAAATTGTATGTTCTCAAAACTTAGGTGGGAAAAATTATTTACTGGGATTTTCAGGAAATCCGGCACCTTAACTCAGTCAGTAGCATGTCTGCCTACTAAGCTAAGGGTACCGTTTTTGGTTCCTGGCATGGCCGAAATATTTATCATTGATGAAATATGGGTTTATCCTTTCACATATTAATTAATGGCCGGGGACTGAATGTTGTGCCTGTCCTAGTCTTAAGTTAGATTATAGGGCATACGAAGCTCAGACAGGCCTAGTCAACTGGTAGTGGAAACATATGACTTGAAAAAAGAACTGATCCAGGCCACAGACTGGAAACAATAATCCCCATTTATCATTATCACGTTTGTATTTAATATTCATTAAGGATATTGATTTACTAAAATTTAAACAAAACTTTATCTTTCATTAATAAGACAGATAGGCCTACCCAAAACTTCAGTTGCTTTTAATTTATGACTACCTAGTCTACACAACTGAGTACCATTAAATAACATAACCACACTATATAATTGATGGCTATATTTAACCCCGAATAGATTTTTGGCCACAACACATGTTTAGTGCAAAATAATGATAAAAGTAATTTTTGAATATAAAGTTATGAAAAATACACCTTCATCACACTTATTTGCATAAAGACATGTCTACTATGTTAATAATACTATTAGGATTGGCATCCATTTGGATTTATATAATCGATAATAACAGTTAGATAAACTAATATTTTTGGAGTCTAGCAGTGCTTTTTGTGAAAGTTTTTGTAATTAAATTGTACAAATGGCACACTGGCTCAGTTAAGGAAAATATTTTGGTATTCTTATGGACAAGACTATGGTTCACTTTTATGTATTCTGATTAGTTTGAATATCTTGATGTTTTATTGTGTAAGTAGTTATTCAAATTCACGCCATACATTTTTTATTTAAAAACTTTTTTAGTCAATCTTAAAATCCATCTTAGAATTTATTTATATTTATAGTAAAATTGTTTGATTAACAAAATATATAGACACACATATATATATATATATATATATATATAAAAAAGTCTACAGTGGAATATTATATATATATAAAAAAAAGTCTACAGTGGAATATTACTTTTAACTTCCCATCCCATTATTTCCTGAAGTCAAAAAGTTATTTCTGCACAAGGCTAATAATATTTATTGTCCCCTGTGTCTAAATAGGTATTCATCCTGGCTCGCCACTTATTTACACTATTGTGACAAAAGTAAAATTTAGAGGAAATGTATCCCCCTTTGAGTGGAGGGAGAGTGTGAATTTTTTTTAGTAAAAACCACCTAAGTACACACAGCCAGCAAGGATTCAAATCATGAGTTACCCATCAAATGCAAAGCAAACTAGACTGATGCCTTTGTCTGCATGCCCACTGGTGTAGGTATCAAATTAATAACATCTAGAGAAGGGAGCATAAGAGTTTGAGAATCCAAAGCAAAATGGTGCTATCTTCTTTCTTCCCTTTAGCTTATTTATCAGAATGTGTCAAAATACAGGTTCAAAACCCAAATGAAGGTAAAATTCTGGTATTTTAGCCTTTATCAAACACAGAAGGAATAAGGCAATAATGCTAGATTAATTAATTATTAATATATTTAAAACAAGGCCGATGATATTATATTCCACTGCACCTATTGGCTATCGACAGCTTTATCCACGAGTAGACTAAGAATATACAGTGAAAAGGCTTCATTGATCCATTTTAAGGTAATAAACAAGAATTTTTCTGGAGAGAGAATGGAAAATAAACCCTTATCAGTGGACACATGATCTAGATGTAAATCTAATTTAGTCTGGTTTGCCGGTGAGGAGGAGGTTGGGGTTAAATTCTCAGCCGGGTATGCTGAGGGCGGTTTTCCCTGAATTGTTTCCTATTCTCCCTCTATCAAATTTCTGGTGCATTTCCTCTCAAATTCTATCTTCTTCATCCTTACCCTATTAGCAGAATAAATATATGTATGTGTACAACCAAAAAAGGTACCAAAAACCGTTAGGAAAAAATGGGGAAACCACATGTGGGAAAAAATTATTCCCACTGCACTTTGAATCAAGCATGCTACCGCTTATCTAACTTGGATGTTTCACAAGTTTATTAGTAGTCCAATTTAAGACAAATATTGGAGTAAAATTTATAAAAGGATGTGCACAAATAGTTATCAGGGGATAGCATTGTAAATTACTATATTGTAAAATACAGCCTGTCGAGATTGAACCTTAGCTTTGTGGGTCAGAGTCAGGCTCACTAACTGTTTGTTTATTTTCCAGATATAAATGAATGTCAGGAAGACCTAGACATATGTGGAGTGGGGACATGTATAAACAAAGAAGGCACCTTCCACTGCATCTGCCCGTCGGGATACATGCTGCTACCCAACGGAAGTAAGTAAAACTCTTGAATTAAATTGAACAATTGTATATCCTCTATTAAATTTTATTTACATAAAGTGAAAATTCTTCAATTTTGTAGTTGTTATTTGAAACGAATGAAAATCACAAAAGTCCTTGCCTATTTTTGAAGCATCACATTCAGGAGGATGCACAATCACATACTATAGATTTTAGTTATGATCCCTGGAGTTCTAATATTATTCTCTATATATAAAACCAGGAATGGATGATATGAGTGATTCAGTTATCTATGTGTACTGTCCCAGGCATATTATAGTTTCTGTAAGATCAATTTGATTGAAAAACTTTACATCACTTTTCTCATAGTTTTTTACCATTACTTTATTAAATAAAATATTGAAAGGAGGATAGAAGGGTAAGGCCTACACACTAACCAGAAAACTGTAGGCCTCAAAGTTCACAATCAAAAACACCACAAAACACATAGTTATGAAATTTTCGGAGTACATCAGTCCTCTTCTTTAGCAGAAGATAGTAAAACATCAATTGGAATATAGTAGCATGGCTAAAGATAGATCATCTTCTGATGAAGGAGAGTAATGTACCCCAAAATTTTTATAATTCTGTGTTTTGTTGTGTTTTCAATTGTTAGCTTTGAGAGCTACAATTTTCTCATAAATGTGTAGGCCTTACCACTTCTAACCTCTTCTCAATACTTAATTTAAAATAGCCGTTTGGCACAATTTTTCCTTTGTTATCAGTTTTTATTATATTTTTTAGAAGAAAATGTAATAATTGACACTATGAGACAATTTTGGAGTGAGGTGTGAAACAAGAGATAATGACACAAACTCATAACTTTAAAAATGTGGTAAAAAAATTTATCTCATTGTTTTTAAATTTATGCCATATGATTTGTGACATTACAGGTCAAGTAAATAGCCAGCTGCAGCTATCTCACAATACTTTGGGAAACTGCTTACCTTGCATATAGTGTAATTAGATTACAACAAATTAATAGAATTAAAGTTTATGACTCAATAAAAGCACATATTTATTTTTCCTCTAAGAAATCAAAAAGGCGCACAAAAAGTTTACTAGTTGATATTTGGGTCTAAATTAATGTTAAATTTCACTTTAACCCACAAATAATCTGAACATTCTGTTGGAAATTTTACGATGACTCTTGTATAAAACATAATAATACTGTTTTGGTTGTCTGTAAATGTGTGCAGAGGAGTGTGTAGACATGCGTAAAGATAAATGCTTCACTGAGTACTCTGATGGAGGATGCACACAGCCGATGTCTCAAGGAAACACACGCATGGTGTGTTGTTGCTCCATGGGTGCAGCTTGGGGAGATCCATGCGAGGAGTGTCCCCACCCAGGAACCAGTGAGTAGGCCATTCTATGTGTGTGTTTGTGGACAAGGGGGAAGAGGAAGAGAGGGAAGTAATAACATAACAATCATATATGTAAATTGTCATAGTTTAATATTATTATATGAGTTATTTGTAATCAAACACAGGTCTGAATCATAGCCAAAAGAAAAAGAGACAACCAGAATATTTACACACTTAATGTCAAAACTCAAAAGCTTTCACTGCTACAAGCAGATTTCTCAGGTAAAGATTATAAATAAGTATTATGTAAACTACAGTGAAAAAAACTTTAAAAATATAAAAAGAATTTGGTAGGCAGACACATTTAGCAAATCCTTTTTTTGGTTTCGCGGTCAACAACAATATTTTACTATATTTTAGTGTTATTTTATAGGTATTGATTATATCTATCAAAATTTACAGCTGAAAATTACATAACTTGACATATGAATATGTGAAAATAAATCTATTAATTTTTTTAGCTATTAGATAAGATTTTTCAAATGAAAATTTGACCAAAGTTACAGTATAATTTTTTAATGCATTCCATCTTAACTTTGTAAACAAGAGTTACTGGATGTTTATTTGATGAAATTTTAAAATATATAACAATAAAAAAAACTTTGAAATATTTTTTTCAGGGTCATGTAAAAACCGAAACTGAATGTATCTAAAGATACTTAAAAATAAAATGTATGTGCCAAGGAAAGGAATGGGAAATTAAACTAGACTAATTAATTTTTAGGAGTAGTAAATGGAACTGATTCATGTATTTATTGTTTGAATATGAACTGAAACATGCTTTCTTTATACAGGTAATTTGTTACACATGGTGTTTGTTTAATAATGGGGATATTGGATAATATTATTGGTAAATTTTTCCATCAACGTCTTTGATGAAACATAATTTCTTTACTTTTTCAATTATGAAATAATTGAAAAAGTAAATGATGTATAAATGATGTGTAAATGATGTATAGTATTCAATGTATGTGCATGCATACAGCAAGAAGCAATATACTGAATTGGAGTGATATTAATCAGCACCTTTG
The DNA here is from genome assembly GCA_902141375.1 of Timema poppense. Taxonomy (NCBI): domain Eukaryota; kingdom Metazoa; phylum Arthropoda; class Insecta; order Phasmatodea; family Timematidae; genus Timema; species Timema poppense. Next base: position 131,275 of record CABFOV010000446.1, on the reverse strand, counting down.
TTTGAACCACAGGAGAGTACGAGACATTGTGTGGTTCCAAACAGCAGGGGATATTTATCAACCCCATGACCAATCGTACGGAGGAGATTGACGAATGTAATCTGATGCCCACCATGTGTAACCATGGCTCATGTATCAACACCCCAGGAAGCTTCGAATGCCAATGTAACAGAGGGTTTATTTATGATACCAACGTGCATCAATGTATAGGTAAGGCTTCAACCACTATGATACCTATTTATTAAGAAACTTGAGAGAGAACATCCCGTTGTGTTTTCTGCAACTTTTATAAAAAAAATGTTTTTGACTAGCCCATAATACATGATTTACCACGAGGATACAAGCATCCAAGTCCGTTATTTAACAACTTTTTGACTAAAAATTCTACCTTGAAAAGCATTTTAAAATTTTTGCATGAACAAAATTCAATGGACTTTATAAGTATTATTTATCCATATGCTTATTAGATTGAAAAACAAGTTGAAGTTAAATATTCCTATTTTTTTAAAGGTCAGCTTATCTTTTAAAAGTGTGCTAGCCTATATATTTTTATTTGCCTAAGTAATGTAAAAAGTTTTGAACAACATAAAATATTCATAAATATGATTGTAAATTCTAAGTTATGGAAAAAAAATTGGCTACTTTAAATTGGTGTCAGGTTACATATTTGTCAAAATATGTGTTTATGAAATCAATCTTTCATATAATAATACATTCTAACATTTACAAATTGCATACAATTTAAACGTTTTTTTTAGCATTAATTTTAGTCTTAAGTAAAACATTAGCATGTGTTTTTTCTTCCAGATGATAATGAGTGTATTCGAGTGCCAAGCCCTTGCGCCGGTAACGCTCAGTGTGTCAATTTGCCAGGAGGTTTCGAATGTCAGTGCCCAACAGGATATAAGCTGGGAATCAGCATGAGGGATTGTGTTGGTAAGGATTCACAGTTATAAGTTATACAAGGATAGCTTCCACAAACTTTGTTTAATCAATGTTTTTACACATACATGATAGTTATAGAGTTATTAGTGTTTGGAAATATTTTTTTTCTTTAAATTGAAAAGCATTCATACATTTTGCACCATATAAGATTAAATTGGTGACCTCACTGAGGTTTTAACTGAATTATTTTGGAGATGGATGGACCATTGTTTGAACTGCAATGCAGTGATCAAGGCAGAGTTTCACATAGTACAAGTTTATTTAAATATGAGTTTACAAAGGAAATATTAAGTGTATGTTTCCAACACGAATCATAGCCAAATACTTTATTAATGAACAATTATATTATATTATATTTGGAAGAAGGTATAGGAAAGGTGGATAGAAACATATAAAACATATAAAAAAAATTATTACTGAACAAAGGAGATTACAGTTACATTCCTAGGTAATAGTTTCCTAGACACCCGCTTCAGTGGCCGAATGATCTAAGTTGTCATGATCGTGTAAGACTGGCCTGCTGATGATGAGGAGATCAGGGTTCAAATCTCGGTCGGTTCTACTAAGGGTGGTTTTTCCTAGATCGTTTTCCACTCTCCTTCCATGAAAATGCAGGTAGATTACCTACAAAATGCTTCCTTCCTCATTCCTATCTCATTTGAATAATTTTCATATATTCATATAATCTGAAGAGGTGGTAAAACACAATGATAAAAAAAAGTTTTCCATCCATTAAATCAAAGAATTTTTTTTTATCTAAGACAAATTTTTTTCAATAGTTTTATAAAGGTTTATAGTAATGAATTATCTATGAATAATCTGTTTCAGTCATCATCAGTGGTATTGAGTTAAAGTGCTCACCTCAGGACCCGATGTTCGTGGATTCAAACCCAACCGAGGTCGAGAGATTTTTCTTAAATGATAAAAATTTGTAGCACAACTTCACTCAAAGGGGAAGTAAAGCTGTCGGTCCTATGTGAATTGTGGTATATTAGAGAACCCTGGAAGGAATGCGAAAATACCTTTCTGGCAAAATGTATAGGCTCTTTTGCACTCGCCCATATAATTCAGTATGGAAGGCAATGAGGAACTAAGATAAATCTGTTTAGTTGATTCTGCACAACTTATGTTGACTAATTTCTAAAACCTGGTCTTTCAGACATTGATGAATGTTCAGAGCGCCCGAATGTGTGCAGTAACGGTGAGTGCAACAATTTCCAAGGAAGTTTCCAGTGTGTGTGTCGCACCGGGTACATCCTCGCTTCGAGCAGGGACTCTTGCATTGACATTGATGAGTGTCAGAGGCACCCTAATACATGCAACAATGGCACCTGCATCAACTCTGTCGGATCATACAAATGCAACTGCTTCCCAGGTTTCAAACTTAGCCCCAACAATGATTGTATCGGTGAGTTTCTATATGACCTTACTTCAAAAATGTACAGCACATTAGTACTTGTCCAGGTTGTATATCTGTTTTCACAGATAGGGTAGGAATGATAAGGGTAGAATTGAAAAGAATTGTTCTCTCATTTTTGTGATAGGAGAGTGGAAAAAAATTTATAAAACACCACCTTCAGTGCATCTAGCTATAATTTTTTCTTTGTATTAAATGTGATTGAGAGTAGGCCCTCCAAAGAGAAATGTTTAACCTTCAAAGAGTATTTGTGGCCACCTTGTTTGTATTAAGTAAAAATTATACTCAAATAAATATTAAATTCCTTTGAATTTGTGAAAATCAATTAATAGTAAAATGAATGATTCTGGAAGGATACATTTTTATGTATTGACTGCTTGGATGAGAGGACAAGTGTTGTCTAGCACCTTAATAACTAATAAAAGTCTCATCCTTCATAATATATTAATAAACTGTATCACCATTTAAACATAACAAACACATCTCAGGGCTTTCTATTTTTCAAAATTAAATATGGAAATTTATAATCAAGTATTTTACTAGTATTAATATTAACATGCAAATATGTATACCGAATCAGGAATTCTACTAAAGAACAGAATTATTTGATGTTGCAGATATTGATGAATGTCGTATTATGCCCTTCTTGTGCCGTAACGGCCGTTGTCGCAATGTGATTGGCTCATTCAACTGTGAGTGTGCTGAGGGCTATGTACTGGCAGCTGACGGTCAACACTGTAGGGACATTGATGAATGTTTAGAGGTGAGAGAACTGAGAGGATTTTTCATTGACATGGCAATTTTGAACTTTGAATTTTTATTATAACTAGATACCACACAGATTGATTTGAACTCATTGAAATTTTCCCCCCACACCTAATAAACTAGTTATACTTTTTATAAGTAGGTCTCCTTGTTACTAAGTCACTGCAATCATAACCTGCACTATAATTCACAACTTTCTAACATAATTTTAAAAGTTTCTTTGTTAGTTAATGAATACATCTTGATGAGTAAGTATATATGAATAGTTTTTTTTTAAATATGATGTTTGCAGGTGAAATAAAAATGTTAGTCAATTAACACAAAAATACATTACTGAAACTTATTTTCAAATTGTACTTTATACAAAATGAATAAGTCCAAAAAATGTATCTTTTTGAATGTGTCTTTTTTTGGAAGAAGGTATAGGAAAGGTGTATTGAACATATAAAAAAGAACTAATAGTATATGCCTTTTATAATGAAAACAAAAATACTATAGACACATTACATTGCTTCCACTTGACAAAGAAGTAATGGCTGCTTTTTAATGGAAATTGATTATTACCGCCCAATCCCATGACCTAGGTTTTATTCTATCGGAACTCATCAGGAGTGAGTGTGAAATGAGCAATGCAACTTCCTAAAAAATATCCAAAAAACACAAATGAGAGAAAAACGAAATTGGTAACGAATTATAAGATATGTTTCATATGTTTATAAACATCTTTTCTGTATCGTCCTCCAAATATAACAAAATACCTTAGAAATAAAAAATCCTCAAAGAGATATCTAATTACATATCACAATTATTGGTTGCAATTTCAATTTATTTTAGTAGAGGATTTCAGTAGTAATATTATTTAGTAAAATAAGTATTCATTTTATTTTATTAGATATGTATGTATTTGTAGGACATGGTTATGTAGCAGCAATTTTCAGCCATGTCTCTTATTCTGTATAATAAGCTATAAAGCAAAATATATTGTGTACACTATGTTATCATTTCTATTTATGTTATGTTTTGTTTTATAACAACCAAGTGTTTGTCTTTTTTTTGATTAAGAGTCCATATTTTTGTCATGTTGAAATAAATTGACTAAAAGTCTTAACTAATACCTAACATTTTTATATCAGTTAACTAATATGTAGTTTATATTTTAACTAACACAAAAGTAATCTGTGCAAAACACAAAAGTATTATATTGAAATACACATGTTTTAAATTCCTTGAAGTGGTTCTTCCATGGGCCTCACACAAGACAACAAGCATTAATACCCTTCACCCCCCAACTGTGATCGGGAAATGGGGGGTCAGTTGATCCTCACTGAGAATATTGTTTGTTTACTCGGAGATTCTATTCTGCATTTGAATAAAAGCTAATGGGTCTAAATGAATGACATGTTTTCACAATTGATTTTGAAGGAATTGAAGATATTAAATATTGCAGGTCCCAGGAACCTGTCCACTACCTGGTAAATGTCAAAATTTGATGGGCTCATACGTGTGTAGCTGTCCACCTGGGTATGAGTTGGGACCCGATGGTAACAGTTGTGAAGGTATTTAATAAAGAAAAATTATTTTAGGCCTATTGGATAACATACTTATTTTTCATTTAATGGTTCCTTAATGAAACAACAATTACTATGCTATTATGAGTGTGGTTAAACTAAGAAATCCAAGTGTCTACCTTTTATGTACAAAAGTTGGTATAAATAACTTTAAGAGTGTAGCAGTTAGATCAACAAATTTTATTGACTGTATTATACATATTTATATAAGCTAATGTATTAGTGAAGAGAATCAGCATGTAAATTTTATTGTGTGCATTTGATTTGTTTAGTTTTAATATTCTCTCCTTTACCATATTTTTATACAAAAACCATTTAGATAGTTCTTCTAACAAGTACTTTTTATGTTTTATAAACCATAGTATGTAATTCCCCCCTTGAGGGCACAATTTTGTTTATTTATTATGTATAGTAGTCTATTTAGAGTGCATTTTCTGAACTGACTGATTATATCAGCACACCACTTATAAACTAACTTAACTCTAGAACAGACACAACATCCAGTTCCTGGTCATTAATTCATTGTTGTGAAAGGGAAAACCCACAATTCACCAATGATAAATTTTTCGGCCATGTTGGGAATCAAACCCAGAACCCTTAGCTCAGTAAACATACACTACTGACTGAGATAAGGTGTCAGATTGTGGTAATGAACCAGTGAAAAGTGTGTTTGGTTATGAGATGACCCAAACCCAAACTGTTAGCTCAGTGCGCCAATGATCTATCATTGAGTTATTCAGGAACTGTCCCATCCTCAGTCAATCTTGATCTTGCTTATAAATATAGTTTTTGAATATGTTGACTCTTTTACACATTTGTAAACATTACATTCCTATGATGCAAAAGTAATCAGTTTTTTTTTTTTGCATAAGTTTTGGTATTTGATTTTAAGACAAGCTTATTCATATGTTTTTACAGATATTGATGAGTGCATAGAGAACGTGGGCATCTGCGAGGATGGTGAATGTGTGAACACTGACGGTGGTGTGATGTGCGAGTGTCCAGAGGGTTACATCCTCAGTCAGAATGGCATGAAGTGTATTGACATAAGGGAGGAGTTCTGTTATGACGTGTTCCGGAGAGGTTCGTAACAGTATGTTATAATAGTACCTATTTAAGTTAAAAAAAAAGTAAGGATCTCTGATATGTTACAAACAAAAGTAAAACATATGCCTACTATTTAAATTTTATACTCATAACATAAACATAAAATATTTCTAATAACACTACAACATATTGGCCTGAGTTTGGTTAGAAGAACAGTTTAGAAAATTCAACCATATTTCTTTGCGGCCAACATTGATAACATTTTACTTTATTATTTGTGTTGTTTTATAGGTATTGACAATATATATCAAAAGTGACAGCCGCAGATAACATGTCTTAATGTATGAATATATTAAAATTGTTTTGGTAACTTTATTAACTACTAGATACTGTTCTTCCTACCAAAATCAAGGTATAGTTATTCTACTTTATTGTAAATAAAAACTTCTCTTTTTTTAATGTTAATGTGAAATGTAGTTGCAAATAATAATAATAGTTATTATTACTGTGTGTTCTGTCTTAAAACGGGTCCATTCCTTTTGTCAATGAACTTAGATCACCAATGCGCCCTATCCTTATTATTAGTCCTACACTATAGAACCACTGGATATAAATTTGTACATCTATTTTTTACATTATCATCAATAAAAATACCCGTTTTAGTGGTCGCATAGGCATCACTCATGCATAGACTAGATTGCTGGTGACAAGGAGATCAGTGTTCAAATCCTGTATGGGTGTAATGAGGGTGGACTCCCCTAAATAGTTTTTCAAATCTATTCCAACATAAATGTGGATACCTTTCCTGTAAATTCAACCTTACTCATCTCTAACCAATAGTAAAAAATACATGCAACCCTAAAAGGCAGTAAGATGTGGTGCACAGATAATAATAATAATAATAAAAAGTGGCTCTTTTGCACACAAAAGCCATAACATTGTTGAAAAAATTTTTGTGTTGTGAATATTATATATAGTAAGCAATATCTATAATAGGTCAGTGTTCCCATCCTCGAATGGAACCAATCACCGTGAAGAAGTGCTGCTGTTCTATGGGTGCGGCTTGGGGGAAGTATTGCGAGCAATGCCCTCTATCAAACTCTGGTAAGTTGAAGGCTATTCAATTAATATAACCCTAATTATTAATGTACTCCAACCTCAATGTTTGGAATATAAAACATCTGTTCGTTAAATCCAATACAACTACAAAAGTTCAACACTATTTATTGAACTGCAAAGAAAAAAAGTTGAAAAATCTGAAATACCTATATTGCACAAAGTCGTACATAACTAGTGACAATAATTTGGTTTTATGGCAGTGTCGAGTTTAATCAAACATCATTCTGAAAATTACAATCAATCTTAACAAATAAGATATACTGCCTGTTGACTAATATCATTGACTTGGATATCCAACCAAATAAACGGTGAGAATAGCAATTTTTATGAGAATAATTAATGCAACTGTTTGCAATCAAACCCAAACCTTTCATGTCAGTCAACTAACTGCACACTTAACCATGGTGTTAAAAGTTGAATTTCTTTGAGTATCTTCTCTACAGGATCTTAACATAAGCTGAGGGCTTTTTGAGCCTAAGATCACACCTAGGGTGAGACACTAACCAATCACTTGCTTTTGCACCTTGTGAAGACTACAATTTCAATCCCATAAGGATTAGCACCAAAGTATGCTAAAATAAGGCTCATGTCTTTACAATCTCCATTTACAAGTTGTCGTCTTTGTTTCAGAGGAGTTTGCCCGGCTTTGCCCGCAAGGTCCTGGCAGAGGAGATACAGGAGAAGACTTGAACGAGTGCTCCTTTATGCCCAACGCCTGTGACGGAGGAGACTGCATCAATACAGATGGCTCGTTTAGGTGCGAGTGTCCTGCGGGCTTCATTTTAGATTCTACAGGGAAGAAATGTATAGGTGAGTCTTCACTGATTGCCTTCTAAAAATTATTGGATGTCAGCTCGGTGATCTATGCATAAATAATACCAAGATATAAAAAAAATGTAGAATTCAAATCAGAACAAATGAGCAGAGATCTTGGGATGGAAAATGGCAGCCATTATCAAATAGCCTAAGTTACTAAAAAAAATACTTTCTTGCAGAGGTTGAGTTCATTTGATGATTTAAGTTTTACATTTATTTGCTATATATAATTTAGTTTGTTGTGCATTCAACACTAAATGTAGAAGTATAAATTTATTTATTTTATTTATTTGAGGAATTTATATGCACTTTCTGAACCAAATGATTATACCAGCACAGGAGAATTTCTATGATCAAGAGCGAAAAGGCCTACCAATTTTTCTAGGAAAGGTATATTCACATATCTTTCAGGTTTTTTTTAAATGTCACAATCAATATGGGACTGACGGCTTTACTTCCCCTCTGAAGAAAGTTGTGCTACGGATTTTTATCTTTAAAGAACTATACGTCGACACCAGCTGAGTTTGAATCTACGATCATTAAGATAAAAAATTAGCTTCTTGGAGTGGTTATATTCTAAGGATGATATACATATATGACTTAAACTATGTGTGAAGAATGCCCCAAAATATGTTACAATTAATGTATGGCTCAGTGGTAGAGTGTTAGCACACTAAGTAAAGTACTCCGAGGTTGAGTCACGTATCCATATGTCATTTTTAAACTTTAGTTTATTCAACATCTTTGTTAGTGCATCAACAATCAATAAATGTATATGGTTGACTTAAATTAGATAGCCACCTATCATGTGAAGCTTTTTGATTAATGTTTATGTTTATCATTTTATTAATTATAATTGTAATTAGATATGTGGTCATTATGTGAAATTCGGAAATTAAATGATGGAAATGTTGAATGAAAAAGACATGTCATGATAAATAATAAAGAAATCGTTGAAGCTGGTTTTTTGAATTTAAAAAAATATTAAGAGAGAGGAAATAAAAAGGAAATTCAAACAAAAATAAATGAAAAGATAAACTAATTAAAAAAGAAAAGAGAATAAAACAAACCAGGAGAAATAGATTCACTTGTATAACCATATCAACGTTCATATGACTATTTTAAATTAATATCAATACAGTTTACATTTACTTAGAAAAAAAAAACTAAGCCTGTTTTACTAAGGATTAGGCCTATATATTTTTGTGTTGTCGTTTTTTATGTGTATTATTTGTATAGCTTCTATTTTAATTCTAATTTCTGGTTAGGTGTAAGAAAAGGTGTTAACCTTAACATCTCCATTAAAGTTGATTGTTGTTGTTATTATTATTATTATTATTATTATTATTATTATATTAAATATCATAATGATTTTATAGATTACATTTCTTAGTAATCAATCTTAACTGCACTAGTAGAATAAAATTGGTATCTGTCCTGAAGGCTCTATCATTAATATAGTCAACACCAAGATTATTATTGACTTTTTCTAAGCTGTACAGTTTGGAAGGATAGCGGAGAGGAAATTGCACCCTCATTATTATGGGGAGGGTATGAGAAAACGGGAATGCCAGGCCTCCACCGTGGTTCGGATTCCACATTAAACTGTAGGTCCTTCATTTCATCTCACAATCACCCTACCATTACACATTAGCGTAAGTGCGTATAACCCGAACGGGTAGTAAGACGCAGTGCTAATAATAATAATAATAATATGAGAAAACCACAGTATTGAACAACACGTGAAAAATCACCCTTACTGTCACTGGCAATCCAGGCCATTTAGAGCTTTACATTTTGGACTGCATGATCACCAATGTGGGTCCATGACAGTGTTTTGTAACTATGGTCAATCTTAAATTACATGAATATAATCTTTCTTAAACTGTGGTTATAAGTTTATTAATAAACAAATTTGCAAGGTTATGTAAATAAAGTGTATTAAAATCCTTTTTATAGAAAACCTCTAATTAAAAAAAAAATCATGGTTTACTTTTCAATCAGTAACACACCTAAGAATGCCTGATTATAGTAGGATTTGAACCATTATTTCCTCATTAATCTTCACACACTTAAGGATGTGGTATGAAAAGAAAAGTATTGATACTTTACTCATAAAAAGCATCGGAAGGAAAATATTGATGCCGTACTAGCATAGAAAGAAAAGTATCGATAAAAGTGTTGGTATTTTTTTTGAGCTGCTGTTTTACAATTCAACTTCTTAAAAAAAACTTCCATAATTCACCTATGTGATGTGCCATTTTTAACTACATTTATCGTTTACATACGCTATCAAGATAGATTATTAACTATTGACAAACAAAAGAAGAATGGACACCCTGCCCTGTTTCATCTGCTTAACCAACACACAAAAACTTTTCTGCTTCATCTGCTTGGGATACTCTTTATTTGACCGAATTCTTTGAGCTCTACAAAATATTCTTTTGTTCAGTTTGTTATGGCCATGCTCATTGATAAGAGAAGGGGTAATATACTGGTCGCCATTCGCCTCATCAGGCATCAGGGTGTATTGATAAACAAAGAGGAAATAGCATCTATGAATTCTAATGAAAATTGAGAAATAGTGTCATTTATTCTTCTTCCGCAGTCCACCATAGCAAACATTTAATTCCAGCATGAGTGAAGATAGCAAAAAAGTTGTTTCTTTAAATACTGATCTGATAACCAAAATTGAGTACTAATATCAGTAAAAGTATCGGAAAAAAGTATCGAGCATAAAAATATTAGTATCGAAAGGAAAATATCGATATTAGTAGAGTATCAATACTTTTTTTTCACATCCCTACACACACTGTTCTTAGTTTTGAATCTAAATCTCTAGGGTGTATTAGAACGAGAGCCAATAGAAACCTCATTGCTCTTGGCCATAGCAGAACCCCTAAAATGAGCTACTTGAATATAAGATTCCATTGCCAAAAGGATACAACTGTGTAAAATGCCAAGAATTTTTATATCTTACATCAATTTTTTATGCTTAGTCTTCTTTGAAGGTATACACATACTAATCAGAATAGCTTTCTCCTTTCAGATGATAATGAATGTTTAAGTATAAACAACATATGTGGTAATGGTACCTGCACGAATGTTGAGGGAGGGTTTGAGTGTTCGTGTAGCGATGGATTCGCTCCTGGACCAATGCAGGTTAGTTTTATTAAAATAAATGTATTTATTTAGTATTTTTTAAAAGTTACTTTATTTATATGGGAAAAGTTAAATTTTAACTAAACAATTATGTAAATAATATTTAAAGGACTATATAATCTTTTTGATCCTAATACTTAGTATGTGTATGTGTGTTTGTATGTGAAGAAAGCATTTTCAATTAGAAATAAAGTTAAATCGAATAATATGAGATATTCCTGAAGCTGAATCGAGGCTCAACTATTTAAAAATAAGTTTAATGTCGATAGAAATATTATACTTTGCAGAGCTATGTATATTTAGGTATTAATATATATAAATGTGTGTTTTAACTTTTTTTTTTTTTTTTG
>CABFOV010000446.1:63415-119950 GCA_902141375.1 Timema poppense | reverse complement strand
ATTTTTTTTTTTTTTTTTGTGAATCTTCATAATTGTCAAATCAGGAATTTTACTTTCAAGTCAAAGTAGAAGTGAATAAATATTCAAAGTAAAGTCGAATATTTTGAGGATTTTGACACCATCATTTACTAATATACTTTTAATTTTGTCTCAATGGAATCCTTAATAATATGATTTTAAATAAATATGTCACATTATGTCCACAATAATAATAATTTTTTGCTCCATATCTTACTACCTGCCTGATATATTCATATTTAATCACACTGTTGAGGTGAGAATGAGGAAGCTAGAACAATAGAGGAGAGGAACCTGCATTTGTGTAGGAGTAGAATGGTAAACCATTTAGGAAGAACCACCCTCAGTACACCTGGCCAGGATTCAAACTCCAATATCCCCTTCACTTGAAAACCAGACTAAATGAAAGAATATATCCTCCATGTCCCTTTATTTAAAACACATATTTTTTCCTAATTAATTGTAGCAATTATAATCAGTAATTTGTCTGTCCCCAGGTGTGTGAGGATGTCAATGAATGTTTAGAAATGGGTAACCAGTGCGCCTTCAGGTGCCACAACGTACCTGGATCCTTCCGCTGCATTTGCCCTTATGGTTATGCTCTGGCCCCAGATGGCAGGCATTGTCAAGGTTGGTTATTACACTATTACTTATTTAGTTTTCTACTACTAAGAAATATTTAAATAAAGGAGTTTGATGTATGGGATTAAAATACACAAATGGAGGTAGAACATGTGCACTTAATAAAAACTACGGTGAGCCTTCTTCCTAAAAAGTTCAAGGTCACAAGCTGGGTCTAAATAGCTTGTTCTTAGCTTGCCATTTAATACATAAAGTGTGTGAACTCTTCACTTCTAACTCACTAGGGAATATAATTATTACAATTTATTGAATGATTCAAGTTAGATCTCTCATTCAGTAACATCAAAGCGAAAGCACTACCATTTGGATCTTGTTAGTACTTTACACTGTCAACATGCATACAACCTGAATGGGTATTAAGACGCGGTGCTAAATAAATACACTGTCAGTAGCATTGGTCAAAGTCAGTGGTGCCCCCATACAGCCTTAAAAGACATTTGCTGTGACAAGATATTTGATAGCTACTATTTAATATATGACTAAATTCTAAGTTATTTATATACTTTTACTAACGGGATGGAATGAGCAAGATAGAATTAGAGTAAGTGTACATAGTTTTGTGTGGTGGGACAGTGGAAAACAATCGAGAGAAAAGAATAACCTCACTACACCCAGCCGCTAATCAAATCTAAACTTCCTTGTAACCGGAAAATCACACAAGGAGAAACTGACACCTTTGTCCACATGTCCACCAATCCGGGTATAAAGTACAATCACAAAAAGAGGAAATTGTAGTTTATGGCTTCTTATATTGTTCCAATTAAATTAAGCCATTAAAATCAAATAGGCAGCCCTAAGCAATTATGTAAAGAATAATAACATGAATACTGCTCTATACCATTTGCATTTTTTTATGTTGAAGATGTTGATGAATGTGTGACCCCAGCCAACAACTGCAAGTTCATGTGCAAGAATTTGATTGGAACGTTTGTATGCATCTGCCCTGAGGGTTTCCAGCAAGTCGGACTAACAGACGACTGTCGAGACGTCAACGAATGCGCTCTTAACCCAGGCATATGTCGCAACGGAAACTGTGTCAACCATCATGGTGGCTATCGCTGCGATTGCTATGAAGGATTCGAGCCTAGTCATGACAGCAAACAATGCATAGGTAACATAGCTCCTTAAAATGAAAAATACACAATGGCCCAAAGATATATAACTTATTCTTGCAGGTAGTATCTCATGATCCAATAAAGTTTTGAGAATATTAAGCTTTCAATTACTTTTACAATCATGCTAAGAAAATTATTTTCATACTTGTTATGTAAAAACTAGAGAGCAAGAAAGATATAAAAGAATCGATTTTAGAAGGTAATACCTCAAGATTAAACAAACATATGCAAATAAAAAAAATATATAGAGTTTAAATGGCTTTAAAATAGTATATTGTTTTTTACAATTTGCGGATGTATGAAAATATTTCTAAAAAAGGAGCTTTACTAATTTGATTCTTACTGCGAGACTAAAGTTAAGTTCCCACGCAATTCTATCAACCAATACCTGCAATAGAACCATGTGTATTTCCTTAAATCTGTTAGCTGATCATATAATGGCTCATATAGAATATAAAGAAGTACAATGTCTGCAGAGAGTGGATGGGTGGCAGGGAATGGAGGAAGCATCATTTGAACTGAAAAGAATTTAAACTACAAAAGTCCTCACTAATCTGAGAAAGAGAGAGATAGAAAGGATCCTGCTGAAAACAGTTGTATTAAATACACATATTTAATGGCGTATTCAAGTGACAGAGTGGACTGAAGGATGTGGTTGACATTGATGGACAAATTGAGTCCCATAAAAGACTAAAACCTTATTTCATGAGTCTATATTAAAGGAAGTGTATACAACATACAACTTATTAATGAAAATATTTTAAAAAAAGCAACTAAATGTAAATTTGAGATTTAAAATGACGTGATAATTGTTTTACGTACATATTTTTATTTAATCATGAGATACTGCCTGATAAATCGGTTCTTTTTTGGCCAAACCCAGAACTTGGAATCCATAGAAACGCAAAAGCTTCAAAGTATGAAATGTTCAAGATTTAAAAATGAATCAACTTAGCTTACAACTGTTTGACATTTGTTCAATTAACCTTTGTTAGCTATTTATAAATGTAATTCCTTATTTATTTAATATTAATTTAACATATGTTGCATCTACAGTTAATAAAAGTATTAAAAAGTTATTAAAAGTGTTTATTTAATAAGCTAAAATTTAAGTCTGTATAAATCTAAGATTTATATTTCTTAAATCAGATATGCAAATATTTTGAATGAAATCTAATTCAAATTTATAAATTTTCTTAGAATGTATACGTTAATTTTGAATCAAGCACTGTTTTGAAAAATAAAGTTGGATGAATTCTAAATCAAAACAATTATAGAAAAAACCTTGCAATAAATTACTGTCTTTTGTAAACATATTAATAGGGCACATAACTACAAATATTTTTTTCTGGAGGTGATTATGAAAAGAAGGTAATTTAAAATATAATAATGATATGCTTTTTCATATTTGGGTCTGATACAATGTTAGATTAACAAGTTCCATGTTTTTTTACTGGTATAGCAATTTGATTAACAATCGTGAGATAACCAACTTAAGTTGGCAGCATTTTTATTTTATAATGATATAAGAATTTAATCAACAATTCATAAACAAAATAGCCTACAAATTGTGTTTCAAACCTGTTTGGTTTTAGAATACCACAATAATCATAGATACAAATTTGAAAATATGTTAGTTCAGGAGTACCTAATCAAGTAACATTTAAAAATATAAAATGGTTTTATATACCGTAGTGTTAATGATAATTAATACTTTTATTTGTTTAGAACTAACCAGGACTTTATTATGAATCAAGAATAGTGAAAACCAAATTAAACTTTCGACTGATGCAAGACGAACCAAGTTATATTTATATATCTTAATAATTACTTTTTTATAATCAAATTATATTAAAAACAACAAGAGTGGTTTTGATGTATCAATAAAAATAAAATCATATTTTTTTTAAATAATATTTTAAACTCCTTCCTCAATCCATCAACCTGGGCAGTAAAAGATACATTATATTTCAAATTGTGTCCTTTATAAATAATTATGTAAGAATGGCAATTTTTATAAAATGCATGATAACTAAATGTGTTGTAGGCCAGTGCAAGAATAACCAAATAATATATTTTATATCGGCTGCTCTCTCTACCTGTTTAAGAATAAATCAATACAAATAGTTTGAAAAAGATGTAGGAATAACAAGTTTTTCATACATTACAAGGTAATCAAATGTATTTTGGACCCGCACAAGGACGATCAAGCTATGTACAAAAATGTCTGTTTCAGACCGCCGCGAAGGGTTCTGTTTCCGCCAGCTTGTGGGTGGTCGGTGTACATCTCACACTGATGGACTCATGTCTGTCACACGCGCTGACTGTTGTTGCACCATGGGAGCTGCGTGGGGCCCTCATTGCGAGCTTTGTCCCTCCCAAATATCGGACGACTATCAGGACCTGTGCCTAGAGGCTGGGTACTCTGTCGACGGACATGGTAATTTGAACATTTGTTTGGATATGAAATTTACCCATTTTTACCTAAATTTGACCTGACACATACTGCACTCAATTGTGCTATATATCTGGACCAAGGCTGAAGCCAGGCCAACATTTCAAAGGGTTTTTGGGGTGGGGGGTGGTTATGGCCACAGCCAAGGAAAAATTACGAATATTAAATGCCTCTAGAAGCTACATGGAGCAAGTTTTAATGGCAATTAAGGACAGGGATTTAATACAAAGAATTCTTTAATTTTACTTAATATTTAGAAGCTCACATAGCACCTCCAAGTCTGAAAATTTACATTGAGCACTTATTAAATAAAATCATACTCAGTGGTGGCAGTGACTAATGAACACAATCATAAATTTTTTATAAATGTACCTACACATTAGAATAACTATAATATATACTAATATTTTCTTGTTTTGTTTAAACCATAAATAAGGTAATACTAATTTTTTATTGTCAAATTTCATGGGAGAGAGGGAAGTTGAATTCGCAAAACTCCTCCCTGCCTATGACCTTAGTCTGGACATATTCTTTGATTGGTAACCATTACTTATTGTTTAGTGATAGCAGTATAAGGTATAAATTGTGTTGGACTTCAAACATATTGTATTGATGTGTTCGTCTTATTTATACTTCTTGATTCCTCTTCCATGTATGTACCTCAAAAAGAGAAAAACAGGTTTTCCTTGAAGAGTTTTATATATATATTAGTTAAACCCACTTTCAACGAACCTTACGAGACTTATCAATTATTATTTTTGGTCGCTATGTCTTACTAACTGTTCAGGTTATACATATGTAAGCTAATTATGCTAATGTGTTAGGGATGAATGAGGTCGAATTTAAAATAGGTGTACCCACATTTCCTTGGGGGGATAGTGGAAAACCATTTAGGTAAAACCCACCTCAATACATCAGGCCATAATTCAAGCTCTGACTACCCCATCATTAGCAGGCCAAACTATTGCAAGAGTGATACCTGAGACCATTCAGTCACAAAAAAAAAGGTAATTTAAGTATACAATACTTTAGCCTGGAGTTCATAAACTAGCTAATTTCTCAAAAAAACATGTACATGCACTCAAAGATGTAATAAATATGATGTTAAGAGTGTATTTAAGGTTTAGTCACTTGTGAGTGTTATTTTTAATGCATGTGGAAGTTTAAAAAAAAAATAACACAAAAGTTGAGTATTTGTTTAACATTGAACTTAGTTTTAACTTATTTACATATTTTATGGTTGTATTGAATATAATATGCTTTAAACAGTCAGACACCTTAGTTCAGTCGGTAGCGTGTCTGTCTACTGAGCTGACGGCCGTAGGTTCGATTCCTGGAATGGTCGAAAAATTTATCATTGGTGAAATGTGGGTT
This sequence comes from Timema poppense, assembly GCA_902141375.1. NCBI lineage: Eukaryota > Metazoa > Arthropoda > Insecta > Phasmatodea > Timematidae > Timema > Timema poppense. The sequence continues at coordinate 114,346 of CABFOV010000446.1, read as the reverse complement.
TACCCTTTCACAGTGTTGAATTAACGGCCGGGGACTGGATGTTTTGCCTGTCCTAGTCTTAAGTTAGATTATGAGGCATATGAAGCTATGACAGGCCTAGCCAACTGGTAGTGGAAAATATACGGCTTGAACAAGAAATTGACCCAGGTCACAAGCTGGAAACAGTAATGAATGTAAAAAAATAATACATTGACGAAGGGGATATAATGCTTGGTTAAATTTCAAGGCAATGCACTAAGCATGGACTTGAAAGCATATAAAAACCACATTGGGAAAAAATATTTCCAATCCTCAGACCAGCTAACAGCCTACCAATACTAGAATATATTTAAAGAATCTATTCAATCAACAAAAAATTGTTTTCACAATTTTATATTATTTTACTAGAATAATTTGTAAACATACAAAGAGGGCTTTCCAATCATTCTGTAAGTAGGTTATTGTTATTAACTGGCTCAATATATATTTCAACAATTTTTGGTAGAAACTAAGATAATGGTTTCAATAACATTTTGCAAGCAAGAACATTTGATTTTTTGTTAATTAATTCTCAGATATCGATGAGTGCAACACAATATCAGATCTATGCCGTAATGGTCGGTGCATCAATACACTTGGTTCGTACAGGTGTATCTGTAACAAGGGTTACAAACCTGATGGAAGTGGAACAAGATGCATAGGTAAGTGTAGGAGATTTAAACAATTAACATTAAAACACCTTGAATTTAGGTGGGTTCTTGCAATTAAATTGGTTGTATATTAATAACAAGTGTTATTGATCAAGTTGAGGGGTGAAAATTAATTTTGAGTTGTATCATATGGACAAAGATGGCGATGTATGGTACAGACATATATAGTTTCAACTGGCAACACTGTATGTTTCACGAGCTGTGGACAACATGTAGCAGATAATGACTGTAAATCACAGGCTTATTTGGCATATTGGAGAATTTTGAACGTTGGAGTGGCAGATTTTTATCTTTCAAGAAGAAGAAATAAAAATATAAAAATGCCCCAGCTTTCTCACATTATTGAGCAAACAAACAAATAAAAGGCGGGCTAAAACGTTATTGTATTAAAATTTTAACACTTCAAGCATGCTTAAGAGATAATTTACTGTAATTAAATCATCAATTGAAATCTATTATAGAAATGAATACTTGTTAAGCACATGTATAAATTAGACATAAATAAAGAAAACAAAATATAAAAATATATCTTTGGATGAAATAGTTTTTTACACCATATTCAAATGCAAATTGACTCTCTAGATTGAAAAATTACTCAAAATACAGTTTACAAAAACATTAAAATATACAAATAATATAGTATTCAACTTAATTGGTTACATTTTGTATGTTGAAATTTGATTATAGGGGGAAATATGTCAATGTGCACAATGTGTACGTAGAGATGATAAATTACATGCTTATTCACATTTCTAATAATTTATTGCACCTTAACACATTTTTTACTGTCATCAATCATGTATAGTACATCTGGCTATGGTCTGAGAACTTGCACATGTTTACTAATAAATCTTATGAATTGTTGGTGAACATTAGTTAATTAGAGGTACGGTATGTCATTTGTCCTATCGAATCAGTAGTCAAGACTACAAAAGTAAGAACACAACCATAGCTACAAATATATACCTGTTCAAAAAACTTTCTTTCTATTAAAATAGACCTAAATTATTTACACAATAATGCAAAAAGTTTATTTATAGCTGTGCTTTTTTCTCAGTTAATGGAAAAGAAAATTTCTACTGGATACATCATTCACTCTCACCAGTAATTAGTTGGATTTTATCAGTGACAAGTGATCCAATATATTGTTTTAATTATTATGTTTTAATGGCAATGCTGGCAATTAGCTACATATCATAAAGGTCAAACACAACAACCAGAATTCGTTCCAAAAATATATCAGTTTGTGTTAAAGGAACAAACCCACTTTGAAAATGTAACAGTTTTTCCCTGCCGAGAATTGAAACAGGACCCTTAAATTTGTAGAAAGATGATCTATTAACATACTTAAGGTGTCAGACAGAAACTATGTTTAATTACTTGATCTCTGTGTGTGTATAGATCTAAACGAGTGCGAGCAAACACCTTCTCCATGCAAGTTTGCATGCCAGAACACCGATGGCAGCTATGTCTGTTCGTGCCCAACAGGCTTTGTGCTCAACCCTGATGGTGTGAGCTGTCGTGATCTTGATGAGTGCACGACTGGCAGACATGTGTGCCAACATGAGTGCATCAACACGCAAGGGAGTTACAAGTGTGCATGCACTAAAGGTTACAATCAGATCGGTGACCGGTGTACAGGTATGTTTACAAGCACATTATACTGTGTCTTGTTTTTTTATATATTGTTTTTATTAATGATTCAAGAGAGGTTGTGAGCATTTTGGGCTGCATTCATAGCAGATTACAAATGATACACACACACATACACTCACACCAGGTATTTATATGTATTTTTAAAGTAAACATAATTTTCATAAAATATATTTCTTCTTCATGGGGACAATGGAAATCTCTTTTAACATAACTCCAAGATGAAAAATAATTACTTAAACACATATTTATTATTTTGAAAATTGAATTTCTATATCTTATTTTTTATATGTATAACTTCATTGGTAGAAACATAAGTTACTTAAAACAATACACATTTCAAAAAAATGTTTTAATATTTATTTCCTCTTTTCTTTTGATAAGTGTTAAAAAATATATACATTGGAATGATTATACAAACATTTTAGTTTGTTTTACATCTACAAATAGCATAATTTATTCAATCTTTTTTTTCCACCCAATAATTTCCAATTTTGTCAACTGGGGTTGTTTTTGTTTAGTAAGGAACCTAATTTTATGTGTAATATTTTAAGAGGGATGTACCTTTTAATACTTTACTTCCTCAAATCCAAAAGGATATTAAAGGTTCAAAAGATTTCAGATGCAAGATACAAACACATTTTATATATTTTTTAAGTTACTATACTGCTTCCTAGTGGTTTGAGCCCAAAATAATTATAGGACATGTCTAGAAAATAAGCCTCAGACCATTAATTAATCAATCAACTCGATGTGCATTCGCATGGCAACAAAAGATATTAACATTTAGTATTGATTTCGACTTTCTATGACTAAAGAATTAATATTAACACAATCAGAATTTGAGGGGGAAAAAATCAATGTGAGCAAGTTAACCTCTTATACTTACCATGTTCCTATTCAAAATCGAGATTAAGTATTTGTTGGTAAAATGGAGATTCACATTCGATAAAAAGAGGGCCCAACCCCTATTTAATGTTTAATAAACACACCAACATTTTATTTGTTAGTTTATTTATAATAATGATGTGTTTTATAGTATCCAATATGGTGTCCTCTTTTTATAAATCTAAGTTTGTGATTTTTTTTCCCCTCTCTATTACTCAAGATATTGATGAATGTGTGGAGCAGACTGGCACATGTCCTTCCCCTGGCAACTGTATTAACACACTCGGTAGTTTCAAGTGCATCTGTCCTCGCGGCTTCAAGCTCGACTCCACGGGAACCTTCTGCACAGACTCTGACGAGTGCACTGATGACTCCAAATGTCAATACGGCTGTCAGGTAAGTTGATAAGCTGTTTTTGACCAGCATAGTTAGGTATGCAGTAATATGCTTGATTTAAATTGGAGCTCAATTCCTGACATGGTGCATCGAGATTTGTTTTTTATACACAATGTGATTTCCAATCTTTTCTCTGTTTGTTAAAATTGTACCCTTCTCACATGGTTTTATAAATTTAAATACGTTGTTACCAAGCTCATACTAATAAAAATTGCAGTTTCTCTTACTCGACCATATCGCATTTGATTTCTGCACACAGGTGTTGCATATTTTGTAGTTAAAATTTTGAAATTTAGCTTGCAGAGGCAGCTTGTAAAATGTGCTACAGGAGTGATCAATCCTCCCATCCTTCATATTTAAGGTAATTAATGGTGTTTTCCATTACCTTTAGGTGCACCTAATGCTGTTGTTGGCATATATGTGTAGAATCGAATTGAGAATAAATGTGTCAAATTTCAAAAACTATTTCTTAGTTAACTATTCTTAAATTTATATGGATACAACATTTTTTGTGTTTGACAAGTTAATAGTATGGATATTTTAACATCAATTTGCAAGATTTTGTTGTTGTTGAATGAATATGCAATTTATGTTTGGTTAAACAATTCGGATATATACCAAGTGCACTACTTTTAAATGAAAGAGTTGACAGAAAAAAATGGAACAATTGGGAGGGGACAACAACTTAATGTTTGCTTCAAAATAAAATAATAACTGTAATATCACCCGCCTCGGTGGCGTAGTTGACTAACGCGCTTGTCGTGTTGAGCTCGACTGCTGAGGACGGGGAGATCGAGGTTCGATGGTTTTTCCTAAATGGTTTTCCACTCTCCCTCCACGCAAATGCGGGTTCACTTCCTCTAATTTAACCTTCCCAATTTCTAATACATTAGAGTAATTAGTACTTAAAAGCGTATAACCCGAACGGGTAGTAAGACGCTGTGCTAAATATTATTATTATTATTATTATTAACTGTAATATCATATGGCTAAATCTGTCAGTGAATTTAATAATTGCTTATGGTGTTAATGTATGTATGCTAGTGTGACTATTGTGTTAGGTTTATGGATTTTTGAGATGGTTGAACAAATGCATTTTGAAACAAGTAGAAATTTAGTAACAAATCACAATCAACATTTAAAATAGGTTTTTATAAACATTTTAAAATCAATTTGTAGCTTGTATCATTTTTAGCGCCTCGTCTTACTACCCATTTGAGTTATATGCCTATGTACTAATTAAGCTATTGGGCTAGGGATGAGGAAGGTTTGATTTAGAGGAAGTGTACCCACATTTGCATGAAGAGAGAAAGAGGTTGGGGAACCATTTATGGAAAACCACCCTCATTAAACCCGACCGGGATCGAACCATGATCTTCCTGTTATCTGCAGTCTAGTCTATTCTGAGAGAGAGCCTTAGACCATGGGCTACCGAAGCGAGTTTGTACTTTTTAGCTATAGCGAAATTCAATACCCATATTTGTCAAATAAACCCCCAATTGAAATGTCTCCACATACCTCCTTCTCTTATTGACAACCGTATATTTTAACCCTTCAAATATCTCCTAGAACTCCATGTTCTCAAAATCCATTTTGGTTTCCACAGAATCTTGTTGGAGGTTTTCGTTGTGCGTGTCCAGAAGGTTTCATTCAGCACTTCTACTACAATGAGTGTGTGGATGACAATGAGTGTGCCCAGAGCCCTTGTGGAACTAGCTCCTGCATCAACACATATGGTAGTTTCCGCTGTGGTTGCCCGGAGGGATATCAATATGACTCAGCGATGCTAGTCTGTGTTCAAGTAAGTCAAACATTTAAATACATCATATAAGCTTATCCAAATAGCTATCACTAATTTAATGTGATGCTTAGAACATCTCATGGTCAAAGGTGTGGGGTATTTATAGCTTATACATTATTTTTTTAAATTTGGCATTTGATTAAATATTATTATTATTGTTTTTAAATTGATTCTTAAAATGTAAATGTCATCGAATGATTTAAGACTATTAGTAGTAGTATTTTAGAAAACTCACACATATAAAAGAATATACAGTCAACTCTCGATTTTACGACCCCAGGAATAGCGTCCCTCTCGAAGTAACAACCCTTTTTTGAGGAACCGTGAAAAATGTGGGAAAAAAAGTTGAAAAGTTTAAGGAAATCGGCTGTAAAATGTGTTTGTTGCATTTATTTAGGTTGCTGCGTTGCAATTATCTTTGTGAACACTGTATTACTAGTAACTGGGGTGGGTCAGGTATAAAAAAAGACACCACCTCATCAATGCCAGCCAATATCACTTGACTCTGTCCACCCCCTCCCACAAGCAAGACAATGTTTCCCCGCGCGCGACTGCCGCTACATCACGCGCCAGGCTTGCTTTTGCGATTGTTATTTCAATTCTCGATTTGGTTACTATTTTGGTTTGATTTTGTGAACAATTTTTGACAACCCATGCTATTGTTTAACATTGTTATTTTGATTTGGTTACGTTTTTGGTTGGATTTTGTGAACGATTTTTGATGACCCACGCTATTTATTTTAATTTGATACGAACTTATAATTTTGACCAAATGAGTGAAAGGAGTACCTTCTTCAAGAAATAGGTAGGTTTTATTTTATTTACTTTTCCACGTATTGTCTAAAAAATGCAATTTTTTCGTATGAAGGTCAGGGATGGAACAAAATCTGTTAAAATTCCAATAACGACCCCTTCGAAATAACGACCCTTTTCCAGGGAACCGTGAAAGGTCGTAGAATCGAGAGTTGACTGTATATGTTTAGTTTTATTGATTGTTTCATGTATAGCCTTTGCCATTATTTTTTTACCTTTTCCCCCATTAATGTGATGGGCATTCCCCTCTGTGTAACCCATTTAACATTTTTGGACAGAATGATCCCTCTTGACCAAATTTAGAACACACATAGACATCCAGCAATAACAACTCTTGAATTCTTTACGGCCTACCATATTGGTGTCACCGATGTAGATAAAAAAAAGTGAGTAATTTCGAGCATTTTGGTTGGTGAAATTAATTGCGTTGCCATTTTTTTATTCAAGCTACCAGAAAAAAATATGAATTATAACTACTAAGAATTCCTTATTTTAAACTAGGTCTACTAAGAAAAAAGTACCTTCTATAAATAGCTTAAAAATTTAAAAAAAAATATATATTTGACTGTTTCAACCAAATTAGATACCGGTATATAGTTAAGAAATGATTAATACAGCAGTTGTTTCTACTGAAAATAATAACCAGGCTAAAGACAGTATAAGTAGTATATTACAATGTTTTACAAACTGTGATAAACATACCCCTAAACAAATACACAAATTATTTTAGCGGGTGTGTGATATCCCAATAAGTTTTATTAATTATAAAATATGCTTTTATTATAGTCAGTATGATAGATAAACTATCACAGATTTTTATGTGCTATTATGGACTTTTTACAAGACTTTATCTCTGTCATGGCTTTGTTAAGCCTGAAACGATCAACATTTGTACTTTACAATATAGCAGGTATTTGTTCATTATTATATTGACATCAGTGGTCTTGGGATGAAGTGCTCGCCTCAAGACTCGATGTTTGTAGGTTAACCCTTTTAGTGCCATGAGTCGATCTGATCGGCTTTGCCTACCTACTATCGCTAAAAATGCCACGAGCCGATCTGATCGGCTCCGTCTACTACCGTTAAAAGTGCCAAAGCCGATGAAGTCAGCTCTCCAGATTTGAGTTAGTTCTTGCTTTATCTGATAGATTGTGTAGTAGTGTCATATATCACTGGAAAGAGAACATTTCCTTCTGTAATTTTATATATGGTTGGCGACAAAAATCAACCGTAAATTGTTGTTATTAGAACTGGGAGTTTAGTACACTTACAATGGGACGGTCACGTACTCAATGTGCTAAATGCAATGCCAGTCTATGTATGAGCTACATGGTAAAACATAAGTGTGGCTCACATTCATACTGATGTAAATAGTTTTCAAATGTATGGGTTAAATTGTCCTGAGTTTAGAAAAATATACTACTTAGATTTTCATATTGTCATATGAATGAAAAAATTTCTTTACCAATGTAAGTAAATAGACTTAATAACTTTATAAATTTATATGATATGTAAAAAACATATATGAAATTATTCATTATAAAAGGTTTTGGGAAAAATGCAGTCATTATATGTAGGCCTAAATCTTTATTCATGAGGTAAGCAATATAATACATGGTGGCCCATTGAAAAGTAGCCCGCCTTCTTTATCCAGCAGGCTACTTTTCCGTGGGCCACCCTGTGTATCTTGCTGTAAGGTAAGCAATAACGACCCAAAAATATCTAATGTAGGATATCGAATAAAAATTTCTGTAACTACTATTTATAATCATATATGATCAAAAGTTTATTTTTTTATATAAAACTAAATGCAATACAAAAAATATATATTGAAATGTATATATAATATATTTTTTAAATATATTAGCATTAGTGTTGAAAAAAATATATAAGAATTTAGAAACTAAATAATTTTAATTAAATTGTATTGATTTATTACTATTAAAGAACAGTACCTACAGATTAAAATGATTTTAAAAAAATCAAAGAATTGCTTCATAACTAAAAGGTTTGGTGAATTTTCTTGCAAACCCTTAAAAAAAATTAGGAAATAGCTGTGGCATTCTTCACACAAAACCTAACAGGTCTCTGGCATTCTTCTGACACAAATTCTGGAATAGGTGTGGCACTAAAAGGTTTCAAACCCAGCCAGGGCCAATGGACTTTCCTTGAGCGATAAAAATCTGTAGCACAACTTCCTTCACAGGGACAGTAAAGCCATTGAGTTCAGAAAGTGCATGTTAAATACCTCAAATAAATAATAATTATTATAAATAGGTGGAAGGGGTACATTGGTTAGGCCATGGCCGCAAAAGGAGTACACAACTGATGAAAGTTTGGAAAACAATGGTTTATTATAAAGTAGGGATCTGTAGTAATATTTAAATAATACTTTTAAATATAAAAACTATTCCATTGCTCACCCTTATCAAACTACTTGTTGTTTACTGCAATGCTTTTATTTTACATTTAAACTTATCATAAATATCATTATTTTATAGATAAGTTCTGGTTGCTCTGGAAGCCCTTGTGCCTTTGGCTGTAGCGCGCTTGGAGGGAATGGCTTTTCTTGTGGCTGTCCATCGGGGTACCAGCGAATAGGACAGGTATTTATAACCACAAAGACAATCCTCTAAAGCCCCTAACTCCGCCGCTGTCATAAAACAAAAAGGGTGTAACTACATAGTCATATTACCAATATTATTTTAACTCCAATTTTGGGTATAGTCTGTATACTTTGTAAAAAGGAATTTTGTATTTCAGTCTTTTTTAATAAAATGTGCTTGATGGAAATTAGCAATTTTAGAAATGAGATAAAAAATAGGGATCAATTCTACATTCTAGTAACTAAAAAAATTAAAATGTTATGCTTCACTTATTCTTTTTCAAAATTTTCGGCCACATTCTTTTCAGTATTTTGTGTTTATAATTTTAATGACAATGTTTGAAAATTTAAATGCGTGGCTAATTTGTAATTTTAAATTGTGTGAACAGGATTCAAGAGTGATGAGAGAAGTTTATTTGTGTCATCTTCCGTTTATCTTTCCAGGTCGTATCCCTTTCCTATCGTTTTTTTTAAAATGTTTTCACACTTTTACCACTACTCATGAAATGAAAGCAAACTAAATGTTGCACTAATATAGTATAAAGATTTTTTTACCTAGCTTACTCAAAATAAAATTAAAGTTCTCAATTTCTAGGGCCACTGCCTCTCAACCATCAATCCATTGGCTAACGGCTTTGGGGCGACAGGCGGAGGAGAAGATATTGGTAATGTTCCTACATATCCCATTGATACTCCTGATCACTATCAGGTACCTGAAGATAAACTTATTTCTACAGAAGGTTGTTTCACATGTAAGGTAAGTGAAATACATTTGAAAAGTGACATCACAAACTTTACATTATAATAAGATTATTTAAATGAGGATAGAAGGGCAGAGCTTATTCACTTAATAGCAAAAATACAGATACAATTGTTCACATTTTAAAGACAACATATTATGGTTCTTTCTGGGGCACCATTAGATCCCTTTTTCAACAGAAGAAAGTATAACACTGACTTATTTTTTTTTTTAGAATGCTCTGATGCCAATACTAAGGTGACTTAAGACTATCTAACTTATTAACTTGTTTAAGTGTGATGAATTTACTAGTTTGCAGACTTGTTAGTATATAATAGGAACAAGGGATGTTTTATTTTGAAAAGGATCAATTTATACTGATAGATGTATAGTACTTTTTTTTATATACCGCCGCTTGCTAATTTTGATTAAGTTGGCACATTTCAACTTAGCTTGGTACACAATCAATAAACCTTGTATTTATATTTATTGTCGTCTTCCTTGCCTCAAAGTGCTCAACTATTTAAAAACTTAACAATTTTTGGCATCAAAACAATTAGTTCAATTACAATAATCATAGTGAGTCGAATGTGTCACACTACACTAAACTAAAATAAGACTGGACTAAAATATTGTAAAATATAGAAAAAATAAGTCAACATTTGTTACATTAATACTAACTCTGGGAATACCCAATAAAAGTCTGCGGCACTTTCACTGCGTTTTACCTTAAAGCTCTAAGTATTTGACCCATTCATAACTATATTTAACTGATTTTTAATGTCCAACAGATAAATGGAAGACACAAAAGATCAACTAGAGAAAATCGGTCAAACACAGGATCCTTAGCATCACAATGGCAAAAAGTGATTGGTCCCGTGTCTACTGGTAGTAAGTCCAACAACAGTTGGCTGGAAAACATTATGTCTACAAAGAGGAACAGTTTCCTGGCTAAATCTTTAGGAACACCTGCTGAATTATCACATCAGGTAGCTAACAACATTATTCAGTTTTTGTGACAAAACTGTGAAGAAGTAATAAGAGGGGCCCAAATTTGGATGACAGTAATTTTTTTTTTTTGTACATGATAAAGAATGTTCATGTTTGCATAAATTCTGTTTATGATCCCCTGGTTTTAGAAAAGTTTTTTTATAACTTGTCATTATTGGGTTATATTTTATCATTTTGTATTATTAGGGCATATTTTCTTGGTTTGTGTAGTTGTAGGCATTATGTGGAATAGGTATGCCTATATTTTTAATATTATCGATATTTTATAAATTCATAAATTCACTAACTTTTTTTTTTTCAAGATATAATTTAGTTGTTGGATTAAAAAGATAATGTAGGCAAAGAACTTTGTATCCTATTTGTGTGTATGGCTGTAAAATATAAATTTCTGTTGAGACACTACAATAATGCTGAAAAGAATTGTGTTAGGAGGGGAAAGCTATTGCTTCTGAAGAAAATATTTGTGAATCAATTTAATATTTGGCAGAATGCAAGAGTTTAGTTGTTAAAGGATTTTTATTGCATAGATACATTTTTTTAGTTTCCATTTGCAAAGTGTGTTTTATTTAGTTGTGTGCATTCATTACAGATTTTGTTCATATTTTTAAGTCAATTTTTAGTTTAATTTAAAGGTAATTCTTTGATCATTTTTAGGTCTTAAAAGTCCAGGCTGATCCTGTTGATTAAATAAACTGGTATTTTGAATTAAGCTTTTGTTTTATTTAGTAACTAGCCTCTAGACTACCGTATTCTAATTGAAGCATAGTCAAGAGTGTGAATACCCCTGACAGATAGTAAGATACGCAGAAAAAAAAGAGAGAAAAGTAACTTTTAAACCAATAGTGAGGTGCTGAGCTTCTTATGCAGACTGACCACCTTTAAGGCACTTGGTTATAATCAATTGGTGTAAAAATTTAGTTTTATGGTGCCAAAGTGGATGGAATGTAACTGATTAAGAGTTCAATATAAAGTGCATTACTAGGCAGTAACACCTCCACTTGTGTAAAAGCCAGTAAAGAGAAATTAAAATATATTTAAGCAATAACTAAATAAAGGTTGAAAAAATGATCTACAACGTTGACATTTGAGTTAAATAATTTGAATGGAAATATATCATATGTCCATTAAAATTTAAAGCTTCATTGAATTTTCAAAACATAATTGATCCAGAAAAATAATGCAAAAAGGTGTGGGTTTCAGAACTTTTATTTTCCCTTGCTTAAAACAAGATAAATCGTATTTAATTATTTTCCTTTGGGGGAGTAAGTAATAAATAAAAAACAAATACCTGTATAGCTTGAAATTTTTGAGCTTTATTCCAGCATTAAGGTTTAATTTTTTTACTAGTTAAAATATTATTTGTAACATTGATAGAGCATGTGTTGCATGTTTCACACTCCCTCCTGATAATTTTCTTCAAGAGACAGCTATTAATTATTTGTTTAGTGGCAGCAATGTAAAGGGTAAACTGTGTTCTTGTTTTCTTTGTAAAAGCCATTTTGTATGCTTCCATCCCATCTTTCCTATACCTTCCTACAAATATAACCTTTATATATATGTAATTTATTTGAATATATATTGAATTGGCATGTATATACACATTCATTGCACAACTATTAGAAACCAAAACACTAAGATGTTCGTGTTATATGCTTAAGTACTAATTATACTAATGGGCTAGGAATCGGGAAGGTTAAATATATAGGAAGTGAACCGGCATTCGCGTGGAAAACCATTTAGAAACACACACCCCTCCCCCCTCAATTCACTCGAGTGAGAATCGAACCTCGATCTTCCCGTCCTCGGCAGACAAGCTAAACACGAAAACTAAGATGTCAATGCATATATTTATTAGATTAATTACTGTTTTAAATTTCACACAAACTAATTTCTTAGTTGCAATAGCATTGAAACAAAAATACATTGAAAGTAATAGCATCAGAACAATAATCCCTTTGCTATTAAAGTAAAAGCATCAAAACAAAATAATATTTAAAGTAATATCAGAGGAGAAAAAAGTGGTAATAAAGTTAGAGCATCAGAGATTTTGATAATAATCAGATCAAAGCAAAGATTACTAGGTAGTAAAATAATCAGAGCAAAAACCTCTAGAAATGAATAGCATAATAAAAAAGCTTTTGGTTGTGAGTAATAGCATCAGAGCAAAATCTCTTTGTAGTAATATCATTAGTTTGATTTGAAATCCAAAAGGATTATCATATTTATTTATCTTTTTTAAACAAATATATATGCATACATATATACTTTTTGATGACTATTAACAACTATATATAAATTAACACAAAGTGAAAGACAGTAATCTGAACTAAATTATATCAACACATTAACAATCTTGTTGGGTCAAAGTAGAATGTGCTAGCACACACCATATTCTACTTGTCTATTTATTAACTATTAAGATGAATGAGTGTATTCTGTCCCCAGGTTCACAAATCAAGTACTTCAAAGAAAAGGAAAGCAAGGCATCACCACGAGGACCAACAGATTATCCTTAGAGTCAGCTTAAACCAAACAAAACATCGTATGAGGATAATTAAATTGCAACCAGCTATTAAGGTGAGATTAAGCTTTTAAAAGGGATGAAGTACCATACTCTATTTAATTATCTACTTAATTTTTTTATTTCAATCAATAATCACCAAACTAACCTTTATAACTTGATTACATACACAAAATAGGTTATTAAATTATTTGAAGCCCTTTAATAGTACTTCTTTTTTAGTGATTCAAACCCTTTAAACTGTCAGATCACAAATTAGACCACCATGATTTTTTTCTGAAACTAAAAGCTTACTGCTACTCAGACTAATAATGTGACTATGACTCTTTAAGGACAACCTTTTTTCACTTAAATTTGAGGTGCATTACCTCTTTGGCCCATGGCAGCATTGTAGAGTGTGGACTGTGTTCTTCTTTTCATTGTAAATTCCATATTGTGAAGTTCCATTTAATAATGTGTTTGAACATTTTTTCATCTTGGTGTGACCACTGTGAACCACTGTTTGTCTATGGTGAATTAATTATTGGTTGTTGCTGCGTGGGGGGAACAGAAAATTCCAATGCGTTGTATGTTGTAGCCCCACAATACAAAGAATGTATCAAGTCTTGTTTATTAAACGTACTAGCAGAAGTGGATACCCGGCTTCAAACAGAAAGAAAATAAATCCCTTCATTTAATTTATTCTGATCCAGTATTTAATAAATCTAAAATCTAATCAAACATTTAAAATTCCAGCTTTAAGGTGCACATGTTTGTGCACAGGAACTACTGATTTTAAAATGTCAGACCTCTGTGTGTGGTAGATATTATGCAATGATCATGACAGACTAAGTCATTTTATTAAAATTGAAGATTATTATTATATTTAACATCAATGTTATTTAAGTGTTAATTAAAAGGGTCAGGATGAGGTAAGGTCCAACCATTTTAACATAGGGGATGGTGAATATATAGTATGAATCACATGTGCTAAACCACCTCCAGTGCACCTCCTCACATTGAACTTCATGTCACCTGCAATAAGGGTTGTTACAATTCTACCCAGCCCAAAAAAATCCACCTGGGTTTTATTTAAAAAAACACATAAAAAACTGATTATATTTTGAATACAAATCAATCGTCTAATTTTTGAAATTAGTAAGTCATTCTGTTGAAAACCTTTTGGTTCAAAAATAAATTAATAATAACAATAATAATAATACATTGACTTGTATTATGGTGTTATACACATTCTTTGAAATTACAGATTTTATCCAAATGATTAAGCTATAAAATATGTTTTAATTGGCTCAACAAAATAATATGTTCAGTTAACAACTCACTTGGGATAATATAATTTTAAGGTACCTCCACTGTATTAATGCTAGGCCCTAGAAGTACTACTACTTTTTCAAAAAAGCAAATGAGATAACATACATTCTTACCTTTTATCCATAACTAAAGAAAGCAACAAATTAATTCTGCAGCTGGCTTCCCAGTAATTTGATACATGGTCTCCCCTCTTTCTATTCCTTCTACACAAAGTTTTTTTCAACCTGCTAGCTTATACAGTATTGTTGCCAAAAATTACATTGTTGCATTATTTTTTCCTTTATTACGTCTCTTATTAATACTTACCAAACTATATTAAAAGAAAATGTTTTTCTGGATCCTGAATAATTAATGTATTTAAATTATTGGTTTGATCAGATAACACACATATCTTTGATTAAACCACAAAAAACCAAAAAACATAAACCAACTGTTTTTTTTAATAACTCGGGGTATTTTTCAACCCTGCCTGCAATACAAACAAGTGTATCTTCAGAATTTCAGGGGTTACACAACATACTAATGAGTTTTATTAAGCGTAATTTTTTTATAGTTGTAAGTCTGATGAACAAATTAACTCAGGTTTTATGTAAGCTTGTATTATTAACTTTAATAAGCCTTCCATCCCCTCTGTAAAAACTTTGTTGAGCTTGCAACTAAAGCCTTATCCACATTTGTGATGACTGTATAACTTAACAAAATAGCCGGTATGGCATGTGTTTATTTATTTATTTTGTTTCCCCAAGACAAAGAGATAGAGAAGACTAAAAAATTGTGCTTGTTTTTAACGTAATAATGCAGGTTTGAAGAGTGTAAAGTTTTGTCTAGACAAACCTCTGCTGCTGTTCTTTAATCAGTATTTCCCTCACAGTTCTTTGGTGTTCATATACTCCAACAATTTTTGATATTATGTTAAAAGAATACCCATAATTCATTATTGCATTAATGCTATATCTTGCTGAGCTAATAAGTTTCTTCATAACTGTAGATTCCTGTAGTTCACCTAGTTAATTATATGATTCTTCTTCCATAGCAGAATCCTTAATAACAACAGCAGCAATATCTTCCTATGTAAGAAGTTAAAAACCAGGATCTCCTTCATACAGTTCTAGGCAATCTTGGATATTTTTTGTATGGTTTCTCTTAAGATACTCTTTAAACAATCTGAAAATCCTTTGTCTCAAATTCAATATTACCAGACCTATTTTGAAAGTTTTTTTTCCCCCTTGCCATACCCTAAATTTTCTTTTTAGCGTCCTTCATGAATTGACTCATCTGAAGATAGCAAACTTGATATAGTTTAATTTGATATTTGCCAGCATTCTTCTTCCTCTTGTGTGGTATTCATCAACCATTCTGTCTTCCAACACCACCATCACATCATAAAGGAATGTGTGCTTGCATGCCGTAATGATGAAATGTATTAAGGCAGTGTGTTTGTGCCTGTTGGGAAACTCAAGTACTTTATTTTACCATCCTTACTGTACATATTTTCACTCCAGGCTATCCGAAATATGGATTAACTATAATTGGATTAGCAAGGTTTTACTGTATATAAGTTTATAAAGTTTTAGTGTGATTATTTTTTCTATTATATTATAGAATGAAAAATGTATTTCAATGTTGGAAATTTTAATTTTGAATAATCACACTAAGGTTGATTTTTTTAACAAATCTCAATTTCCACTATCTCATCAGGCTTATACTAGTGCAATTCCTTTATTTCCTCATTACTGTGATATTAAGATAAATTGCTTAAACACCCTGTGTTTAAATATTTCGCCAATAAAAGTAATTAAGGTGTTGTTTCAACAGAATGATTTTGAGTACATAATCTCCCTCGGCAACACTCATGGGCAGTTTGAGATGGTGAAGAAACATGGTGTGTGGGCACTTCACTTTAGACGACGGCTCAAACACACAGGAATATTTGATCTTGAGATTGATAGCCACCCAATAGGCCACAACAATACGATAAGTAATGACAGCTGGGAAAAACCTTTGTCTCTACGAGTGAGAATTATTGTAACTGAATAAGAGATTATTGGACCATTGTTTGATTATTTTGTAAATCATAAAATAAAAAAATAATCAGAACAATAAGATTATTTTTAAGGAAAAAAAGTTGTTGATTTTGTACATAAGAATATTTAGCAATTTTTTTGTTTGTTTTACCATAGTGGTGTTGATCAAGCATATATTGAAATAATATTTAGTTTGGATTATGACAATTTACAAATCATTAGTCAAATATGTTTAAAGTCCAAATGTCATATTTAACATATAATTTAAATTACTTTATTAGATAAATAAAATTTCAAAATTTAACTTATGAATTGTATAAAAAAACAATACTTTTTAAAATGAGCTACTGTAAAATTGCTAAATTAAACATAATGTATTGTCATTAGAAAGATTTTTTTAATATGTTTGATAGTAAAGATAAAATGTGCCTTGATGGTACTATTATCAAGGACTTTACCCCAATCACCTAGTTTTTCTTCCATGGCATTCCGTCCATCCAATGGAAATATGGTGTCTTGTAATCAAAATGCTGATGAATGATTGTTTGACATTAGTGTACTTAAGATACCGATCATATTTTCATAGCTATTGTGTTCTATGAAATCATTAAAATTAGCATGACCATTTTTCAAAATTTTACTGTTGTAGGTACTGTAATTAAAACATATTTTTCTGTTTCTGACTTTTCTAAAAGTTTTGTTTTCAAAATATTTTATATAAATGTTAACAGTTTAATCAAATACAATAAATTTACAAGAGTAGTGATCATTATCTGACAAACAATTCTATGAAACTAGATTAACTCAATCCATGTGAGAGTGGAATGATTTTAAGAGATTTTGCCTAATAGATATTCCTTGTATAAAAACAAATTAGGCTATTTATAGAAAGAACTATATTTTTGGATAAAATAAAATACACAAAATGTATTGGAGCTATGGTTAAATACAATACAGTACACCAAAATATAATAAAATCAAATTATGTTATACACATAGGTAGACATTTTAAGTCAGATTTAAATAGCAACATACATTTTCGAGGTTGTTTGAGCTAATGCATTTTAAGCCCTTTGTGTTGCAAAACACTAATTGTTAGTATTCTCATTAGGATAGTTGATTTCAAACAGTTACAAAAGTTACTATACATAGGCCCTTCATTAGGCCTACTATTATAGGTTTTACTCTGTCAACTCATATGATCAATTTTGGCAGACCAACATGATAATAAAATAATAATATTGTTGCTCACAACACTGACAAAATATATGTTCTAAATCTACCTGCTTCTATCTTGCACTATGTTTTTTTTACATCCATTACTGTTTCCAGTCTATGGCCTGGGTCAGTTTTTTTATTCAAGTCATATAGGCCCTATTTATTTATTATTATATATTATGGTTATATGTTTATTGATCATTATGACAACATAACAACAAAGATCTGGTAAAATGCAGTGAAATGTTGAAACATATTTTGAAAATAAAGATTAAGTTTTTGTTGCTGTTCATTAGCTTTATAAAACATTTCAAGAAAAAAACAATTTGAAAATGTTCATAGACATAGACATACCTTAAATGATTCTACAATTATATGTAATTAAAATAAATAAATAGCTTACAGTCATTCATCTTAATTGGCCAGTTTCGCAATATTTATTGAAACTATTTACAGGACTTAATGAGTCTTAGGAAGTTTTTGCTTCAATCATAGTTAATCTTTTAATTCACTGCCATTCTATTGTTTGTTAATGAATTTAGCTAATGTTTATTTTTAATTTGTAAATGTATTGTTCGTGATAGTATTATTAATAATATACAGTCATTTTCTTTTTAGTTGTTTTCTTTTTCATTTAATATAGTCTATAAATACTTTAAAACTTCTATTTATATAGATTTATAAGCTTCTTTATGTAATTTTATGTAAAATAATATTAAGATGATAGTGTAACCTTTTAAATGATTTGGATAGCAAATTTTGTATGTTATCATACATGTGTTAAATGAATATAAATAATCATATACATATATGGTATTTATAAAATAATTGACAGCAATGAAATATAATTTTATGTTTTATGTTTTGAAACACTATTTTTGATTTTAGTTAAGCTCAGGCATGCCAACTTTAAATACATAAGTTTGTTACCATCAATACACCAACCTTATGTTTGCTGATATAGTTAAAATGTGTATTTAATTTAAATATAAGTTATTGATTTCTTTTGGATAAAAATACTTCTTAGTAAACTTAAAATGCATTTTAATAACCGTACTTAAGATGTAAAAACTTTTGTTAAAACAAATAAAATAGTTTATTTGATTCAGCAAGAGTAAATATACTTTTAATAAAATTAAAATAAAGTAGGGATAAATTTAATAACAAATTACCCTTTAGGAAAACCTGTATAGTAAGTCAGTTTAGGATCTTGATTTGATAACGACTCATCTATAATCAGTTGGGTCCGCATGTCGCATGTCGTGAGAGCAGTCCTAAGATGTATTTTGTTTATTTTTATGTTTCAAAAGGAACTATCCACAGTGACAAGTCAGAAGGAATAATTTCAACGCATAAGAATTAAGAAGGATAAACTATATCAAACCTGTAGTTAGCAAAATAATTTAAGAAAAATACTAGTGTGCTATAACCAGTTTAATGAGGTTTATGAAACTCAGCTTGACACAATTAGCAAAGCATTTCATAAGTGAGATAAATAAACCTATACGATTTTAATTGATAGTGAAAAATAACAAAAAAACATGTGTCAAAATTAAAGCTATGGCATGGTATATCACACTTTATACAAGTTTTCATTTTAATATCTGTTCAATAATTTGTGTTCAGATACTCAATAAAAGATCACAGATGGTTGACCTAAGCATGCTTAATTTACATTACATACCGTATAACTGATATTTAAACCCATACCATACCATGTTCATTTTCATCAAAATTCAAGTCATATGAACCGACAGTGAGACTATTCATGTTTCGTTGCTTCTCCAGGTTGTGGAAGGTCAGATCAAGGCTTGCTTCTTTTTTTATTATTGTCTTTTCAGGGCCATTTACTTAGCATAGATACTAAGTCAATCCGGTCATCACATAATTATTTCATCATGTGTTGGTATTTATTATTAAGTTTAATGTGCAATTAATGTATTTTGTTTGTGTTTAGTTGTCCAAAATTTGATTAGTTTGAACAGTTATTAATAGGTTGATTGAGTAGGTGTTTTTTTTCTAAATCATTTAGCTCATTAGATAGCCTCCTTAAGAAAAACTCAATGTCAACAATTTAGTACCAAACTAACAAAAAATATTTTAACAATGCAAATACACAAAATTGAGAGATTTTAATATGCACTTGTACAAAACCAAAACTTGCCAAATAAAAGTAAAGAAATTATATTTTATTTCAATTTCTTTGTGTTCAGTAGTAATGGAACCAGGGACCATGTTGGTCATTATGAGAAAATCAAATCCCAATAAAAAAAATATAAAAAATCCTTTCACAAAGTTTTTTTTTAAAAGTGAGTTTGTCAGACAGCCTAGATCAGCCAGGAGTGGGATTTGGTGGAATGATTTAGAGTTCTCTGGCTTTATTTGTAGCCAGGCAAAAGTTTTACAAGTTAGATTTGAAATGGGGAAACAACAAGAAACTACCGATGGAAATAAATTGATTCCAAAAAACTAAATTCTGACAGAATTTTGAACCTCAGCCCTGCAACTTTATGCATATACTGGTCTATCAACTGCACTATCCAAGTTATTGTCTCAGTAAATTTGTCACATTTTTATCTAAATCTTCTATCAAACTCAAAATGCAAAGTGGTGCCACCTGTTTTCAAGAAATCACTTTGAAACGACATCTTTTTAGAAGAAATGTCGGATAGTGATTATTTCAACTTTAAAATTGACAAGTATTAATTTTAGTGGTGTCATAAAGTCCTTGCAGTGTTCAGGTGCTTTTTAATAAGACTAAGAAGGAACTTCAACGTTACAAATTAAAAACAATTTTTTTTAAATAATGTTTAACAAAAATATTATATTTTAAGAACATGTTGGTAATATATTTTTATTAAATACAATCAATTTAATACTTCCAAAGGGGTTTTATATATATAACGATAACATAAAAGTTGTAAATCGCTTTGGTTTCAGCAGAAACTCACAATTTTTCATTTTCCAATAAAGAGGGCACTAATTAGGTACCAAACTATTTTATGATCCGCTTCGGTGGCCACATAGTCATAGGCATCATTCTCATGTTAGACTAGACTACTGATGACAGGGAAATCAAGATTCAAATCCTGGTCAGGTGTAATAAGGGTAGTTTTTCCTAAATGGTTTTCCACTCTCTCCACACAAATGTAAGTACATTTCCTCTAAATTCAACCTTCCTCATTCCTAATTCACTAGCATAATTAGAACATACGTGAATAACCTGAACAGGTAGTAAGACAGGGTGAGTAAAAAAAAAACCTATTTGATGACAACATCACTGAGCTTGACAAATGTCCTATGGTTAAATTATTATAGGTTGAAATAACTAGTGTATAAAATACAACTGTGTATGTGAAATCATACCATAAGTCGCTAGGCTAATTTTACAGGACGGGGAAAAAACAAATTGTAAGTGCAAAATGTTGATTTTCTTAACTACATTTTACTGTGTCTAAAACTCGTATAGTTTCACTTGAAAGTGGTTAAATAAGCCATAGAACATACCTCTGCATAGAAATGAAACCATACCTTAAGTCATCATGGTAATTTAATTTTCCAAATGGTATTGTTTTGTAAACTATTGCATTCAAAATTCTGTAAAAAATCATTAATTGAACTTCATAATCGACTCTTACATCATTCTTTTTAGAATTCTATCCTATATTCAAAACTGTTAGCACCTAAAGATGCATATTTCCGATTTATGGTAGGATTTCACATGCATGGTCACAAATATTGTATTTTTATGTTCAAATGAGTACAAGAGTGAATCTAAATGTAAATCTAATGGATTTTCAAAATCAATAATACTTCTAACCCATACTTATTTGTCACAAGACTGCCCAAAATTAATAGCCAATGATTTGTACTGCACCTAAAGAGCTATATTTATAATTAAATTACTTCTCTATAAATATAAATTGTGATAAAACTTCATAAAATGCATTGATTAGTAAATGACTAAGTCGATCTAGGTGGTCTTAGGGTAAAGTGCTCGCCTCAGGACCCAATGTTTGTCAGTTCAAACCCATCAGAGGTAGACAAATTTTTATTGGGTGATAAAAATCCGTAGCACAACTTCCTTCTATGGGGAAGTAAGCCTGTCGGTCCAATGGTGATTGTGATATGTTAAAGAACCCTGGAGGGTATGTGAAAATACTTTTCCCATCAAAATTGGTAGGTCCTTTTGCTTTCACTCATAGAAAATTCTCATGTGCTGATATAATCAATCAGTTCAAAAAGTGAATGTTAAATATTTAAAAAAACAACGCAAACAAGTGGCAAGCAAATGAGTTAAAATCAAAACAAAATCTGTTGCCATCGTTCACTTTGTTGTGATTCAAACTTTAAGTTTTTCAAAGAATCTTTAGGCTTAGTAATTAGATATTGTTGTACACAATAGGACCTACAATAAATAACCTATGTGAGGATAACCTTGGAGAAGAGTTGTGTAAATTTGGGACCCTGAATGGAGAGAAGAAGAGTGATGAAAATGGGAGAGTTGTGTGGGTAATATTGAGAAGATTATACATTATTTTTCAAAATTGATTTAAGTTTGAGCTACTGTCTCGACATCAACTCAAAGGCTTAAGAAAATAAGAAATTCATCAGATGTGTTTTATTAGCATTAGATTTTGATTGATGTTCCTGACCATAATATTTGTGCTTTACTTGTTCCAATTGACTATTTGCGAAATGAAAGCTTACCCTCATAACAGTGATTCCCACCCAGGGTTCTGCGAAACACTGGGCAAGTCTGTGGTCGGAGTTCCACTAGAATTTGCCAAAGCTTGTTTTTTTTTTGGCCTGTCCATAATTTTTGGACAGTGTAGAAATAAGTTAAGAGAACTTGTGTATCCGAAGAAAATGAAGAGAAGAGAGCCGGTAATAATACTAAAAGTGAGGTTAGTAGGAATATTTCTAAGCAAAGTTCAAGTATTAATGAACAGTAATTTGTAAAAAGAAATAGTCAAAAGTATGAGTTAATTACTAATCAACCCTACTGATTTAGACCCACCTGTAAATTTTGTAATTTATTCCCATCAAACCTTATATATATCAGCAAGCTAGGGTTTCCCCTAGATTCTATGAAATATTTTAAAGGTTTCTCTCAGCAAAAATAAGTTTGGAATCATTGCCTTACACATAGGGGTCAAGGTGTTGTGGTCACGACACTTGTAAAAAGTGGAGGAGTAGGTGATAAAGGGTAAAGGAAGGGATTTAAAGGATGAGAAAGCTGTGATAAAATTGAGGAAACCCTCTTTGAATAGCTTCTCAAGGCGTATTGAACAAAAAATTGCTGGGAATGAAAGGATCCCTTTAAATTGAAGTTGATGTTTCAGAAAGATAAAAAAATAAATTTTTATTAATTTCTTCAATATGGAAGAAAATTTTTTATTTGAACTTATCTGTTGAAAAATCTCACCAATATTTAATACATCATGATATTAATTTCAGTCTAATGGTTACTTTCTTTTTTCTTTTTGTAAATTATAATGGTCGTTACCAGCTCATTAAACAATATTTAAATATAAATTCATTTATTTGTTTCAAGAAGTAGTGAATTGACACAATCACAGAAGCATAATAAAGGCCTAACTTATATCCATTCATATTTATTTTCTTATGTGAAACAAATAAAATTATTCACCGTCTCCAAAACTGTCCTCCATAAAATAATAATTGCGGCATCTTTAATATGTTGATCCCCACTGTGGTTAAGTGAACTTTCCAAACAAACCACATGATGCAATTTTGTTTCTGAACAGCCTAGGGTATCACATTCATGTGGGTGTGGCTATTTAGCAGGATAGCGTTAGGCTCAGAGAACATACTGCACCCTTGGTCCGAGAAACATTTTTATGTGTCCCATTGGAGCTACCAACGAGCTAAGGACAGCAAGAGAATATCTGGCCGGATGACTGCAGTTTTATGGGACACACTCAAAAAAGTTGATTTTTGACCCCTTTACAAAAAAAAAAAAAATTTGTTTAAAACTATTTTTCCAAGAATGTGGGTTTTGTTAATAGTTGATTAAGGCCAAAAAGTTAATTTGGTCTGAGGAGCAAATTGTATCATTAGGGCTACAGCTGAGGCTCAATGTGTTAATAGAGAGATTTGTCTTCAAAATAAACTCATCTAGGCCTAATTGACTAAGAAATAAACTTTTAATTTCTTGTTTAAGCGCTTTTTCTTTTACGGTAGGCCTAATATGTCATTGAAAGTGCTAATGCCTATGTGGCCATATTTTTTTTTCTATATCAAGTAGGCCTATTATTTACTAAGACACCTGCAATGAGTTACGAACAAACTACACCTAGGCTTCACTGGAAATGTTAGGAAAACAATTTAAGTTAATTGTTACTTTTTTGAAAAAAATTAAGATATTTTCCTTAAATTAACAAAATTTAGTACAGACACATCTTGGACTCCTAAATCAAGCCCACGACTAGCCTTTAAATTTGTACCCCGGTATGCAAAGCCTTGTTTTGAATTAGGATGGACATAATATGCAACAACCTTGCAAAAGCCACTAGCTTGGTCACAAATATGAGCGACTTAGTGTCACCCTTATAAATAATGTAGTACGACCTTCTGGCATTTTGTTTTGACGGTTAGGTCACATGTATGGCCATGCCCTATTGGCTGTACACCCAAAAGTGGACATGAAGTACTGGTAGCTAACCCTACTAAGAGCCCTTAATGACGCTATATTGTAACAAATAATATAAGTTTAGGGGAGTTTTATAATAAATCTCCACTATTAAACTGAAGAAGAGAGGTCAAAAGTGTAGGAAAAAACCCATCCCAATATGAATTGATACCATGACAAGTCCTTTACACTTTCAATGAGGCTGAACTAGATTCATTTTGAATCATCAAATAATAGTAACTAGGGCCTAATCAATTAAGCTACATTCTTGTTACAAATTTGAACACAACTTTAATCACAGAGTTTATTGTTTTCGAGTAAGCCTACACAAAATAATCTATCAAGAAAAGTCAGGCTAACTCCACCCAAAACTACAGTATTACTTCACTTTAAGTGTAGCCTAATTGTTTAGTGTTGACAAACTTTGTCACTCACCATATATCAAGAAAAAACAATCTTGATTTGTCCATCCTGCAATGATATTAGGTCATGATAAGTTTAATTATTTAAAGTTGGAAAGCTATTGTCATTATATCATAAGAAAGACATACTTATTTAAATAGACAGAAGTTCGATACCTTAGTTATCATTTTCTACACATTCGCAACAAAAGGAAACAGCTCTTTCTTCCCATACCCAAAGTTCTTGTAGCTCATTTGGAAGGGAAGTCACCGTTAGTTTTACAGGCTTCAATTGCCCATCTTTCGGGACACAAAACTCATTTTGGCGTCGGAGTAGTTTAACAGTGAATGCCCTAGGTTTACAGGAATACTTGCCATACCAACATGTCTCGGAGACACACTCAACTGATCTTAAATAGCGTGGGAAGTAATTATCCCCTAGGTCGATCCAACGAATCCTAGTATCACAAACCCACGGTCTCGGCGCAGTCCTTTTGTTTCGCTGTCCGTTTTGTGGAACTGAGGTCAACATTGTTTTGTAAGCATTACCCGTTTCAATTGGATTCGACCTAGCCTGCTTAAGCGCATCTCCACTTTCCGCCACGGTAGTCACCTTTTGTCCTTGATTCATCCCTTCCGTCAAACTTAGGTTTAAAGACTTCAATATTGGCACACCCCTTTTATGGAGCATTCCTAAGGCCCAAGCGGGTTCATTGCTGATTATTCTATGGAAATCTTGACTCACCGCGAATGAGGGTATTTCATTGGACGCCTGCACAGTGTCCTTGTATATCCTCGTAGCCTCGTCGCTGGGGCCATTTTGCCCTATGCCCCCTTCCTGAGAGTTGGGGGAGTGTTTAGGCTCTTCTTTGGGTTTGTCTATGGACATATAACGACTGTTATACGCCGAAGAATGGATTTCTCGCAAGAGATCAGAAGAAATCTCTTCGCAAAATTTTCTTGAATCGCCTTTCATTGATCGAGAGTTTAAACTGGTCCGTGGATAGTTCGCCCGGGTATTTACACCGAGTAACGATGAACTGCTCGCACACTTCCAATTAAATGTCAAAGTTAAAAACAATGCAATGCACCAGTGGGTTGAAACGATC
This sequence comes from Timema poppense, assembly GCA_902141375.1. Lineage (NCBI taxonomy): Eukaryota > Metazoa > Arthropoda > Insecta > Phasmatodea > Timematidae > Timema > Timema poppense. The sequence goes on along the minus strand of CABFOV010000446.1, from coordinate 88,512 downwards.
ATTATTCAACAAAATAAAAATATTCGGGCGATGCCGTTTTAATTCTAGCTTTTACTAAAAACATTGGAAACAAATGAATTGCTTCGTGCTTGCAAACTAACCAGTTCTAAGCGATAGTAAATAATATTGTGTCAAACTCAAACATCAGTAAGTGTTTCTAGTTGCAGTCAACTTTGCATCTCTAAGGAAACTTTTAAGTTTTTTCTAGTCTTGAAATTAAAACATATATGAAACATTTAACACTCGCGTACATTTAATAATTGTTAAAGTAAATTATTTTAAAACACATTCAGTTATATTTTGTTTTGTTCAAATGACTTACATTTTTCCAATTCCGTTAACTTGTCTAGCTAACAAGTTGACCGTGACCAATAGACCATATCAGTCCTTCGTTCCCCTCTCTAAAAGCAGATCACCTAATTCTCTCTAAACTTGTTCCCAAAATAGAAATAACCCACTGGACTGGAGGAAAAGGTATTATAGAATGTCCGATATTTGACAGTTACAACTTACAAAGTTAGTGAGAATCTTTCAGTGATAGTCTACTCAATTAAACTTTATTACAATTTCGCTTTTAGCAAGTGAGTTTCAAAATTAATTTTATTTTAGTGTTATGTGGCCCGTTTAAAATATCTACAAATTAAAATAATTTCAGTTGAGGAAGGTGAATTTTAAGGGAATTCTTAACATTCGCCCAAAAAGACGAAAACTACCCTCCATTCAAGGTCAAAGTCGAACAAGCTAGGCCTATTATAGATAAAGGAGATAAGGCCTATGGATGAGCAGACTGCAGAGACTAATAGGCCTGAGAGCTAAGAACGACTCAACTGTCAGTGCGGCATTATTGTTATTATTAGATTGTTTTAGCACCGCATCTTACTAACCGCTCGGGTTATACGCCTATGAACAACTACGCCAATGAGTTAGGGGTGAGGAAAGTTAAATTTATAGGNGAGAGTGGAAAACCATTTAGGAAAACCATCTCAGTACACCCGACCAGGATTCTAACCCAGGGATCTCCTTGTCATCGGCAGTCTTGTCTATTTAGAGAATGATGCCTTAGACCATGGGGCCATTGAAGTAGGTCTTTCTAATTATTATCATAGTTGTTTCGCTATGTTTTAGTATCCGTTAGAGTTTTATAAACATAAATCAATTTTTTTCAAGGTATTCAACGTGCACTTAATAAACCGACTGATTATATCAGCACACGACTTATAAACTAATTTAAATCTTGAACAGACACAACACCCAACTCCCAGCCGTTAATTCATCACTGTGAAAGGGGAAACCCACATTAGATAAATAATAAATTTCTCGATCATGCCAGGAATCGAGCCCTGGACCCTTAACTCATTATACAGACACACTACCGACTGAGCTCAATACACCCTGCCACGATTCTAATCCGGATCACTGTCTTATTAATATTGCATTTTAAACACCCGCAGCAAAAAAACGCGAATGACACGTAAAACTCCTTTAATCTAAGCTGGTTTGCCGGTGACAAAGATGTCGGGGTGCAAATCCGGCCAGTTGTGTAGAAACAATGAAAACGTTTTATCACTATTATCTATAAATAGGTATTCAAAGTTTTTATCAAGAGTGACAATTGCATCTTTTGCATATCAAATAGCCTGACGTATGAATATACTAAAGTAGATCTGGTACCTTTTCTCATTGTCAGATAAGGTTCTTCCTATGAAAATTGGATATTATTAAGGTTGGTTTTTCTTAAATGATTTCCCACTCTCACATAATGAAAATATTGGCACATTTACTCTACATTTTACCTTCCTTATCCACGTAAATATAAAACCAGTTGAAAAACTTATTTTAAAACTAATTTTATCCTCGTAATGTTTAAAATCAATCTCAGGAAGTTAATTCTGCTTTCAAGCATCTCGATTCTGCTACACTGAAAGTGAGAATCAATAATAATAATTAATCATTACATTCCAAAGTGATGTTGAAATGGGAACACACTGCCTTTGGCGGCCAGCAAGTATTCAGAAGTATCCACGTTTCTTATGTATAATACATTTGTTTATCACTGTGTCTAATTACCCGTTCGGGTTATACGCTTATGTACTAATTACACTATTAGTTTTAGGGATTGTGAAGGTTATATTTGAAAGGAAGTGTACCCCCATTTGCGTGGGGGAGAGTGAAAAACAATTTTGGAAAACCCACTTTCAGTACACTCAACCAGACTCGAACCTCAATCTCCTTGTCATCGGCAGTCTAGTCTACTGTGACACCGGGATCACGGTCAACTTAACTTTAACTTAACGTAACGTTCACTTAAAGTTAACTTAACTTAAGAAAACAGATGTGTTATCAGTTATCACGATTTACGTAACTTAACGTAAGCACTCGAGCCAAACGTCTTCAGTCTCGAGTATATTCTGTGATTTGTACTAGTTGTACAGTGATGATCTGGGAATGTTTACAGTTTTCAATCGATATAATAAATATCTATTACAAAACTTTTTTGATAAATTTAGCTTTCCTATTTTAGTTTAATTATTTTGTTTCAATGTCTGATCACTAAAACTTACGCTAAAGAGTAAACATGGTCAAAATACCAACAAATGAATTACTAAATAGCCCTGTTGACGTCATTCGCATAATGATTGGCTGGCTAGATCACGTGATACTCTTCAAGTAACGTTCACTTGAAGTAAAATACCTCCCAAGACATCTCTTACGTTAAGTTAACTGCAAGTCAACGTTAAGTTAAGTGCGTCGTGATCACTTCCATTTAAACACACGCGGAGATTCTTTACGTTAAGTTAACGTTAAATTGATCTTGATCCCGGCATAACCGCGGGACTTTTTACTATAGGTTTGTAGGTTGATCGAACCCCATAAAGGTTGCCGACCCTTGGTCTAAGGCGTCACTCTAGTGCAAAGTATTAAACGGTTTTTCACTCTTCCTCCAAGCAAATGTGGGTACACTTCCTATAAATACAACCTTCCTCATCCCTAAAACCATTAGCGTAATAAGTACATAAGCGTATAGCCCGAATGGGTAGTAGCTTTAAAAAAAATCCATATACCGAGTAATACATACTATTTTATTATTTTATTCTTAAAACACATTTTTCTATTACAAATATTCATCTACAACATTTAACCATGTCTTACATGGCCTATCCCTTTCTTTTTATTCACACAATCTTCTATAATGTATTTCCTTTGTCACTTGATCCACACTTATCCTATATATGGCCAAACAAACGTTAGATGCCTCTTTCACATTGAATGATTGGATTTCCTTTCAAACCGCACTCCTTTAACACCCATTCGTTAGTGAGCCTGTCCATACGGGTTTTTACACATACATTTCTTATATACTTTATTCCAACCGCATTCCCCTTGCTCTTGTGTTTCTTCTGACAAACCAACGCTTCACAACCATACAACGATGTTGGTGTTGGGACACTTTTATGAAGGCACTGCCATTTTTGCCTCTTTCAATACTACTTCATTCTTTACAATAGTCTACATACATCCAACTACTTCCAAAGATGCATCCCCTCGTCTGTCGATTCCACGCTATAATTCCTTCTATTTTTACAAAACATTTTGCCTAGTTACACAAAACCATTAATTTGTTCTAACAGTTGTCCATGTACAGTCGAACTTGATTACAACGGCCTCGGCTATTCTCAATTCGGGCTTAGCGACATTTTTTCAGTAGTCCGGCTAGACTGTAATTTATTAACGTTATAAAAACCTCTGTTTTAGCTTCACCAACACTAGTTTGTAACGTCAAAAACTTCTTAGATATTTTACTTTAAATTGTATTTATATGTACGTATATGTAAAAAAAACTTAATAAAACGGCAAATTCCTACAGAGTTCTATTTTACAGCAAGTTGGGAGTGTACTGGTCATACAGTACGCTGGTCTAATAATATACTGAATTGTAAAACAGAGTCAGGGAGAGGGTTGCGGGAATCATGGGTGCGTCAAGGTCAAAATAAAGAGAGGATTAGCTCTCCTTCATTGTCACTTAGCTGGCTGGAACTGCCTCGTGTGTTGCGTTTAAGCTCAAAGCCAAGGCGTTTATTTCGTGTATTATAAGGTAAACGTTAGTTTTGGTAGTCATTGTGTAGTCAGTTGGTAGTCATTATAGGCTACGTAGGCCTACATTTTCTATAATCGTGGCAAGTTGTGGTACAAAAAGAAAAGTTTTGTTTATTCAAGAGAAAGTACGTGTCATTAGAGCATGTGAATGTGGACGGAAAAAGACTAATGTATGCCGTGAGTTTGGATTAATGAATTCAACTGTAAATGTCCTTCCTTACAATCTATTAAAAAGTGTTATGTTGGCACCTCTTTTATAACGTCACTCCGACGTAACGTCAAAATTTGTTTGGCCCCTTCGATGACGCTATAACCAAGTTCGACTGTATATTAAGCTGACAATTATTTCCTCATCCGTCCTTATCAAAAACTTTCACCCTAGTTTTGGAGACATTTATATGAATATCCATTCTTACGGTATCCACACTCAATATAATATAGGCTAATACAAACCAATATGAATATTTACTTCTTTATCTTAGGTTTTATTATTTCTAATTTGTAGATCAAGGGCTAGTATGGGCTAAATTATATCTTAATTAAGTGTTAACCATAAACATGTATGCTTTACAACTTTAGAGGCTATAAAATTCCGAAAAGCCTATAGCATAAATAATCGTTTGAACTTAAGACTATTAAATAAAGTTTGTCATTCAAACAAATGAAATCAATTTGTTAGCTAGCTTATTTTATTAGAGCTATCAAACTTTCACTATAATTTTAGTCTTTGAAAACCAGACGCATTAAACTATAGTACGGGACGTCAGATCAACAACTAAGGCAGACATTGTCCTCGGGGACATTTCTAGAACGTGAGTAACCTGGCCAGACAACGCCTGGTCCTTGAGAGAGACTCATTCAACCATAGCGTTGGACGTTAGCGCAACAACTCATGGAGAAAGTGTCCAGGTGGACATTTTTATGGTGCGAGTAACCTGAACAGACAACGCTGGATCCTTAAACTGCAAACTTGGAAAGCTAGACACCACTGGACAGGATAGCAGCACCTCCAGTCCAATGGGGCAATATTTCTTTGCCAGAGGGGTCATCCAACAACCAAATCAATCAACTGGGCAATGGCAAGGGTGTACGGTTCATGAGTTGTGTGTGAACATCTATATTTGCAAAACACCAGGAGAAGTTTGGTTAGCAACAATCTTCCAAGGACAACCAAGAAACCTCAAATTGTGTGATAAGTAATAGCCTAAGATGAAACGGTTAGTTTGGGATGTACTGGATAAATAAAATGGTTTCATATATTTTGTGTTCGCAATAATCTTGATAGGTTTAGAGTTTTTGTTTGAAGGTATATGAAACAGTCCTCAAGATTAACTTAATTAATAAACACATATTGAGGTATCATTATTTTACAAAGTGAGGAAAGAATATTTCCACATCATAGTAAATATCAGTGTATTTATTAATGATAAAAACATGGAAAGCCACCGGTTAGAAACGGATGAGTTAGACTATGAGATCCGTATTAGGGTGGTGGTGCCAGAGTCAACAGGAAAGGGCATGAGACAGCCACATTCAAGATTGTGGGAAAGAGAGAAAGTGAGGAAAATGTAATTGGTCGATCCGGAAAGAATTCCCACCAATAAAGTTATTAATACTCATGATAGAGAGGAAACTTAATCTACTTTTGCAGTGGGTAGGGGAATCCAAAGCCTCTTCTTTATCTTAATCTAGGAAATTTCAAATTAAATTCAGACACCTTCAACAACGGCTAAGTCGAATAGGGACATACTCTGCAGGCAGTAATGAAATCGTGCTCAAATGCACGTGTTTACTCACACTAACAGAATCAATTATAGACACCCTTATCAACCTTTTTCAGTTTACTCTCTCAAACAACTTGGAACACTCAACCACACATATTTTAGCTCTGACCTGATGATAATGCCGTTGCAGCATCGAAACGTGTAGAAGCTCAAAACGTTGCAAGAATTGCAGCAATACCCAAGGAACAGTGGACTAGAGTTTTTGAAATAATTCAATTTTTACGTATCTTTTTTCATTTGATTATAAAAAAAAATATTTTATAAATAATTCTGTTTAATTCCCAATACAACACAAGGCAAGTAATATATGCATGTTTACTTATTCTTATCATATCACTGTTTTAATGAAATTTGACTCAAAAGTCCACAATTTTTAATATATTTCAAATTTTTTAGATGTTTGTTAAAACTTCAATGATTGTATTATATATGTCATTATAAGATATTATAACTTGTAATAATTATTATTACCAAAAACTTTTTCATTTATAATTAAAAATAAAATGCCTATATTCTTATTATATTACATCATATATCCATGTTTTTCATGCTAAATTTACACAATTTGTCAATTTCACCAAAAATTGATTCTACTACTAATAATCTTATCAACCATACCCCCGTGGGGCTAACGTCGTACCCCAGCCGGCAACGCTCCAACAAGCCACCACGGTGAGCAAGTCGCAAAGTAACAATAAAATAGAGCTAATCACCAGGGACCTTTAATGATCTATACTCAGTTTGACAACAAACCCCACTCTCATGAACTAGTATATTAATGCGTAACTGGAATAAACAGTCTGATAGGATCCTGACATAAACAAAGCGTGGAATGTAACAAAAATGGGCCAACGGCTTGTTTATTAGAATAAAATATAACAATGAAATGTATGAGATACAATATGATAAACTGCCAATAAGCTTAATATAAACTGTCTCAAATTTACAATAAAGAATGACTCTCGTATTCTAAGATATAGAAAATAATAAACCTAAAGTTTGTAGCCCGGCTCATGCGCCGCCCCTGAATTATGCAAATTGATATAAATAAGCTAAACATGTAATGGATAATTAAATATTGCGACCGTATACAAATATATATACATATCTAATATAATGTAACTTTCTAACGATTCCCTCTTAGTTAAATTTAATATATACAAAATAGACAAATACATACCAATGAATTTCCTCTCTATACTTCCAACTCGGCGTAAAGATATTGGCCTTCTAACTTCAGGAACAAGACATTATTTTAGCAGCACTGATAGTTGCGCAACCTAACTCTTGACCTAATAGGTCACCAATACACTTAAATTCATTAAAGTTAAATCTTAGCAGCAAAATTAGTTTAAATGACAAGTCCGTTAAAAATAATAAAATCAACAAACGACTAACACTAACCATAATCTATATATATGCAAGTTTTGAAAGACAATATTAGCAACAAAATAAACTAACACCTAAATGATCCAAAAAGATGGCTACATAATAACGGTAGAATAAACCCTAGCCTGTCTCGTAGGTAAACATAAGCTATGTATAAATCCCATCTTTACAATGACTTACATCCTATTGAGTCCTCGTGACTTAATGGCATCAAAGAGTAAATAACAAAATAAACTAACACCTAGACGATCCAAAAAAGATTGCTACATAATAACAGTAGAATAAACTCTAGCCTCTCTCTTAGGTAAACATAAGCTATGTATAAGTCCCATTTTTACAATAACATACATCCTATTGAGTCCTTGTGACTTAATGGCATCAAAGAGTACATAACATTGTTGAGTACACGCTTATATTCAGTTTGATTCAGTGGGAGGAAAAAGGGTGGTAAGAATGACCTAATGATGAAGTCACTATTGTCCAATCACTTCAGAGATGTCTGTCTCGGCGCATGCGCACAACGCCGTACAGTCTAAGAATGAAAGGGGGTGGGGGTGACGAGCACACTGAGACTTGGAGGTCCACTTACGTTCATCAGCACGCGCATGCGCGTTAAACATATTTTAGCTTCAGGCCTAGGAGAAACAATTGCATGTAGCGCCAGTATTCCAGATCGAGTTCTTGTTGTGATTGCAAACAACGTTGTTCCGTGGTGTGTTTACCGGCTTCTTACGAGAGTCCGGCTTGGCAGTCAAACAGGGTGAGCGAAAATGTTGTGCTTGGTGATTGTCTAGTTTCTAGCCACGGTACACTTATAAACGCCAAAAAGGTTAAGGTATCCCAGAGTTTCGAGGAGGGGATCTTTGACTTTCTAAATTTGGACAAAGTAGTGGGATACTCTGAGTCTCAAAGTCAGGAAATCCGGCTGGACACTTCAGAGATTACAACAGGCTTAAGACTGGGATAGTCCCTGAAAGAAATAGTGGAGGTATTCAGGTGGTCAAACTGGCGGGAGATAATGATATATTTGCCCATAACAGATACTTATAAGTGCTTAATTATTATTATTATTAGCACCGCGTCTTACTACCCGTTCGGGTTATACGCATATAAGTGCTTAATCTTGTTAGAAAATATAATCTTAAGTTTCACGAATGATCATATCTTATAGAGTTTTAAAGTGATACACAGATCAAAAGAAAACATACTCGTTAACCAACAGGGACATTTTTGCTGTGCTGTCAGAGTTATTTGAGGGGAGTCTATGACGACTCCAGATTTTGTGATTATGATGACGACGATGTGGAGCCATGCATGCCCCACGGTTAGGCAGCAATTATAACAATAACGCTTAATATGATGATGATGATGATGATGATGACCACGCGTGTATGCCTTACTGCTTACTTGACATCACACAGCTATATTATGATCTGATTGTATGTAATTCGATTGAAATAATTAAAAATGTATGTTTTACACGATTTATTTAGCGGATTACTCTTTCACTATTATAGAATTGACATTACATGATACATTTGTTATTTGTTCAACGAACTGACGCAGAGATCCAGAGTTAGTGCTGTTACAAACTGAAATTTTATCCCTCTGAATTACCTACTATAATTCTGTGTGATATTATATTTTCTGTCGACATTACTATGTTCTGTGTGGATTTATACGCACAAGATGCTATATGACCTATCCCTTGCTTCTTGGTCCTCTTGTCGCCAGTGTTAAAACTAATATAGGATAAATCCTAGCAACCTGCTGTTGTGAAATCTAGCTTCCTATTGGGTAAAGACAGCCAGCTCATCCATCACCTGATTTTCAAATAGAACGGAGGGATTATTTTTTTAAAAAAAGGTCTTAAAACGTATTGTATTGACATGACTTCTGAAAACGTGTGATTATTCATGGATGAAATATTAAAAGGAATCTTTACATAAAGTTATTTAAAGAAAAATACACTTCATCCATGACTTTTTGAATATATGAGATGAGTCCAAAACAGTATCATAACAATACCCCCATTTGATTATATCCTAAAGAATTTCATGACTTTTGATATAAGCAAATTCCATACCATGCCATAGTTATGTCATACTTTATTTTTGTTATTATTAAAATTAAACATAAATAAATTTGTAGAATGTAGTTTTACATAAATTGTGTATGTGTTTAAGCATTAGTTTAAAATTACTCGTATAACAATGCAATAGTTATGATATACTGTTAATATGTTTTCATACGTTGCGCTGTTCTTAGAATACTTATAACATTTTTTTTAAAACAAAATCAAAATTCGCCTTGGTTGAATAATTAACTTTGTATTTGAGCTTAGGTAAAATGTTAAGGTTAAGTTTAAACTTAATAAATTCAAATATAATTTAATTGTATGAATAATTAAATGGTGTAAGCTGAAAAATCTTGAAAAGGAACATAAGTTAATAGCTGAAGTACCTCAAAGTACCTTAAATTCAAATTAAATTTTGAAATGCTAAAATAAAATATAAAAATTAAAATTATTTTATAAATTGTTTAGTTTAATAATCAATAAGTCAATTATTTATATTAAAACTCAAATCCTTATATGGGTTGTATAAACTATTCAATCAATAACTTTTTACCGAATTATCTACGGTAAACTTTCTGCACAATATAAATTTAAATATAAATTCACTTAATTAAACAGCCCTTAATGTAAAATCATCTTATATATTCTTAATTACTGCCTTAAATTAATTTTAAAAATGGAGTCACATTTTCTTACAAATTAATTTAATTTAATTGGTTTAATCAATTTTATTTATTACTGTGACCTCATTTTTTTCTTTGTCATAAAACAATGATCAATTACTTTCCATTGATCAAGGTATTTTATATTATTACATATTCAATCCACATTTATATTGTTAATTATATTGACATTTATATTTGTGATGTTCAGTTTTTATCCTTCTCGTGGTTGTGGTTAAAAGAATACAAGTCACTTTCTTCTCACTCATCTCCCAAGGTCAACCTACCCTTTGATTTTTGTTTACCTTCAGTTGTAAAAAACAGCTGCTTGGTTTCCAGTGTCAACCTCCCCTTTACCACTCACTTTCTTCTCATCCTTACTTTTTTTTATGACAACTTGCTTGTGTGAGTGATAGAAAATGTATTACTTTAATCTAACCTTATGGCGTTTAAAATAATTAAAATTTATAAAAAACAATATTGGAGTCATAAAATACGCTTAAAATAAGCTTTAAATCATGTATCACAATACCATGAAATGTTTAAAAATTCTTTTCCCTTTCTAATTGGGTAATCAATAATTACTTCCCCATTAGTGAAAACATATTTTTTATTTATCCTCCAAAATTTCTTAAATGTTGCCTAGTCACCTTAGGCACGTAAAAAAAAATTGTATCTAAAAATCAATTAGCCCAATAGGGTCTAACACCTTAATTAGCTCTTTTAAGCACTTTGCTGCTACATAAGTTAGTATTGACTCCTTTATCACGGAATCACAGAATACCCTTTTAAACTTCTTCATAATCTCCTTAATACCTGTCCAATTTAATCCAGATTTACCATTTAGCATTTTACATTGGTGGAAAACATCGGCCTGGCCTCATTTGATACTGACATCACTCATAGGCTGCCCTCAGCTAGCACTATGCTTGAGAACACCTACTATATTATCCTTGGTGGTTCCCTGACGCACCAGTACACAAAATCAATCATGGCTTGCACATAACTAAGTCCATTCCTTACAACACCTCCTCAGAATTGATATATGCACGCAGGCTTTTTTATACTCAAAACTCATAACTGTCTTCTAACGACGCTTAAACAAAATACCTCTTAAAACTCGTAGCTCACATCTAAAAATTCTTAAAAACAAGACACATCTGGCCTTTCATGTTTCCACCTACCTTAACTGTAGTGATAATGCACTTAAGTGCATATCTAATATAACTTATTTAACTTTTCAGCTCATCAGCTCACTCTGTGATCCCATTAATGTCCTATTCAATACTGTTAAACTTCATAAAATCTAATCAATCAAATTTAAAATGACCCCCCACATAAATATTAAGAGCCGTATCTTGACTGTCACTCATAAAAGCCACCATTGGTGAAATTATATATTGATTCTGATTTTAAGATCATTTACTAATTAGGTCTGATCCTAATTATCTAGATAATTAGCCAAACCTTTAACATTTTTCTCTTAAACTGAAACTATATACATTCTTATCAAACTCAAAATTTCTCATTTGGCATAATTTTATCTTAACTTGAACTCATAATTATTTTCCTTAATAATAATTGACAAATAATAAAAAATATGGCATACTCTTTGAATTTGCTCACACTTTAATCTTTCCTCTCGTGCTTTCAAGGTTTCACACACCATCCAGCTGACATATACTTTACCAACCCCCGACCTAACCTTCTGCCGCATGATTCTAAGGGTAGGGCCAGATTGGACGAGCGAGTGAGCGACTAAACAATTAAATAGAACACATTGGTTGTAATGAGAGGTGGTCAGACTAGAGCGAGTGCTGAGCGCGCGCATCCGCATTTGAAATATGGAAATATAGACCTGGATATATTTTTCAAGCACGCACTCTCCAGCCGATACAATCTAGTTTACAGGCGCTAGGCAATATTATTGTATGTTGATCCATTGATTACTAGGAAAACTCAATTTGACATATTTGACTTTTTTTAAAATAATTATTGATATGTTTAGAACCCTTGCTACTAACGGCCCATTTTAATTTGTAAGCTTATAAGCCATACCTATATATATACATACATATATGTAACACTAATATGTTAAAATACTTAAAGATTATAATCAAAGTAAGATTTTTACAAATAAGAATCAACATTAACACGGAAAGAGGATGGGAAAACCACAACAATAAATCACTTGTCAAAACCACCCTCAGTCCATTGAGCAAAGATTCGAACCTTTGCCTCCTCATCAACAAATATCGAGAGCTACCTGTCTAATCACGCGCTCGCTCACTCGCCAGTTTGGCCACCCTGTCGCTCAGTCACTCGCTCACTTGCACGCTTGTCAGTCTGGCCGAACGCTGAGGGATCATGGCCCCTTATATAAGCATACCTTCCTCCTATAATCTATTTGTTCTCCTATTTTGCCTTTTTTTATATTATAGAATTTTTTTAAATTAATCAATTATGTTTACTCAAAAATAATATGAATATAATTTGTTTAAAATTTAAATTTTTAGGCTTAAAGATTTTGCAGTTGTTATACCGGGTTCGACTCTTACTCAAAACAATCCTATATTTCATTTCTTGGTCGTCTTTCTGAGTAAATGTCCTTGAGTTACCCTCTTCTGATCAAACTATAGATGTTTACTTAAAGACTTGAAGTGGAAACGTGCGTCTTAGCAAATACGTATTTAAGTTTACTTTTCTTGAAGAGTACTATTAGTTCTATTATCTGAATTTATCCTTTTGAATGTTTACTCACAGTTTTTATTTTAAACATTAATTATCATCACTAAAGTGGGATTGAATATTACATAATAATTACAATTACTAAAGCTGTAATAATTACAGTTACATAATAATTAAAGTTACTAAAGTTGTATTAAATACTTACTTTATGAAATCTAAATTTCAATTTAAGCTACTGTTACTCTATATTTAAATCATCCTAAATTTAAATGCTTTTTTATTACCATCTGGATCGAAGACTTTTAGTGTGATGTATTGAAAAAACCCTCAATTTTTCTATTTAATTTAGAGATCGAGCTAGCTAATCTCTGGTTAGATCTCAGATTGGATCATTTTCTCTGGTTCGATCTTGGATTGGATCGTAGTTTCTGGTTTGATCTCGGATTGGATTTTTTTTTCTATTTTTATTTTTAACAGTTTGGGTATTTTTAATTTGTTTATGGATTCCTTCACTGGATTGACTACAATCATCACTGTTTGGGGCTTGTATGTGTGTATATTGTTTTATTTTGAACAATGTTTACTGTGTTGATTTGGCGCTAAGAAACTTGGTTGGCGTCTATTGTGCTTTCTGTTAACGGGATCTTGCACGCTTTTTTTACTGGTCGTGGGCAGCCAATCTCGCTTTGGATGTCGTCCCATGTATATCTTAGAGTGTCGTATACCATAAACATTCCGCGGTTATGAATACTATACTATACAGTCCACTTCCTACCAAACATTTGGTCCATCCGTGACAGATTTTGTACCTTCCTCGCGTCGTTTTTTTTTATCGTATCGTGTTGTTTATTTGCGTCATAGGCTTAGAATAGTCGCAGTGTAATCATTACTTGTCACGATCGCCAGTACGATGTTTATAGGCGTATATCTGCCCTGATCGTGTGATATCATAGGTTTTGGGTACTTCTCTCTCGCTTGAGTTTACTTTGTCTCAATTTCGTGTGGATTTTCGAGTAAATAATTTTGCTTGTAATTTATGTCAATGGCGGCCATCCCTTAAACAACGCTGTCTTCCGTGCGTGAATGGGTGCCAACGCCATATTGGGACATTATATTTTCCACCGCTCTGTTGATTACGTTGTCAGATGTAAATAAACTTTAGTTGTGTTCTCGTGTTGGTCGTGTATTCTGTTCTAGGTAGAGAATTAATTAACAATGCCGAATTTATCACTGGACTCTGCTTTAATCAAGCTTACACGCGTTGAGTGCCGAATTAAACGCGTGGAAACGTTAGCTAAATCAAGTGAGAACCTAGACTACAAGTGTTGTGAGCTATTTATAGCCACATGTCGGGATCTTAAGGTCTTGCGTGAGACTAACGAGAAAGACCATTTAACCGTGCAATCAAGTAGCCAAGACATTGATGACTTAGACCTTGATGCACACGAGAAGAGACTTTGTGACTTCGATAACACCTATTATTACATACTGTCTATTTTGTATCGTGTTAGTGCCACCAAATGTCCCGACAGCTCCACGCAACGACCGACCCCCTCAAGTGCTCCTTGCGTAACTCTCCCGGCCATTCCATTACCACATTTCAGTGGGGATCTTAAATTGTGGACCAATTTTTCCAATTTGTTTAAAACCCTTGTCACTGATAACACTAACCTAATCAACGTTGAAAGGCTATCATATTTGAAGTCGTCAGTCAGTGGTGAGCCGCTATCAATAGTACAGGTGCTTCCACTCACCAATGGAAACTATCCTATGGCATGGGATTTGTTAGTGAGGCGATATGACAACAAACGTCTCATTGTGGCACAACATATCGATGCAATTCTTCAAATAGCATCGGTACCGGCTGAGTCTACTACTGCGCTGCGTGTCCTTCTTTCTACACCGAGGGAAAATGTAGCCGCTCTTCATGCCCTGAAAATTCACGTGATTCACTGGAACTTGATCCTTATTCATATACTTAGCAACAAATTAGACATTGCTCTTCGTGCTCAATGGGAGCGCACCTTTATTGACTCAGAGTTACCCACTGTTGACAACTTCATAAATTTCTTGGAAAGATATTGCCGTTCCTTTGAATCCCTGGCCTCGTACAAGGTCAAACCACATCCAAGGTCATCCTTCAATGCCAGTGGCTGTCGAAGATCACATCAACCAGCTGCAGTCATGATTTAAACTTCAACATCACAGCATGTTTTGTGTAATGCATCTCACTCCTTACACAAGTGTCCTGAGTACCTTCTCAAGGACCCAAAGGAGCGCTTCAACTTCATAAAGCAAGCGAGACTTTGCTTAAACTGCCTCAGAGAGTCTCATCAATCTGTACAGTGTCCCTCATCGTATCGCTGTCGTACTTGTGATGCCTGGCACCATTCATCACTGCATTTTCCAGAATCACTTGTATCTAGTACACGTATCAAGAAACACAAAACTAGGCTGGAACTCCAGTCAATATCATGGCCTCCTTTGCAGGAGTAACCCATCCGTTGACCATCCTGCTGTCCACGGATCTTGTTGAAGCACAGGATGTATCAGGATCATATCAAATAATCAGGGTTCCACTTGACTCTGAGAGTCAAGCTAGTTTTATCACTGACCAATGTCTGTCACGGCTAGGCCTGTCACGACGCAAGGCGTCCTTGGCCCTTCATGGACTTTCCCATACATCGTTATCTGTGTCCAAAGGGGTTTCAACCTGTTTTAACCGACCCATTGGATTGTTGTCCCCTAGCTTATCTATCGATGTCTTTGTTCTACCCCGGATTACTGGTCACTTATCCGGTACCCCTCTATCATCTCCAACGTGGTCTCATGTTTAAAATTTAAAACTTGCAGATCCTACATGCTATACCCCAGGACCCATCAATATGCTGATCGGTGCAGAAACCTGCTCCCACATCATCACAGGAAGGAAACTAGAAGGGGAATCTGGAATTCCTTGTGCCCTAGAAACTGTCTTTGGCTGGGTGTTAACAGGAAGGGTGCAGCAACCCTCAATGTCACCATACACCTCATCTCTAGACATGTCATCTTTCTTCATATCTTCGTCTTTATGCACACCAACCCTAACAGATGTCGTGGAGCAGTTTTGGTAACTTCAAGAACTGCCGTCAACCCCAGTTATCACCCCCAAGGATGCTCTCTGTGAAGACATCTTAGTCAAACTGCACACTCGAGATGCTATGGGCCGTTACAGTGTGACACTCCCATTTGATGGACCCAGACCAGAGTTTGGTGACGCACACACTACTGCTATTCATCGTTTTCAAGCCCTTGAACGCCGACTACACCAGCAATCTCATTTAAAGGCCAGTTATTCAGACTTCATACAGGACTATCTAGACACAGGTCACATGAAGTTAGTAACAGATCCATCCTTCAACTCTGGCTATTCTTACTACATTTCACATGATTGTGTGATCAAACCTGACAGTACCACCACTAAACTTCAGGTGGTCTTCGATGCTTCGGCCAAAACAAACTTGGGAACTTCACTAATTGATCAACTCCTAACAGGACCCAAACTTCAAAATGATATTACAAAAGTTCTTCTTCGTTTTCGTTTACATTCAATTGTTTTTACTGCTGATATAAAACAAATGTATCGTCAAATTCAAGTCTATCCTGAAAATCAAGACTACCAGCGCATTTTTTGGTGGTTCAATGACAGTGATCCAATTCAAGTCTACCATCTGAAGACTGTGACTTATGGAGTATCATCGTCACCTTATCTCGCCATTCTCACTCTATACCAGCTTGCTGACGATGAAAAGACACGCTTTCAGGAGGCCTCAAGGGTTGTACACTAAGATCTGTATGTTGATGGTGTGTGTTCGGGCACTGATTCCCCTGAAAAGGCAGTGGCTCTACAGCAAGAACTTGTACACTTGTTGAAGATGGGTGGCTTTCAATTACGAAAGTTCGCAAGTAACCACCCAATACTTCTAAAAGGGTTACACTCAGAAGATATTCAAATACCTCCATGTTCATACTCTTTTGAATATGATTCCACTGTCAAGGTTCTCGGTCTACAATTGAACCCCGGGTCAGACACCTTTTCATACAAGGTACAACTGACCTCAAAATCCCTTTCCAAATGAGCAATTCTCTCTGATATTGCAAGAATATTTGACCCACTAGGTTGGCTGTCTCCTATCATCTTGTTCGCAAAATATCTGATTCAAATCATATGGATTAAAGGTGTTGACTGGGACTCTCCTCCACCTCCTGAAATTGCTGAAAGATGGAATCGTTTCAGAGCTGAGCTTCCACTTGTTTCCAACATCTCAATCGACAGATCTCTGATCTCTGCAGATGCAGCTTGTAGCGTTGAGATTCATGGCTTCTCTGATAGCTCTGAGAGTGGTTATGCAGCTGTTGTATACCTCCGGGTTATTTCCTCCAACACAGTAAAGGTGCAACTTTTACATGGTGGCACCATATACTTTCAGAACAAAACCCAGATGATTGTGCCTCTCATGGGTTGTTTCCCTCTCAGCTTGTTGAGCACCCACTTTGGTGGGTAGGACCCTTGTGGCTTATGGAGGATTCAACCAATTGGCCGCAACCTAAATAATTGCCTCGCTTAGCTGAACCTATTGAAGAACGCAAAACCCTCACTCTGACTACAGTCACCCCTGACACCAACATTCTGGACTTGTTAGATAAGTTTTCTTCCTTATCAAAAATAAGACGTATACCAGCTTATTGCTTTCGTTTTGTTTGTGATTCTCGCCCTGGACGTGTCGCACCCACCGGACCTTTTCAAGTTGATGAACTACACAAGGCTCTGTTATTTTGGGTCAAATAAACCCAACAGATCAACTTTGCTGATGATATTGCTAGTATTATCAAAGATCAACCTTGTTCATCCTCAGTACAAAGACTAAATCCATTTATAGATTCTGCTGGTGTTTTAAGAGTCGGCGGCCGCCTTCAACGATCCAATCTGTCCTTTGAAGAAAAACATCCTATCCTACTATTTCTTGGTAGTCACTGATATCAAAACAGTTTTCTCCAGTCAGTAGTACTTACTCAAGTTTCAGGTTATTGTTTATTTTAAATTATTGGATTATTGAGGGGGTAGGGGGGGACTGTGTGTCCTTGCTAACAATGCCCATGTACTTTAGTATAGTATGGAGGAGTATGATAAAAAATTAACATAGGATATAATTTGTTTGAACAGTATTTTATTATTTATAAATTAATGTTAATCAAAAAGTTAAAATTTCACTGTTCTCGCTTTAGCTGAATTGATTTGATCTATTATGTTAACTATATTGACCTGTGACATAATTTATGTTCGATTGATAATAATGCAAAATTGTTTAATATTTCTTATCTCATCGCAGGATGGAGATAATTATTTTTATCAACTTTAGCTTGCTAACGTTGCGTTTTCAAAATTAAAAGTCACAGGTAAGGTTAAATATATTTGAAGCGCATTCTTGAAATTATATTGGATATCATCCAGAGAGTACTCTTGTATACATTTTAATTAATCCAGAGGAGCTTCTGAATCTAATTCTGCTTTGAACACTTCTAATTCGGACAAACGCTCCATTTTCCTCGACAGATGTGTAGTGAAGTCCGAATTCATCAGCACTTTAATTCAGATTGCTCAAGCTAAGAATTTTCAAGTTTTTTCGAGGAAAAAGAAAAGAGAATTCTGATGATAAAGCTGATGTGGACTCATATTGTGACTTCATTTCTGTTAAATTTCTATTGTAGACTGTATTTATTTAATTCATAAAAATATTTTTTTATGAGAAAGATAGGAGCCCTAATTGGGTGCACTTTCACAAAATCTTTTAACTTTCTTAAGCCCCAATTCAGTAAAGTATCGCTCTAATCCCATTTATGAGGATTTCTCTTTGCCAAACTTTATGAATAGTTCCGTTTCCTTTTCTCACAATTTTTGCAACAATTCTGCAAGACACTTTACGATCTTGTTTGCCAAATCCATGATACTAGTTGATTCTGTCAATACAAATAAGGCTTCTTTCCCATAATTGAAGAAAGCAGAGAAATCTAAAGTATATTTGTCTGATCAAAGTTTCTGCTCAAAAATCTATTTCATCACTATCATTTCTGAGATGTGTCATTGAATTCAGTAATGAATACACAGAATTTACTAATTTTTTAAGGCTCAATTTTCTCTGTGGGTGAAAATATCGTATCACTATGATTTTTAAAAGTATTTTTGGAGGGGTGGGCGTAGAGGGTTGAATAACTCAAAGCATGTTTGTTGGCTTTCATGAAAGCCATGAGAGATGCTAGATGAAGTTGATAACGGCTTCTCAATTCCAAAGAACTGAGGAATATACTACATCCATGTTCTCCTGTAATTTCCTTCGTGAAATACCAAGTTGTTTGGGAACAATAAAACGATAAAATCGTCAACAAAAACTAGATGGTTTCACCACTATTCAATCTTCTTTTAAGAATGTTTTGTATGTCAGCATTCAAAGTTGTACACTTTTTAATCTACTTTCAAAGTCTTTTCATGTCATATATAAATCTCCGTGACAAGATGAATTTTCATGCATTTGGATAGAGGGATTTAAGTGTTTTCAGTCCTAAAAACCTTTGTAAAAGTCATAAAATTGTGTGAGTTTTGGGTTCTTGCAAGAATTAAACATGGTAAACAAAAAAGTGTATATTTAAATGGACTATAAATCATTCATTGTCTTTTCATATTATTTTCCCCGTTTTTTAGAATCTGCCAAACCATTTGATGTCAAGACGTCTCCACTAATTTGAGGTACTAAATTTAAATACAGCAAATCGACTGTTTCATGGCTATGGGCCACAACCTGTAAACAAACACTTTCGGTAATTTCGGGATTCCCTGGCCATTTTACACTATCATCATAAGCAATCAATTTTAGTTGTATTTGATTACATTTGCCGTTTGATTAATTTGGATCTTGTTAATCATCAGTCATGGATTAATAAGTGACACCTATGGCTGTATTACCTCGCCCGATTTCTGGATATATACATGAAGAAGAATAAGTAAAAGAAGCCACGGCAAAATCTTAAACTTGTAAAATCATTGATTCTTCTCCTCTAAATTCCGTTAAAGAAATATTAACGCGAAATTCATGGCTCCGACAGTTGCCCGCTTCTCTTTTCATTGAAAGAGATTAATCAGATTTGTCGATCTGTATTACATACAACTACTACCATGATTTTTTCTATCAGATTCCTCTGCAAGGAACTCATTTTAATCTTTGTTTGGGGCAGAGAAAATCATTAATCTTCCAGATAAAGATGCGGTATTTTCTTTCTATCTTTTGTAAGCTTTCTAAACACAATACCATATGGCTTTTTAGGTTCAATGTTGTTTTATAATGTTTTATTACTTTTTACACAGTGCAAAACACTGTAAATTGAACTGATGGTCGGTCCGAACTTGCTCACTACATGAATGATTGATTGATTGAAGAGTGACTAACCAGTATCTATCTGAGCGGATTTTTTTTATCAAGGCGTGAGATCTACAAATTACTACATTTTACGTGACTCTTCTCCCCTCCTTCATACACACACACACGCGCGCGCGCGCGTCATGCCCTCCATAGCCTCTAGCGGTCTACAGTCAAACCACCTTGCTATTTCTCCTACCGCTCAACTTCCAACCTTAGTCTAAACTCACGACAGGAGCGGGCCATCCACAGGGGCCACAGGGGCCTGGACCCACCAACACTTTTTGAAAATATAATATTTTTTTTCTTTCTTTATCAGATACACCTGTTCTGATAGTCAGTGAGTTTGTCTCTGGATGAACTCCAGGCCATGAATGGGCTGTTCATCCCTAGCTGAAATTTACATGAGTAGTACAGAAGCCATTGTCTCAAGACTGGGAATGTAATCACAAACTAGGCTTCCATCCTAAGTTGCAACAATTCCTTGTTTCAACTATGCACTTATGTAGCCGCATATTCTTAATTTTGAGTGTACGCTCTGTTCTACTTGTTAGTCACGTTTTGACTCCCAAGAATTTTATAACATATCTTGTATAAAATATTAATATGAATTCGAGCACCATTCTCCGATAAGTAGGCTCACTTTAAATTTCGTGACACTAATACAATCAAAAACAAATAAAGATATAATATGAATTAATAATACAGACAAAACTTGCATGAATTTGGATTAAAGTTTCTAAATATATAGTTTATTTAACGTGGTCTTTGAAATAACCCTTTATTGAAGTCTCTTTTAGAGATTAGTATCTATTGTTGAAAATAGTTTAGGCCCTTTCCTATGAAGAAAATACCATTGGTTTAAATAAGACTTTCACACCAAGTTTATAAGCCGTTGTACTGTTCTTATAACTATTTCATTTAGCGATATCCACTATTTACTCACAGTTATGCGTTATGTATGATTATAAATTCAATTTAGGATGTGATATTTAAAGAAATCACTATCCGACTAGGTGGTTCTTGAGCACAATTTTCTAGATACTAACGTACTAAGTAGGTGTTATTTTTACTAATATTTCTGTAAGCAATTTTTGTTGTTGGCCCACCTGAATATTTAAAACAAAACATATTCATTTATCAATAGACATTTTGTTAAAATGGCGTATCGCGGTATTAAAGGCAGCGATCCTTTTTCTTTAAAAACCACAAGAAATGAAAGGTTTGCGCAAATGTCGAAGCAAGAAGAACTCATTGAACAAAAGAAAAGAGAAATACAAACAAAACTGCAACAAAAAAAGAAAGAAACAGACGAAGCTTTGAAAAAAATACAAGGTACCTCATCAGGGTCGTCAAAACCTAAGTCAACTGCACAACAGCATCGGAACAATAAAAGACTTTACTGGGCGAAGTAAGATATCCTTTAATAATAACATATATATTTTATTTCAAGAAGTGTATTCTAAAAATTAGAGTTAAAATTTTTTGTCTAGGCTTAAAGCTAAGAAAAAGTTGTAATTTTTAGTTAGGAAAGAAATAATTTTAATACCAAGACACACTGCTGGTGACAAAAATGTGTAGAGTAGTAAATCTAAATACGAGAGACACCCTTGGTTTAATAACACCTAAATTTGATTTAATAAAAGTCTTTTGGCTAAGGGGAGAACAGTAACATAAAGTAACTACGTAAATAGGGTAAGATTATTTAATTTTTAATAGATGTTGAGTAGGTAAGAATGTACAAACTCTGGCTTAAAAATAAAAATATAACGATTAGGCCTACATCAATATAGACATATGGTAGCTATAGTCTGTTCTACTCTTACTCTGCAGTGCAGGTTTTATAGAGCGCACAGTTGTCAGATCTCACCTGCTTGAAGTAGATGGACAACTTTCACATTCAATTTTAGAAAATTATACACACTTTATACACGCTATGGCAATCAGTTTGATGTATGGGTTGTCAAGAATTGTGTATTCTGTTTATTATCATATCAATGCCACTTTTAACATACACTGTACACTGTCACCTGCAATGAGTAGGTTGGAGATAGAATCTTTTCAAAGATGGTCTTCCCAAGCACAGAGGTTTATAAGTTTCAAAGATATTCCCCGTTTGCATGTGAATGTGTGTACACTTTTATAAACAATTACTTAATTCATCTTTATTATAGTAAAACCTAAAACTCAATGATAATAATAATAGATTAATATACAATAGTTTTTTAAATTAAAATACTGGTAATCATAAAGGTTTGGGGTTAGGGGTTTGTCAGGTGGAAGTTCTAAAAACCATTCAAGGCCAAATTAAGCCTTTTCTGTAAAGTAAATAACATTGGTTAAAATCTTTTTAGAAAACATTCCAAACAAGTTGAAAGTAAGCAGTGGATTTGATTTATAATTTATTATATATATTTCTTGAAAATACTTAGAAAAAGTTGATTGATAAATTTTGTTAAGTTGATGTGAAAAAATAAAATTGCAGATGAAAATGTATAAATAGGTTAATTTAAGGTAAAACATATTGTCAAATAGTGAACATTGCACATTTAATAAATAATTCATCATCACTTTAGCAGTATATCAGGTCTAAGTCTAAAATACATGAAATACGTTAAAAATGTTTTAAACCTTACAAATAACAAAATAGGTTAGACAATACAATGTTTAAGTTCATGTAAGCTCAGAATTCAAATTATGAAAATTTTGGGTTAAAATATTAACATCTGCAAAAAGATTATGATTAATTGATTGAGTATTAATATAAAACGACTTTAATGTATGGATATTTAATGAAACAATGTTTGAAGTCTAGATAAGTAATAGAGTAATATTAGTTTAAACCTAAAAAATACCTTTATGCTTCATCGCTGTCCCCACTCAAAGGTGTGAGTCCATCAATTGTGAAGTGGTGTTTAGTGGAAGACCCAGGTAGCTCAAAGTTTTGAGAGTGAGTAGGTGGACTTATGGGCGGAGAAGATGACACAGAGCACGATGAAGATGATAAAGTTAATCTTATTAAAAACTGCTCCTCGTCATCTTGCAGCTTGTCTGCTTTCCACATGTCATTTTCAATTTTTTTGGCGTGTTTGACTTAATTGAACTAGTTTTCTACAGAAACCTTTTCATATGCGGCAACTATTAAAGGCCTCATCTCATATCTTTAACCTTAAAACTAGCATTGTTAATTTTAATAAATGTTTTTACTTGAGTGCACACCATCTCTATAGGAGGCAAACAACTTGTCGATCCACCGCCTTCACCATCTCATCCACCTTGTATTTTTCAAATTTGTGTTGCAAAATCAAGCACAGCAATTTCCCGTTTCAATATTTCATCATCAACATAAATGTTCTTTTGGATAAGCTACTCAACTATTTGAGCTTTACGCCATGATGTGGTCCGGATCGCTTCACACCTTCAGCTGTGATAGGCTGCATTATCAATTACAATGACGGCTCCTTCAGGTGTATAAGGGAGTAATTGTTTTGAAAATTACTTTTCATAAATGTCACCATCCATTTTTTCATGGGCATCTGCTTTGTTTTTCTTGCACAAAAACGTGAGCTCAGCACCTTCAACAAAGCCATTGCCATTTATAGCATGAACCATAATAGAGCGTGTTCGCGAGTCCATGGTGGCTTCAGTCTCGTGCCTAACCTCTCAAGAAATGCTTGCCGAAAACTTTGAATGGTAGTATCTTTCCACTCCTTGGAAACGCTATGTCTAACATTTACCCATGATTTATCTATATAAATAATAGGTCTACCTTCAGCTCTGAACTTCTTAATATCCTTCAAATACTTATGACGCCACCTAATAATGTCATCCCTTTCAATGAAAGCACTCTTGTTACCCCTCTTACTCAAACTTATAATCCATCTTCTGCAAAAATCTGTACAAGGTAGTTCGTGAGAAATTTGATAGTGTGTTGTCTGTGTTTACCCTCGCTAAAATAATACTTAAAGGAGGGGGCATGTTGTCGAACAAGGAATGGGCAAGTCGACGAAAACCACTTTTTATGATACATACCATCTTATGTGTTCATTCTTGAATTTTTTTTGTTTCCCTTTTCTCTTTTGTTTTCTTTTTGAAGGAGTTCACCTAGGACCACATTTTTGTTCCTTTTTTAATGCGTAAAAAGTTCTTTCGGAACATTTAGTGGCTTTACATGTTTCCCTAACTGTTTTGGTGACATTTATTGTCTTAGTAAAATAATTGAAAACGTTCATTACTATTTGACGTTCTTTGGTTCTCAGTATACCTATGTTATGCACTTTTCTTGTTACTGTTTCATGATAAATAGCTTGAAAAAATAACACTATGAATCAATGATAAATAACATGTAATATTACTATCCCAGATAAAATAAAACTTATTATAACTAAAAATACAAGGAAAAATTAAAATATAATATGATCAAACATTTGATAAAAATTACAATTAAACCACCAAACACTCTTAGCATTCTGTAGGCCCATGCCAAAATAATGACCGTAACCCTTAACACAAGAATAATGTCTCACAACTGGCGAGAGGCATCTTGGATAAATTTCAAACAGCTGTGCATTGCTTTTTACAAGAGGACTGTCATCAGCAGGATTCATTGGTGCAAAGCTCAGCAGTGTTATATTTATGTTTACACGGAGTGCTACCCTGAATACTGTGTTTTGACTTTCGGCATCTTACACAGGGTGTCTACCATCCGGGAAAATCAGGGAAAACGGGAATTAGCCGAGAATTTGAAGCGATCGGGAATAAGTCGGGAATTTGGTAAATCACAATAAAAATCCGGGAAAATGATATTTTACTCAAAATATGAAATACAATAATCAGTAAATTATGTCATGTTTTTGCTTGTAGCTGTGTAATATATTTTTAATTCCTAGTAATCAATTTTAATTCAAATTTAAAACTTATTATTATTATTTAAAAAATGAGGGAGGAGGGGGGG